>OZ030006.1:163444915-163947415 GCA_964023405.1 Apodemus agrarius
TCCTTTACTTGAAGTTCACCAATAATCTTTGGTTATCCTAAAAAGAAACCAGAATAGAGCAGAGAAATGGTGGGGTGGTGATTGGGGAATAGGCGGGGGAGGGTATCGGGGGGTGGAAGAGGACATATGGGACATATGGTGAGGGGGAAACTGGGAAAGGGGAAAGCCTTCGGAATGTAAACAAAGAATATAGAAAAGAAAAAAGAAAAAAAAGAAAAGAATAAAAAAAAGAAAGTAAGCAAACATTAAATTAATGTTCTAAGGTTTCTGTCATAAAAATACAGAACTCTAGTACTTTGCAATTATGATAAGTAATGGGGTACCTGGCGTATATTTTGCTTTGATTGCAATAAAAGTTAACTAAAGGATAAAAAATAAATAAATAAACGAAATTATTGCAAAAAAAAGAAACTGTTCTTCCTACTTTTGGGAATTTATGGGAAGCTCAATTTTCTTACACCAGAATGTAGTCTCTATTCTTCAACACATCATGGAGTGTAACTTTCAGAAAAACTACATAGCAAGGGTACATGAAAATAAATTATCCTCTCCATGTTGTCACAGGAAAGGACCATAGTCAAGAATCACACCATATGTTTCAAGCATCTTCACATGCTTGAAAATTGAAACCATTCCTTGACTTTTTGAGAATGGGAATATATTTCTTGATTCTGCCAAGTATCACTCTGTTCAGGACATTTCAATGACCTTTTCAGTTTCAACAATGTGTGAAAGATGTTAGTGTATCATAAAAGAAAAATATCATTTGTGACCTCAACAGGGCCAACTGATGGAGGAAATATAAAAGATCTAAAAGTGCATTTTATGTTTGATTTAGAATTACAGCTTCCTTACCTCCTATAAGTAATATTGAACCATATCACACTAATGAGCACATTCTTGCCACTTTAGGAGTACATCTATATTAATATGTGTATTCATACATATATCCTTATATATTTGCACTCTCTGGCATTGTTATCTTGCATCCTAAAGCTTCATAATTCAATATAAATCCTCATGTTGATGTGACATGTTTAAATATTTTGTTGTTACTTCATAACAGTAATTTCCTATTATTATGTATACTAATATAAATGTCAGTGGTTTTTAATGGTCTTGTGGGAGCAATATAAAAGATATTAAACCCTGAAATTGGTTTCATCCCACACATTGAGAACAGGTGCTATATGGACAGAGTGCCAAGGTAAGAGTCACCCACATGTTTACTTAACATTCAGATAAGTTATAAAGAGGAGAGGGAAGGCCATGCTAACATGTGTGTTGGTTTGAACATAACATTTGGTGAAAATTATCTCTACCCCATGTTAATTCTACTAAATATCACCCTATTTTTTGCCATTTGCCTGACCTTCTTCATTGTCAGAAAAGTGTGAATGAGATTAATGCATCATAAAGAAAAATATGAACTTGAACAAAGATGATGAAAGACCTAAGAGCAAACATTATCAATAAAAAGTGCTGTGTAAAGCTAACAGTAATACTTCGCCTTGGTATTAGTTAAATTATGCATGAGGAAGGCCCTACTTCAACTTTTCTTAGTATTTAGATAGAGTAACTAGCTTGCCTCCAAAAATTTTCACATATTGAATGCTGTGAAATATATCATGCTTGGGGCAAGTCCCAGTGGGATCTTCTTCCTTGTTGGTTCTTATTAAGATAGGGGACAGGGAAGAACATCAACAGAAGTTAGGCTTAATATTATGAGGTATAGAGTTAATAGTTTGTCTTATGAGATTATTAGAGTTGCTGTAGAATAATACAAAATTCACTTTTCAAGTCTAAGTTACCTTACTACTATAGCTATTCTGCATTCTGTTATCTTCTGAGTCTAGAAACTGCAGTTAAGGATACTTAGCACTTTGTCCTAAAACAGGGAAGGTTGAGTGAATAGCATTTGTTCTATTTCAGAGGAAACTTCATGACTATTAACTGTTGGTACACTAGTTGGAAATTGCAGGGGGAAAAGGGACATTTTGTGAAGTACTTTTAGGTTTTATTGCTAAGTGGTAAACAGTTTCCTAAGAAAGGTAAGGGGAAAGAAGAAAGATACTATATGGGGGAAAGGGAAATTTTTTGTCTCTTTTTTCATCTGTTTGTCCTGAATCTTTTTACATCATTCAGAATGCATTTCCACATGTTAAAACGTTCATCATAATTTCACACAAACTCTCAAATCAGAAATTAAAATAGAAGATTATAACAGAGAATGTTTACATGCATAAAAATTAGCCATAATTATGTGGCTAAATACCCATCACCTGGCACTGTTTCACAGGCTAATAGAAGTTTGAAAACCATAACTAAGTTATTAGTGAAGATTTGTGTATGTAAGCCGAGTTAATATTACATCTTCTATCCTATCACCTATACTAAATCCTTAGTGCCTTTTTATGACTTTCATTTAATTGTTTACAACATTTTGGAATGTGCTCTGAGTAGGAGAACTTCTAGTAACTATTGAAGAGCAATTGATTTGTGACACATAAGAGTCTGCAATGTTTCTCTTTATACTTTTGACAGTCCCAACATAAAAAGCTTAATAACCACTGATTTAAATTTAGGAAAAATTATACTATCATTGTTAAGATCAAGATGTCATCCATTTCTCAATATAGCATAACTAGTACACAAAACATTTCTGTAGATCTACAGAAATAAGTTGATAGATGTGGGTTAATAACTGGTGATTGTTATATATGTCTAATACTAACTGGAAAGCATATTAATAGCATGAATGTTTCTTTAAATGAATTCTCTTAGAACTCTGTACTGGCTAGTTTGGTGTGTCAACTTGACACAGGCTGGAGTTATCATAGGAAAAGGAGCTTCACTTGGGGAAGTGCCTCTATGAGATCCAGCTGTGGGGCATTTTCTCAATTAGTGATCAAGTGAAGGAGGGCCCCTTGTGGGTGGTGCCATCTCTGGGCTGGTATTCTTGGGTTCTATAAGAGAGCAGGCTGAGCAAGCCAGGGGAAGCAAGCCAGTACAGAACATCCCTCCATGGCCTCTGCATCAGCTCCTGCTTCCTGACCTGCTTGAGTTCCAGTCCTGACTTCCTTTGGTGATGAACAGCTGTGTGGAAGTGTAAGCTCAATAAACCCTTTCCTCCCCAACTTGCTTCTTGGTCATGATGTTTGTGCAGGAATAGAAACCCTGACTAAGACAAACTCACAGATGAGAGCAAATCTTCTATGGATTAATACCAATCAGACTATTAGAAAGATAACCTGCTAGATATTAGCTTATCCCATTAGGGTGCTTAACAATGTGATAAATTTGCAGATTACATATTATTTGAGTATCACTCACTGTTTTATAGACCAGCACATTTGGGGATTACAAAGCCAGCAAAAACATTCAAATTGGTGCAACCAACTCTCCCTAACTTAATAGTTTCTGTTTCTACATCCATCAGTGCTGTTTTCCCTTTGGCCAATAAGTTCTCTACTTCTGTTGTTAAGTGTATTGTTTAAACATAATGAGATTTTTTTCCATAGGGGTTGGTTTTAAGTCATTTCTGTATGTTATTTTCTATACAAATACAACTCCAGTTTATCACTACCCCTTCACTCACACTGACACCAGCACACAGCATCTAGAAGACTGTGAACATTATCATGGAATTTCTGTTTTCTGAAGCCAAGGGAGTGGAGGTATGTCATCTTGCAGTGAAGAAGGCTGCATTCTCATGAGGGCCAAGAAATAATACAAAAACTATGTTTCCTCTGCTTGTTAATCTCAAGAATCTTGTAACTGTACTGTCTTTGTACTCCTCAAATGGTCTTCTCCTCCCTGTCCTCAGATCCAACTTTGAAAAATAATATTTAGTGCGATGGTTTCTGCTGAGCTGTGTTTAGGTAATCAATACAAGTGTAACTGAGAACTTTGAGAAGATAGTAGTAACTCATTTCTGGGAACTGAGTTGAACTGGGCTTATATCATTGACTGATTTCATCCATAAAAATATTCAAGATCAAACATATTTCTTTTAGCTATCTTAGCTATTGAGAAAGTCAGGTGCACAATGAGGAAAACATCACCTTTAAGCTTCCTCTGTGTTGTTCTAGTTTAAAAACTTATTATTGACCCGGGCGGTGGTGGAGCATGCCTTTAATCCCAGCATTTGAGAGGCAGAGACTGGGGAACTTCTGAGTTCAAGTCAAGCCTGGCCTACCGACTAAGTTTCAGGAGAGCCAGGGCTGTACAGAGAAACCCTGTCTTAAAAAACCAAAACAAACAAACAAACAAACAAAACAAAAACACAAACAAACAAACAAATAAACAAAAACAGAGTATTGTATAGAGTGTGTATAATTTCATGTGGTGCAAATTTAGTGAGTTTCTCTGAAAAGAGCTGAATAGTTATACTTGCAAAGATATTCTAGACCAACATGGATTGCTGGAATCTAGGAGTTTTGTGACTGTGGAGATAGCTTTCCATAACTGAGAGGTAGCTACATACAAAGAAATGTAAGCAAGATGTCTGTACAACTTCAATGTACCCCCATTTTGTGAAAGCAACAAGGCCTTCGGGAAACTGTTGCTGCATTCTTGAGTTAATGCTTCAAGAATGCCAGAAGGGAAATATAAACTGTCTTTAGAGAAACAATCTTGAATCCCTGCATAATCCCAAATTATTTGCCCATGAAAAAAGACAAGTATAATTAAAGTCATTTTATCTGGAATAATAATATTTGGCCTTTTTCAGAACCTATCACCTAGGAATCAAACCTGTGATAAGTACGCCAGCTGTTTGAAATACCCTTCTATGATTCAAATTCCTCTTGCTTCTATTTGGTTAATGGAGTGACACAATACACCAAGCTACCCTGTTCTTCAGGACTGAAAGCAAATCATGGAAATGAGATAAAAAAGATCAATTCTCATGTTCTTGATGAGGCTTAAGGAATACAAGTGACTAGAAATATTCCTGTGAAATTGATCAACCAGTCATATACACCATCAGAGACACTACACCCAAGCTTAGAAAATACATAGTCTCTTTCTCTCCCCCATCCCTGTTTCTGTGTATATTCCTGTCTCTGTGTCTCTCAGTGTCTCTCTTTCTCTCTGTCTCTGTCTCTCCCTGTCTCTCTGTCTCTGTCACTCTCTATCTCTCTGTCTCTTTTTTGTCTGTTTCTGTCTTCTGCCCCCACCTACTCTCTCATGACTGGTGATAATTTCAGCACTTCTGAGTATCTCTCTGACTGCTTTGACCATTAAAGAAGTGATAACAAATTGTTCAGTCTTTAAGCATTTGAGGCTCTGAGAGCTCTGTGTCTTTCACATAGTTTCCATTCTGCCTAACCTGACTCTTTAATGATTCGACACACATTTTTGTTCTCATTTTTATCTCTGTTTACCCCTTATTTCCCAATCAGCAATTCCCAGACCAGAATATATTTGTAATTACAAACATTATTTAGTGTAGGAATACATGGCATCTACTTATATATGAATTTGAGGAAATGTTGTAATAAGAAAAAACGATTGTTCCATCTCTTGTACAAATACCTACATCAAACCTATGTGTGTGAATATTGCCTGTTTTCCCCCATGGTTATGTTTGTTTCATGAATATTAAACTCTCACCAATGTTAAGGTTAAGGCCCACTGTAATCTGCTCATCATAATCACTCAACCATTTTGGACTCAATGTGGATACTTAATTTTGCTTTCTAGTTGTACTAAAGAGATTACTGGATCCTTTGTTAACTAAATGCTAGGGGAAAAACACCTAACATAACCCCTTACACGAAGGCCATCTTGATATTTTGACTTTAATATATGTGAGACAAATTTATAAGAATATTTTTCAAATGTGATGAACTAAAATATATTTAATATATTTTTGAATCAGCATAAAATATGTGGCTTACTGACATTCTTAAATAGCCAGAGCAGACACAATCTGCTTTCAGACAGCTAAAGGGGAAGTGCTTTTTCTGATAAGAATAGTATTATAATACATGCAGCCATCTCAGTCCAAAGATATCTTTTTTTTTTAAAATGACCATGTATGCTTTATTTTTACTCAAAAACACTCACACCATATGTATCTGTATCTAATCTATATCTATATCTATCTATATAATTTATCCTTGTTTTTATTGGATATTTTATTTATTTACTTTTCGTGTTGTCCCATTTCCTGATTTCTCCCCCAGAAAATCACTATCCTATCCCCCGTCCTCCGGCTTCTATGAGGGTGTACCCACACCCACTCCTGCCTCCTACCCTAACATTCTCCTACACCATGTCATCCAGCCTTCACAGGACCAAGGGCCTCCTCAAACATTTATGGCCAACAAGGCCATCCTATGCTACAAATATGGTCACTACATGTGTACTCATTGGTTGGTGGTTTAGATTCTGAGAGCTCTAGTTGGTTGTTATTATTTTTCTTCCTATGGGGTTAGAAACCCCTTCAGCTCTTCAGTCATTTCTCTATAGCATCCATTGGGGACCCTGTGATCACTTCAACGGTTGGCAGCCAGCATCTCCCTCTTTATATGTCATGGTCTGGCAGAGCATCTCAGAAGACAGCTCTATTAGGACCCTGTCAGCTTGTACACTTTGGCAACAACAATGGTGTTTGTGTTTGGTGACTGTATTTTGGATGGATGCCCAAGTGGGGCAATCAATGGATGGCTTTCCTTCAGTCTCTACTCCAATCTTACTTTCTGTATTTTCTCCCATGTGTGTTTTGTCACCCTTTCTAAGAAGGGCAACACTATTCATTTTCTTCTTCTTGAGTTTCATGTGGTCTGCGCATTGTGCCTTAGGTATTCTGAGCTTTTGAGCTAGTATCCTGTTATCAGTGAATACATACCATGTGTGTTCATTTGTGATTGGGTTATATAATGCACAATGATATTTTCTAGTTCCATCCTTTTGCCTGCAAATTTCACGCAGTATATTTTTAAGAGGTACATAGTACCATATTGTGTAAATGTACCACATATTCTGTATCTATTCCTCTTTGAATGTCATCTGGGTTCTTTGCAGCTTCTTTCTATTATAAAGAAGGATTCTACAAACACTCTGGTTCATTTGTCCAGGTTATATGTTGGATCATCATTTGTATATATGCCCAGGAGTCATATAGCTATTAACTCAGTGTACTGGCTAGTTTGGTGTGTCAACTTGACACAGGCTGGAGTTATCATAGGAAAAGGAGCTTCACTTGGGGAAGTGCCTCTATGAGATCCAGCTGTGGGGCATTTTCTCAATTAGTGATCAAGTGAAGGAGGGCCCCTTGTGGGTGGTGCCATCTCTGGGCTGGTATTCTTGGGTTCTATAAGAGAGCAGGCTGAGCAAGCCAGGGGAAGCAAGCCAGTACAGAACATCCCTCCATGGCCTCTGCATCAGCTCCTGCTTCCTGACCTGCTTGAGTTCCAGTCCTGACTTCCTTTGGTAATGAACAGCTGGAAGTGTAAGCTCAATAAACCCTTCCCTCCCCAACTTGCTTCTTGGTCATGATGTTTGTGCAGGAATAGAAACCCTGACTAAGACAAATTGGTACCAGTGTAGTGGGGTATTCCTGTGACAACCTGACCATGTTTTGGGGAGGACTGTGGAAGGACTTTGGAACTTTGGGCTAGATGGTCCACTCAGTGTTGAGACCTCTGTGAGACCATTGTGTAGGAGCTTGGAAGATAATGTTCAGAACAAGGCAGAAGATGGAGGCCTGGCTTGTGAAATTTCAGAGGGAAGATTAAAGACTCTTATCAGGGCCATGAAGACTCTGTGGTTTTGGTTAGCTGGAGCTGAAGAATCAGCTGTGAGTTACAAGATACCAAAACCATTAAAGTCAACCTTTGTGTTACTGGGACTATTGATGCTGGTTAGCTGGAGCTAAGAAATTAGCGGTGAGTAAGAAGAGACCAGCATCACTGAGGTGAAATCTTCTGGGAAGTGTTTTCTGGGAGCACAGAGAGTGTGTTCCAGATAGCCAAGGTTGTGCCTCATGCTGTAGCAGGACTTGGTACTGTGTAAGAGTCACCCAGGTGGTACTGCTTTTGAAGGCATGAAGGCATCATGAAGAACAGCTGAGGCTTGGTACGCTGAGAGGCCATGGAAGGCCATTGGTGAAAGTGTACCCTCAGTTGTAATTGATGGCCCAGGACTGAAGGGGTCATGCAAAAGATTTGAGGCTTGGAGATGCCAGTACTATGCGATGACCACCAAGGACAGCAGCAGCAGTGGAGTACAGGCAGCTGGAGCCTAGAAGATAAGTTGTGTGCTACAAAGGGCAGAGCTGGAGAAGTGACCCAAGCTCGTGGAGGAGCCCAGAAGATCGTGAGTTGGATCCCAGACATTAAACCATTGGAGTTTGAGTTTTGCTTTTTGGATTGTGACTGTGCCCTGATATTTTTCCCTCTTGAAAGAAGGTATTTTAGTGGAGCCCACAGTTAAGAGACTTTGAATTTTTAAAAGACTTTGAATTTTAAGATATTGGACATTTTAAAGGGATTGAACTTTTAATATGTAAAGACTGTGGGGCTTTTTACATTATTGAGATCTTGGGGATGAATAAGAAAGTAAGGGTTGAGGCTTAATAGTGATATGTTGGTGTGTCAAGTTGACAAGGGGTCAATTGTACTGGCTAGTTTGGTGTGTCAACTTGACACAGGCTGGAGTTATCATAGGAAAAGGAGCTTCACTTGGGGAAGTGCCTCTATGAGATCCAGCTGTGGGGCATTTTCTCAATTAGTGATCAAGTGAAGGAGGGCCCCTTGTGGGTGGTGCCATCTCTGGGCTGGTATTCTTGGGTTCTATAAGAGAGCAGGCTGAGCAAGCCAGGGGAAGCAAGCCAGTAAGTAACATCCCTCCATGGCCTCTGCATCAGCTCCTGCTTCTGACCTGCTTGAGTTCCAGTCCTACCTTCCTTTGGTAATGAACAGCTGTGTGGAAGTGTAAGCTCAATAAACCCTTTCCTCCCCAACTTGCTTCTTGATCATGACGTTTGTGCAGGAATAGAAACCCTGACTAAGACACTCAGGTAGTAGTATGTCCAATTTTTTAAAGAAAAACCAGACTGTTTTCCAGAGTGTATATACCAGCTTCTGATCTCATCAACAATGGAGCAGTGTTCCTCTTTCTCCACATACTTGCTGGCATTTGCTGTCACCTGCCACTTTGATCTAAGCCATTCTACCTTGGATTAGTTGCAATCTCAGGGATGCTTTGATGTGCATTTCCCTGATAACTTAGAACATTGAACAGTTCTTTAGATGCTTCACAGCCATTTGAAATACCTTGCTTGAGAATTCTTTGTTTAGCTCTGTACTCCATTTTTAATAGCTTTATTTGGTTCTTGAGTTCTTTGTGTATATTGGATATTAGCCCTCTATCATGTAAGGGATTGTTAAAGAAAATTTCCTGATCTGTTAGTTGCAGTTTTTTTCCTGATGATAGTGTCCTTTCCCTTAAAAGACTTTTCAATTTTATGAATTCCCATTTCTCTGTAGGTGAACTTGGAAACTCAACTATTGGTATTCTGTTCAGGAAAAATATCTCATGTCAATATGTTTGAGGCCCTTTCCCACTTTCTGTTCTATTAGATATCGAAGTGTGTATTGTTTTATGTTGTAGAACTACGGGTAGCCACCAGAAAGTCCCAGATGACAGGAAAGCAAGAGATATATAGGAACCAGTAGGGATGAAATTAGCTGAAATACATAATAAAGAGTATGGAGAACCTTTAGAGACCATACCAAGAGAGCTTAAGTTCAGTGTCAAGTTGAGGGATAGGGCCACCCACCCAACTCAAGAATTTTAACCCATAATTGTTGTTTGTAAAGAAAATAGAGGTACAGAGAGTGGAACCGAGACTAAAGGAAAGGTTATCCAGTGATTCCCCACCTTGGGTACATCTCATATGGAGCCACCAAACCCAGACACTATTGCTGATACCAAGAAGTACTTGCTGAACAGGATCCTAATATCACTGTATGCTGAGAGACTCTGGAGGACTATGACTAATACAGATTTGGATGCTTTTTGCCAGCTATTAGACTGATCATGAGGACTCCTTTGAAATATTTAGGGGAGGACTGAAGGAGCTAAAGGGTTTGAATCCCTATCAGAAAAAAAGCAATATCAATTAACCAGAATACACAAAGCCCAGACAGAATAAACCAAGAACCAAATATTATACAAGGAGGGGGACATGGCTCTATGTGCATGTGTAGCAAGTGAAGGCCTTATTTGAAATCAGTGGTTGGGGAGGTCCTTGGTTCTTTGAAGGCACTATGCTCCAGGTTATGGGAATGCAGGTTGGTAAGTTGGGTGTGGGAGGGTGGGTAGGTGAGCTCCCTCAGTAGCAGCTGGCAAGGGGGATGGCTTTTTTGTGGGAAACCTGGAAAGTACAAGTTATATTTGAAATGTAAATAAATAAAATAACCAATTTCAATACCACCCCATTGTTTTCTGTACATGGAGACAGTGGCAAGAAATTCTATTGTCTTAGAGCTTAACTTTTAGTTCCAAACACCAAGAACTAAGATTTGATATCATCAATATATGGGTTTTGTGAAAATTTTATAAAGACAAGGTGAAGTGATTAAGATGATGATTGAGAAATAAGTGAAAGCAACTATGTGATAGTTAATGAGTTCTTAATAAAAGGTAAGTGGTCTCTACATCATTAATCTTTTCTCTCCTAGTGTTGAACCAACAGAGAACTTGAGAATGCAAACCAGGGTCCCAACTTCCTTTCATGTTTGTTTCTTTCAGAAAATATGTATGAAGACAATGAGGGTCTTCCCACAGTTTGTATCTCAAATAATGTGATCATAGTTTAACTTTGCAATACCAATGCTATTACAAGTGTACCATTTCTCACTACATCTCTATGTATGCATGCGATTTAGTCTGTAACTTGAGTACATCAGACACAGTTTATGAGCACCTAGTACCCTAAGTCAACAAATTTCCTGCATTTTGATCTAGATATATATCCACATAACAGCTCCCACTGTACCCACTGTTTATTATCTTCTAAGACAAATACAGTTTGTATATTCAATTATATATGTAATTGTATAATATACATATTACATAGACATAGTTTATACATATACATGTATATTAACTTTTAATGATACATGTATATCATAATCTTTGGAATCCAATAGTTTTTTTTTAATTCTGTAAGTTTTACATCACAAATAGCATAATTTATTTCTCAGTTTTGTAACATGGAGAAAAATTTCTGTAATATTCCAAAAGTTTGGAACAATTATTCAATATTCATTTGAATATAACAATACTGAATTACAGCATTATTTCAGGAATATGTTGAGGGTAACCCATTGAATTATGGCTTTGAAGATGGTTAAGAACACTTGCTACTCTTGTAGAGGAAACAGGTCTGATTTCCAGCATCCACACTACTGCACACAAGTGCCTGCAACTCTAGTTTCAGAAAATGTATTGCCCTTTACTGATATTTAATAGAAATGTATTCAAGGAATGTTTACACATGCTATCAATCAAAAACTTGTATGAATCTATTAAAATAGGCTTATATGATCTACAAAATCATAGGTCACAAGGAAGCAATACTCAAGTTATAAATTATCAAGCAAAATTATGAAGGTATAATATTTTGAAATCTATAAATATGTCAATTTTTGGAAGGTTTACTTATACCCTTAAGGCTTTTATTTAGGAAAAATATTTATAAGACACTGTTTGAATTAATATAGTATCTTAGTTTCCAAATCTAATGTTTGACTTGCTTTTGTAAATATTTTTCTTTATTAGCCAGTATATTTTCATGTGCAATATTTTCTATTGTTATGTTATAACTGATGGGAAAATCCACTAAAATCTTACAAAGTTTCATACTCATGTTATTTGTCTATTATCATGCTTCTGTTTTTCTTCATCATAGTAGCATCATCTAATAATTTCACCACTCCTGACATGGAGATCAAACGGGGTTAAAATTATTTCTGCCACCATTGAAATTCTCTAGATAAAAAATTACAAAAACAAAACAAAGAAAAAAGAAAAAAAACATCTTTTTTATATCTGTTTAGGTACTATAATTTACTATTCCAAATTTTTGAGCAATTATTAATTTTATTTAGAACAAAATCACACTTACTTTTGCATCACAAATCAAATATGCCAAGGATTCCCTTCCTAGAAAGGATATTGATTTTTTTCTATGCAGAATTTTTCTTATCTTTTCTACTTTTACTTTCTGTATATACAAGTCCTATCATACTAACTATATTTCATGAAAAATATCCATAGAGAAAATCGTTAGTTTTTCAGAGAACTGGTTTTTAGAACACTCAAGAGTCTTTGGGTTCTGTCTTAGTTTGAATAATTGTGGATTCTATAAGCTTACATAAGTTTTCAGAAGAATTTTTTTTTGTTCATTGTGTGTTACTATAACTCCTATAGATTTCCTTACCCACCATATAAAACTATACAAAGACCTCACACATCTGCCTCCAGGAAATACAAGAGAGGTGTCAGTCTTAGTAATTTATTTTCCTTTTTATTGTTTTTTGCAGTTAAAAGTTTTTGTTTTTTTCTTTTCTTGCTTGTTGAATATTTTCTTTTTTTTAAATTTTATTTTCTATATTCTTTGTTTACATTCTAAAGGCTTTCCCCTTTCCCAGTTCCCCCTACCATATGTCCCATATGTCCTCTCCCCCCAACTATTCCCCAATCAGCACCCCCCACCATTTCTCTGTTCTGGATCTACAAAACTGGATCCAATCTTTTCAGGCCCAGGGTCCTCTCCTTTCTTCTTGGGAATCATTTGACTTGATAATTGTGCCTTGAGTATTTAGGGCTTCTGGGCTCATTAATATCCACTTATCAGTAATTGCATTTCATGTGTTTTCTTTTGTGATTGGGTTAACTCGCTTAGGATGATATTTTCCAGATCTAACCATTTGCCTACAAATTGCATGAATTCCATATTTTTAATTGCTGAGTAGTATTCCATTGTATAACTATACCACATTTTCTGCATCCATTCCTCCTTTGAGGGATATCTGGGTTCCTTCCAACTTCTGTCTATTATAAACAAGGCTGCTATGAACATAGAGGAGCATGTGTCTTTACTGTATGCAGGGGAGTCCTCTGGGTATATGCCCGGGAGCGGTATGCTAGGGTCCTCTGGAAGTGACATACCCAATTTTCTGAGGAACCGCCAGACTGATTTCTAGAGCGGTTTTACCATTTTGCAATCCCATCAACAGTGGAGGAGTGTTCCTCTTTCTCCAAATCCTCACCAGCACCTGTTGTCTCTTGAGTTTTGAATCTTAGCCATTCTGACTGGTGTGAGGTAGAATCTCAGGGTTGTTTTGATTTGCTTTTCCCTGATGACTAATGATGTTGAACATCTCTTAAGGTGTTTCTCAACCATCCAAATTTCTTCTGGTGAAAATTCCTTGTTTAGTCTGTACTCTATTTTGTGATAGGGTTATTTGGTTCTTTGTGGTGTAACTTCTTGAGTTCTTTGTATATATTGGATATTAGCCCTCTGTCGGATTTGGGGTTCGTGAAGATCTTTTCCCACTTTGTTGCTTGCCATTTTGTCCTTCTGGCAGTGTCCTGTGCCTTACAGAAACTTTGTAATTTTATGAGGTCCCATTTGTCAATTCTTGATCTTAGAGCATAAGCTATTGGTGTTCAGTTCAGGAACTTTCCCCCTGTGCCCATGTCTGCCACGGACCGACTCAGTCGGAACACACACACCCGTGGGGAATCAGGGTCTTTGGTATGCAGGAAGGTACAGGTCCGGCGAATGACAGACAGACACACACAAGATCTGAATGCGTCTGAATGCACTTTACTGTTCTGAGGCAGGAACTTTTATACACACAAGTTGGTATTACATTACTAAAGAAAAATGTATCCAGTGAAATGTTTACAAAGAATGGTTACCATGAGTATCTGGCACAAGGAAATACAAAATCAATCAGGTATGAACGTTAGAGAATACACACAAAGTCATCGCGTCCCTCTGTAGTTAATGATAAATTAGTAATTCAAGAGTCCTTGGAAACACTATGTTTGCTATCTTCTTGTGAGACTCCCTCAGGCCTACTTAGAAACTTTACTTAACTGATGCTTTCCATGTCACAGTGTCAAAGCCACCTAACTATACAAATAATATATATTGTTGGGAGGTTAATTCTTTAATGTATCTAGGTAATAACTGTACAGCTGATCAAAAACAAAGCAATAGATCTCTAGAAGATAAATCATGGCCAGTGCTGTAGCTCAAAGAATAAACTCTCAGTGAACCATCACGCCTGGATGCTCGCACCTCCGGCTAGCAGGGACATCTCCTAAGTAAAGGAACAAGTCAGAAACAAGGGTCACACAGTTTGCCATGAGAAATTCAGCTCAGCCCTATCTCCGGCCAAGGAGGCTCACAGCAACATTCATCTTGGACAGCCCTGCCAAACAAGGCTTTTCCCAGTAAATATCACACAGCTTCTGCCGGGATTACAGCTTGGCTGCGTGAAATTATGGTGTCCAAGAGACGCGTGTGATACATGTCCTCCAGGGTCTTCTCAAGTTTCTTTTCTAATAGTTTCAGTGTGTCTGGTTTTATGTGAAGGTCCTTGATCCACTTGGAGTTGATCTTAGTACAAGGAGATAAGAGTGGGTCAATTCGCATTCTTCTGCATGTTGACCTCCAGTTGAACCAGCACCATTTGTTGAAAAGGCTATCTTTTTCCACTGGATGGTTGTAGCTCCTTTATCAAAGATCAAGTGACCATAAGTCTGTGGGTTCATTTCTGGGTCTTCAATCCTATTCCATTGATCCACTTGCCTGTTGCTGTGCCAATACCATGCAGTTTTTAACACAATTCCTCTGTAGTCCTGCTTGAGGTCAGGGATATTGATTCCCCCAGAAGTCCTTTTATTGTTGAGAATAGTTTTAGCTATCCTGGGTTTTTTGTTGCTCCAGATGAATTTGAGAATTGCTCTTTCTAGATCTATGAAGAATTGAGTTGGGATTTTGATGGGGATTGCATTGAATCTGTAGATTGTTTCTGGCAAGATGGCCATTTTTACTATATTGATCCTGCCAATCCAGGAGCAAGAAATATTTTTCCATCTTCTGAGGTCTTCTTCGATTTCTTTCTTCAAGGACTTGAAGTTCCTGTCATACAGATTTTTCACTTGTTTGGTTAGAATTACACCAAGGTACTTTATGTTGTTTGTGGCTATTGTGAAGGGCGTTATTTCCCTAGCTTCTTTCTCAGCATGCTTGTCCTTTGTGTACAAGAAGGTTACTGATTTGCTTGAATTGATTTTATAACCAGCCACTTTGCTGAAGTTGTTTATCAGCTGTAGTTTTTGGTTTTTTCTTTTCCTCTTTATTGAACATTTTCTTTAGGTACATTAAATATTATTCTCTTTCCCAATCCAACCTCACCAGAAATACTCTGTCCTAACCCCCAACTTCTGCTTTGATGAGGGTGTTCTCCAGTCCTGAATCCCCAACTAGGCATTCCCTACACTCTTGCATGGAGCTTTCACTGGACAAAGGGCCATATGTATCTTCTGATACATATTTTGCTTTAGTCATGGATCCTTCCATGTATACTCTTTGGTTTTAGTTTAGTCTTTGTGAGCTGTGGGGTGCCTTGTTGGCTGATATTGTTGTTCTTCCTATGAGATACAAATCCCTTCAATTTCTTCAGTCCTGTTTCTAATGCCTCCACTGGAAACCTCATTCTTATTCCAATGGTTGGCTGTGAGCATCTTGTCTGTATTAGCCTCTGGCAAACTTATCAGGAGAGAACTATAACAGGGTCCTGTCAGAAAGCACTTCTTGGCATCCACAATAGTGTCAGGGTTTGGTGTATGAGATGAACACCCAGGTGAGGCAGTCTCTTGTTAGACTTTCCTGGAGTCTCTTCTTCAAACACTGTCTCTGAATTTCCCACAAATTTTGGTCCCCCTTCTAAGAAGGACACAAGAATCTAGTCTGCTCTTCCTTCTTCTTGAGCTTCATGTGTCCTGTGAATTTTATCTTGGGTTTATCGAGCTTTGGGCTAATATACCCTTATAAGTGAGTGGATACCACGTGTGATCATTGGGGTTACTTCAGTCAGGATATTTTCTAGTTCCATTCATTTGCCTCTGAAGTTCAGACATTCATTGTTTTTAAAAGCCAGTTAGTCCTCCATTGCTTTAATGCACTACATTTTCTTTATGTAGTCCTCTGTTGAAGGACACCTGGGTTCTTTCTTGCTTCTGGCTATTATAAATAAGTCTGCTTTATATTTCCCTGATGATTAATAGTGGAGTATGTGTCCTTATTATGTGTTGGAGCACCTTCTGGCTACATGAACAGGAGTGGTGTAACTGGTTCCTCAGGTTACTATGTAAAATTTTCTGAGAATCAACCCCACTGATTTCCAGAGTGGTTATAACAACTTGCAATACCTACAACAATGGAGAAGTGTTCCTCTTTCAACACATCCTTGTCAGCACATGATATCCCCTTAGTTTTTGATGTTAGCCATTCTCACTGGTGTGAAGTCGAATCTCAGGTTATTTTGATTGTATTTCTCTGAGTATTAAGTATGTTGATCATTTCTATAGGTGCTTCAGAGCCATTAGATATTCCTCAGTTGAAAATTCTTTATTTATATCTGTAACCAAGTTTTTAATAGTTATTTGATTCTTTAGAGTCTAACATCTTGAATTCTCTGTGTATGTTAGATATTAGCCTTCAATAGGATGTAGGATTGGTAACTATATTTTCTGAATTTGTTAGTTGCCATTTTGTCCTATTGGCAGTGTCTTTTGTGTTACAGAAAATTTGCAATTTCATGAAGTCTGATTTCTCTCTTGTTGAACTGACCAAATAAATCACTGGTGTTCTGTTCAGGAAAATTTGTCGTGTGCCCATGTGTTTGAGACTCTTCCCCATTTTCTGTTGTACTTCTTTCAGGTATGTGGTTTTATGTGGACATCCTTGATCCACTGGGGCTTGAGTTTCCTACAAGAAGATAAGAATGAATGTATTTTCATTCTTCTACTTCTGACTTTCAGTTGAACCAGCACCATTTGTTGAAAATGATATCTTCTTTCCACTGGATGTTTTTGGCTGCTTTGTGAAATATCTAGTGACTACATGTGTGTGGAGTAATTTTTGGGTCTTCATTTCTATTCTATCAATCTTTATGTCTATCTCAGTAAAATTACCACACAGTTTTTACTCTAATGCTCCATAATACAGCTAGGGGTTTGTGATTACCCCAGATGTTTTTTTATTATTGAGGATACTGTTTTCCATCCTTACTCTCTTATTATTCCAAATGAATTTGCAAATTTCTTTCTAATTCTATGAAGAATTTCTTTGGGATTTTAATGCTGATTTCATTGAATCTGTATATTGCGTTCAGCAAGATGTACATTTTTCTTATATTAATTATTCAAGTCCATGAGAATGAGAGAACTTTCCACCTTCTAATTTCTTTGATTTCTTTCTTCAGGGACTTGATGTTTGTGCCATGCAGATTATCATTTTCTTGATTAGAGTCACACCAAGGAATTTAATACTATTTATGACTATAATGAAGAATTTCATTTCACTAATTTTATTCTCAGCATGTTTCACATTAGATTACAGGGAGGCTACTGATATGCTTGATTTAATATTATATCTAGCCACTTTCCTGGAGTTGTTTATCAGCTTTAGGAGTTCTTTGGTGGTATTTTTGGAGTCAGTTAAGTATACTATCATATCATCTTGAAATATTGATATTTGACTTATCTTTTTAAAAATTTTTAATGTCTATATTCTATATTTATATTTCATTTTCTTTTTCTGGTTCCCTGCCCTCCAAAGGTCCCACATGCCCTTTTCCCTCCCTGTGTTCCCCCATTTGCCCTTTCCCACTTCCCTGTTCTGGTATTCCCCTACACTGATGCTTTGAGCCTTTCCAGAACCAGGGTCCAAACCTTCCTTCTTTTCAGACATCATTTGGTATGTGGATTGTGTCTTTGGTATCCCAAGATTCTAGGCTAATATCCGTTATCAGTGAGTGTATACCATGGGTATTCTTTTGAGACTGGGTTACCACTCTTAGTATGATGTTCTCCAGCTCCATCCATTTCTCTAAGGATTTCATGAATTCATTGTTTCTAATGGCTGAATAGTACTCCATTATGTATATATACCATATTTTTTGTATCCATTCTTCCATTGAGGGACATCTGGGTTCTTTCCAGCTTCTGGCTATTATAAATAAGACTGCTATGAACATAGTGGAGCATGTATCCTTATTGCATGCTGAGGAATCTTCTGGGTATATGCCCAGGAGTGGTATGGCTGGGTCCTTGCAAAGTATCTTGTCCAGTTTTCTGAGGAACCACCAGACTGATTTCCAGAATGGTTGTACCAGCTTGCAATCCTACCAGCAGTGGAGAAGTGTTCCTCTTTCTCCACATCCTTGCTAACACCTGCTGTTTCCTGAATTTTTAATCTTAGTCATTCTGACTGGTGTGAGGTGAAATCTCAGGGTTGTTTTGATTTGCATTTCTCTAATGACTAATGATGTTAAACATTTTTTTAATGTGTTTCTCAGCCATCCGAATTTCTTCAGGTGAAAAGTCTTTGTTTAGCTCTGTACCCCATTTTTTGATAGGTTTATTTGGTTTTCTTGGGTCTAACTTCTTGAGTTCTTTGATATTTGACTTCTTCCTTTCCAATTTGTATCACTTTCAACTGCCTTTGTTAACTAATAGCTCTGGTTAGGATTTGAGTACTATATTCAATAGATTGAAAGATAGTGGTCAGCCTTGTCTAGTCCCTGATTTTAATGGGATTGCTTCAAGTTTCTCTCCAGTTAGTTTGAGGTTTGATGTTGGTTTGCTGTATATTGCTTTTACTATATTTACATATGGGCCTTTAATTCCCGATCGTTCCAAGACTTTTAGCATGAAGTAATGTGAATTTTATCAAATTCTTCCTTGGCATCTAATGAGATGATAATTTGCTTTTTTTTTCATTGAGTTTGTTTTGGTAGTTGTCCACATTGATGGATTTCTATATATTGAACCATCCCTGCATCCCTTTGCCTATCCTATCTGATCATGATGGATGATTGTTTTGATGTGCTCTTGAATTCAGTTTATGAAAATTGTATTAAGTAATTTTGCACCAATATTTATAAGGGAAATTGGTCTGAAATTGTCTTTCTTTGTTGGGTCCGTGTGTGATTTAGGTTTAAGTATAATTGTCTTTCATAGGACGAATTGTGTATTGTTCCTTCTGTTTCTTTTTAGTGGAATAGTTTGAAGAATATTGATATTAGTTATTCTTTGAAGGTATGATAGAATTCTGCACTAAGACAATCTGGTCCTAGGCTTTCTTTGTTTGAATGATTTAAATGACTGATCCTATTACTTTTGTGGTTATAGGACATGTTAGCAGGTTTATCTGGTCCTGATTTAACTTTGGCACCTTGCATCTATCTAGAAAACTGTCCATTTCATTCAGATTTTCCAGATTTGTTCAGTGTAAGCTTTTGTGGTAGGATATCATGGTTTTATGAATTTCCTCAGTTTCTGTTGATATATCTACTTTTTTGCTTCTGATTTTGTTAATTTGGATACTGACATTATACCCTCTGTTTAGACTAAGTGCTTGTACTCAACTTACCATTTGATTGATTTGTTGATTAAGTGTATAGTACTTTTTGATTCTATTTTGTTTATTTCAACCTTGAACTTGATTACTTTGTTCTCTCTAGTCCTACTGAGTGTATTTTCTTCTTGTTCAAGATCTTTCAGGTATATTGCTAAGCAGCTAGTTTATACTAGTATCTTTTTTGAGGCACTTAGAGCTATGAGGTTTCCTCTTTTCACTGTTTTAATTATGTCCCGTAATTTTTGGTATGTTTTATTATTATTCTTTTTTTTTTTGGTTTTTTCGAGACAGGGTTTCTCTGTGTAGCCCTGGCTGTCCTGGAACTCACTCTGTAGACCAGTCTGGCCTTGAACTCAGAAATCCGCCTGCCTCTGCCTCCCAAGTGCTGGGGTTACAGGAGTGCGCCACCACGCCCAGCGTATTATTCTTATTAAATTCAAAATTGTGTTTAATTTTTTTCATTTGTTCATTGGCCAGATATCAATCGGTAGAGCATTGTTTACCCTCCATGTCTATGTAGGATTTTTGTTGTTTCTCTTGTTATTGAAGATCAGCCTTAGTCCATGGTAATCTCTTAGGGTGCATGGGAATATTTTAATATTCCTATATCTATCAAAGCCTGTTTTATGACTGATTAAATGGTCAATTTTGGAGAAGGTACTATGAGGTACTGCAAAGAAGGTATATTCTTTTATTTTAGGATGAAATGTTCTACAGATATTTGCTTCATAACATGCAGATTTGCTTCATAACTTCTGTAATTTTCACTGTCTCTGTTTAGTTTCTGTTTTCATGATCTGTCCATTCATGAGAGTGCTTTGTTGAAGTCATCCAATTTATTGTGTGCAATTCAATGTGTGTTTTGCTTTAATAAAGTGACTTTTATGAATGTGGGTGCTCTTGCATTTGGAGTAGATGTGCAGAATTAAGAGTTCATATAGGTAGATTTTATCTTTGATGAATTTGAGGTTTCCTTCCTTTTCTTTTTTGACAACTCTCTGCTGAAGATAATTATATTCGATATTAGTATGGCTACTACAGGTTATTTCTTGGGACAATTTTCTTTGAAATTCTGTTCCCTGCATTTTACTCTGAGGTAGTTTCTGCCTTTGTCACTGAGGTGCATTCCCTTTATGCAGCAATATGTTGGATGCTGTTTATATATACAGTCTGTTTGTCTATGTCCTTTTACTATGGAAATGATTCCATTGATAGGAAGAGATATTAAAAAAAGTGACTGTGGCTCCCTCTTATTTTCATTGTTAGAGTTTGACTTATGGTTGTGTGGCTATCATCTTTTGCATTTTTTCAAAGAAGATTACTTTCTTGTTTTTTCTAGAGGGTAGTTTCTTTCCTTGTATTGGAGTTTTTTTATATATTATCTGTTGTAGTTTAGGATATGTAGAAAAATATTTTGTGATTTTATTTTTGTCATGGATTGTCATGGAGTGGTGCAACTCTAAGAGGATGATAATATAATGAGAAAAATGGAATGATAAGAATTAAAAAATATATACATGTGCTTAAACTTTATATGAGTTCAGTAGATTTATTCATCGTTAAAATGATATTTCTTAACAATAGAAAATATTGCCCATGAAAATATACTGAATAAAATAGAAAAGTATCTTTTGGAAGGATACAATTCTGAAAAAGAAAATGAAACAACAAAAATAACCTGTAAAATTTGAAACTAAGATTCTATATTTCATATACCTGGTGTCTCATAATTTGTTTTCCTAAATCAAATACTTAATCATGTAAATAAACCTTCCCAAAATTGACACACTTAAAGTTTCAACATTTCATACCTTCTTGTGTTTGCCCTTGATATATTATAGCTTGACTATTGCTTCATGGTGAGGATAAGTGTATAACTCACACATTTTTGTCAAAGCTTATTTTATTTATGCATAGAAGTGATTGCCTGGGAGTGTGCATGAGCATCTAATGAATATATTTCCTGTAGAGGATAGAAAATGGCACCAGATTTTCTGAAGCAGGAGTTATATGCAGTTGTGTGCTGCTTTGTGGTTGCTGGAAACCAAATATTTATCTTCAGCACAAATTGTAAGTATGCTTAACCATCATCAAAAACATAATTCAGTGTGATTTTAGGCTTCTGATACCTTCATCTTGTTCCTAAAATGAGATCCAAATTAAGCATTATTGTACTCAAGAATGTATTGAAAAATGCTCTATAGTTCTTGGAATATCACAGGAATTTCATTGTATGTTAGAAAGATTATAAAATAATTAATAGTATTTGTAATGCCCAATTTATGCAAGTAAAAGAACATGCTGTTCAGTCATCTCTGACATAGAGCAATATTTGGAAACAATGGGATGTTTAGAAGTTGTATATTTCCTAAAACCTAGTCTGCCCCTCATTACTGTAATATCACTTGTATCTATTTACAGTTTTACTGGGAATCAGGATATGAAAAAATATAGGCTTCAAAATCACTTCAGAAGATCTTCAAATATATTATGTTCTAAAATCTATCATATTACTTCCTTTCAGAATCTATATAGGTTTAATAAAAAATTATGGCTATGTGTTATATTATCATTATATGAACATATATAGGAAAAGAATACAGTGAATAACAGAAAAGGAATATACAAAATACATTAAGAACCGAAGAAAATATAAGAAATTATTTTGAAAATATTAAGATTGCTGGTTTTTTAAGTTTCTTTACAATTATTCTGTATTTTATTTTCTAAAAGTATGATAATATCAGTTAAAGATAATATATGTATATGTATAAAATATGTATATGTAATATGTATATTATAAACATATATAGTATATATACATATATGTTGGTTGTATATACAAATTGTACTTATCTTAAGAAATAAGGAAATGTGAATACAATGGTAACTGAATTGTGGTATGGAAAGATTGAATGGTAGAAGCACTGATGATTTAGGGTCCTAGTTGCTTATAAATTATATCTAAGGTACATAAATTCCAGATAAAATCACAAATATAGATAGAGATTGAGTCAGAAATAATATGCTTGTAATTTTCCTGATATAGTGAAGATAAACTATGGCCACATTATTCCAGTTGCAAAATGTGGGAAGGCCATCATTGTCCTCTTACCCAAACACAAAAGGAAGTTAAAGGAAAAGTATGGAAAGATCGTTTCTCATCCCTTTATAACTTCTGTAAATAAAGCAGATACAAGTCCATGTCTTTTTGCATTTCTCTACTCTTGACCCCTTCCCACTTGGTTCTTTCTGTTAATTCTTGCCAATTATTTGCTAAATGCCTTTCTGGAGGAATGCCAAATGGCTTTAAAACTCAAGGAATGCTGCCTTACCAATTAGCACAGCCAAGAGGGTTGTGCCTTTATTGAGGGATGACCCCAGAACCCCAAATTAAGTGTTCTTAAGTTCACTGTAGCCTTTAGATGCACCAGAAAAGGGCATCAGAACTCATTTTGAGATTTTTATGAGCCACAATGTGGTTGCCGGAATTTTAAAAATGTGTTGTCCAGGCTGGCCTGGAACTCGTGATCCTCCTGCCTCTGCCTCCTTCAGCAAATCATACTGGCATGTGCCACCATGTTCTTACTACTTAAATCTTTCTTTCATAGAGTTCTATTATGCCTGTTGCCTTCACAAACTTCTTAATATAAGAATTCTCTGAAAGTTCCAGAGGGATTTCTAGCCCCTTATTAGGCTATATCTCTCCAAATCACAGTGATAGTGCTTGATTTCTCTCAGGTATTTCTGCATCAAGCATTTGGATGCAAATGCTTTATCTTGATAATGCTTCACTTTGATGATGATTCTACAGTGCTGTCTTTCTATTAATAATCCAGGAGTGCGATGTAATCTATTACCTACGTGCAGATTCAACAAAACAACTACCATGTCTTTTTACCTTTACTGAAACACTAAGAATAGCAAAGAGCCAGGAAGGCTGCTATGAACAGAACCACCAACATCTTGGATACAATTCTGAATTTTTTTGTTTGTTCTGCATAGAATGGGGGGGGGGCTTCCTTTATGAGACAGAGCAGGATAATAGTGATTTTGATCTCCACACTGAGTGACCTCACATATAACAAAGCAGGATAAAGTGTATTCTCGTCTCTGCAAGTGTTCTGCCAGGTAGCATGGCATTAGGCAGTGACAGGATGACTTGGGCAGAGTTGATGAAGCATAAAGAGTTAATCCTAATATTAGAAAATTGTTATTATGTGAATTTCATTATATTTGGAAAGCAGCTTATATATTTGCTTATATTTGTATTCACTGATATTTTTACAAAGATGAAGATGCTTCAAATCTTCAGTTTTCGTTTTCACCCATAGACCATCAACCATACTGCACATATGGGTTTGATGAGTAATCACATTTTTTGGTGAAGTAAAATGAAAACCTTGTAACCTGAATCTACTCAGACACAGAAAGACTCCCCAAAATCCTTAATTTGATATTTTGAAATGAGGACTACTTGGTACTTTAGATTTCTAAAAATATTCTACTCATTGTGTGTGTGTGTGTGTGTGTGTGTGTGTGTGTGTACATGTGCATATTTGTTAAGCTGCAAAGAGTACAACTTTGCTGGTAGTCCTGACATAAATCCTTTCAGCATTAACTTGGGAATGGATATCTCATTAGCCTAAAAATCTCATGCTAAGAAGGTATTCGGCTTTCAGATCTTCAGAGATGCAGATATCTCCATCTCCCATCTCATCATTATGTTATTTTAGCAGTGTGTCCTGACATTGGAAAATTTCCCTGGATTGGAGGGACCACATCTTGGGTTCTCATGCTTGTAGAGCTTCTGAAGAACCAGAACTAGATTTCTCATGATCAAAAGCCAAGCACTATAATCGCAGAGATAACTTTAGGTGAAAAATAATCTGTCCCTGTTAGAAACTTGTTGTAACTCACAGATTGAGAACTGCTACTTTATGGGCACATTACTAGGCTATGAATTAACCACATGCTGACTTAACATTCATATTAGATAGAAGGACCAGAGGGATTGCCAAGCTTATGTATGAATGGATATTTAAGCAGCATCTTGGGAAAGTCATTCTTGCCCTATATTAATTCTACTAAACATTAACCTGCTTGTTCAGTTTGCCTGAGTTTCTTTCTGATCAGAAAAGTATTAAAGAAATTAATACATCACAAAGGAAAACATCACCGCGAACAAAGATAATGGAAGACCTAACAGCAAACATTGTCATTTGTAAAGTGCTATGTAAAGCCAGGAGCAAGAGAGTAGCAAGCTACCAGGTAAATTATGCATGATGAAGCCCCCAGGTATACACTTCTCTTATAATATAGACACAAAACCTTGCATGTATTCAATAGTATTTAATTTCCACATATTAAAAACTGTGAAATATGTGAAATATTTAGCTCTTATTTATTGAGGATAACTCCCAAAATATTTTAAAGTCCACAGATTTAGAGATTACATAGCCAACAGAAAGGTGGGAATTGGAGCAGACCCTATGCTTTGGTTCCCAGTGAATACATTTCTGTGTGCATATCCTTCAATATTGGTTTCCTGTGGGATGAATTATTCTCTATTTCAGTTGTTAAATTTATTGTTGTTAAACCTATTTGAGAATTTGTTGCACATGTATTGGTTTCATGACATTTCTGTGTGTTTTTTAATTATGCAAAAACAAGACCAGTTTATATCTATTCCCTTCAATTATGCTGATACCAGCACCCAGCACCAGATGACCTTGGCCTCTGACAACAAAGATTCTGTTTCCTGGAGCCAAGGGAGTAAAGACAGCTCAGCATGAAGTAACAAGAGATGCATTCTACATGAGGGCAAAGAAATAAAAGAAATGCTATGTGTCCTCTACTTGCAAATCTCAAGAATACTGTAACTGTAGTGGTTAGGCACTCCTCAAGTGCTCTTCTCCCTATCCTCAGAGTCAGCATCCAGCACATAATCTCCAGTCTGATGGAGCCTGCCTTAGCTTTGTCCATGGCATCAATGCCTTACCAACTGAGAAGTTTCCAAAGACAAAATGGAGATATTCCTGAGAACTGTGTTGAACTAGGAGTATCTCATAAAATGCATCCATAAAAAGGATTAAAAGATCAAACAAACACATTGATTTTGTTTATTGAAGCTCTTAAGAAAGTCTATTCCACAAGTAGAAAAATGTGTCCCTTAATGCTCCTTGGTGAGGTCCCTGCTTTGAAAACATATTATTGAATAGTGTGTGAATAACTTTATATGGTACTAGTTTAGGGGAATTGTCTAAAATCAAAAGGAGTTAATAGTTGAACTGCCAAAGATATTCCAGAGCCCTATGGACTATTGCCACCTGGAGGTTCTGTGGGATTGGAGATTGTTGACTCTAAGAGATCACTGCATTAAAACAAAACTATGGAAGGTGACTGTTACTGCAAGGAACTCCATGCTCTCTCATTTGCAATAATGAGGTTGAGGTTGTTAGAGAACCAATCAACTAGGCATCAAACCAGTGTGCCTGTGATGGGTGAGACAGATTTATGTGAACCCAACTCCTCTTCTCTCTGTCAAACCAGTGGAGAGGAAACTAAACCTGGTTACCAGGGTCCTCTAGGCTGGAAGCAAACTCTGAAAAGGTGATGGAAATAAACAGTCCTCATGTATGTGATAAGGCCAAGCCATCTTGAATGACCAGAAATATTTCTGTGAAGTTGTACTCAAGGTCTTGGAAAACCATCACAGAACCTCCAGCCATGATTGGACACACCATACACACACACACACACACACACACACACACACACACGCATACGCACATGCACACATACACACACACCTATGCTTTGACTCCTAAGCAAGGCATCAAGATTTGTTCAGAGTTTAAACATCCAGGACTTTTGAAAATTTTTTGAACTCTCATAGACTCTAGAGTGCATAAATATTACTTTAGTAATTCTATACACAGGCTGTTGGACTCATGTTCAACTCTGCTTATATGAACAATGAGTTCCTGCTTTGTATTTCCCCGGCCAAAAAGTTACCTCTCTGTCCTATCTAGAAACATTTCCTGTGATCCTAAGGTATTTTTTTGAGAAATATATGGGATTTGCATATGAATAATATTGAGGAAGCCTTTGTATAATAAGAAACAATTCTTTCCAATTTGTGGTGCATAAGCCTACATCAAACATAGTGAGTGAACATCACTGGTATCTAAACAGGTTATGTTTGCCTTGTGCAAATCAATTTACACTGAAGATTTTCCTCAATATTGTAAAATTGGAAAGATGTTATTAGTACAGTTATGGCCCACTGTAACAACTTAAAGTCTCATGAATAAACCCACCGTGGGACTCCAGATTATTACTTCAATTTATTTCCCAGTTACACTACAGTGATTAGTGGATCCTCTGTCACATAAATACTAGCACCTAACATAGCCATGTAGAGTAAGGTCATTTTGACATTATCAAAATTGCTTTTTGAGGTAAATTTATAAGCAGATTTTTAAAGTCTGAGTTATTAAAATGTTTTGAATTTAGGATAAAATCCAGGGGCTCACTGACATACTTAAAAAGCAGGTGGCCAGAAAAAAAAGTCTGCTTGAAGAAAAATGTATGCCCTTGGACTTTAGCTTTGTATAGGGAGCTAAATATGGATCAATGTGCAGTCTTCTACATGCAAAGCCCTGGTTAGACCAGCATCGTTTGTTGACGTTGTTTTCTTTATTCTACTGGTTTTGGCTTTCTGTAAAAGAGTGTGCATAGACATGTGGGACCTAAGAGATTTAGAGAATCAAAGAACATGGATAGGCTGGCCTGAGGACTCTGGCATGTTATGTATCACAGGGCAGCTTGCCTTTTCTGGCCACTGTATAAGAGGATGAGCCCACTTCTCTGTATTATACTAACCTCAGAATGCTTTCTCTAAAGATATCTCTTCTGTTGGAAATATAAATATAAGGCATACCACAAGCAGTATCTGGACAGAAAATGAGGACTGATTTTATAATTTGCATTCATGCTCCATTTTATTGAAGCATAGAAAAAAATTGAAAATTCATTTCTCTAATTTTGAAACTAAATCTAAAACATTTCTCCTTTCTCTTTACTCTCTCTAAATCCTCCTTTGGCTTCCTCCTGGTTTGCCTGGTTAGTCTACCAGCTCCAAGATGGTGGCTGGTCTCAGGGCTCAGTCTAACTGCAAGATTCCCTGCAGGCCCGGGGCTCCCTGGCTGGGCTGCTGAAGCCTAGGAAGTGGCTCTCCCAGTCAGCAGGGCTCCATCTGGATGAGCTGTTCTCCCCAGGATAGTGTGGGACCGCGGAGCTCTGTCTCACTGCAGGCTCTCTGTGGATTCAGAGGTCCTCCCAGTTGGGCTGCAGGGTCCAAGATGGTGCGGATCCTGGTCCTTGGGTCTCATTCTATCTTGCTCGGTTACCCACTCCAAGATGGTGGCCAGTCCCCAGAATTCTTATTTTTATACTATTTCTTAATTGAACATCTCTCTAGAATTTATTTGTGTGTTCTTTTCATTTATACTGCACTGTATGATGTTTTGCTCCTACCACATTGGAGTGAATGGGGAGAGAGACTCATAATTGATAAACCTAAGTCTGGGCCCCTTATGCTTTCTGGGCCACTGGGTTCTAAACTATTCATGTAAATGTCAGTCAGGTCTTTTCCAACTAAGTGTAGAGAATCATGTATAAAGTCTCCCTCATCCATGGGCTGTGTATGGCACATTCTATGTGAACCTCATTGGCTGTCCAGAGTCATTATTACATTTCTGGGATAATAACACTTGTACTCTAGGGGAACTTTATTTGCAATTCATGAACCTTTTTTGGTTTGCTAAAAGCACACTGATTTTTCTTGTTTTCAAAGAATTTATAAGGAACAAAGTTTCTTACTCCTTACAGCTCTTTCTATTCATCAACTCACCACAGTCTGTAACTTTGATGAACACCACATAGCAAGAGAGCCTGAAGATATGTTTTCCTGTTCATGTTGTTACAGAAAAGGAACGTGATCAAGAATCATGCCATGTGCTGGCAACAAGTAGTGAATTTTTGCTAGAAGTCAGACTTGTCCTTGACTTATTGAATCCAGGAACACAGCAGTTGATTTTTCCAAATACTACCCAGTTCAGGACATTTCCCTGACATAGTATCAGACATACGTGAAATAGATTAGTGAATCAATAAAGACAAATATTGTCTTTGAACTCATCAGGAACAACTGAGGAAGAAAATATAAAAGAGCTGAGGATATAATTACTGCCTTCAGTGGAACAATAGCAACATTGTGCTCATATAAAAAAATGTTGAACCATGTGAGGTTACCTTAGTGAACAAGTGCCCCCCTGTATATCTCTATGTCTATCTCTTTAGAATATCCACCCTTGAGATCTGGTAAAAAACACAAAATGTTCCTGGTAATAACAAAAGTAACACAGCAGGTGCATATACTTATAACAACAGAGTGGGCTAAGAAAACATAAGTATTTCCCTGTTTTAGACACTCCTGTTTTAAGTAATTTGTTCCATCATTCTTGTCTAACTAGTTGCTGTATACCAATTATTTTCAAGGCCAATATTTCGTCACACTCCTATGTTATGCTAAGATTTGAATCCCCACCCATGCTCCATGTTTGCTGTTTTTTTTTTCTCGTTTACAATCTTCCCTTTCTCTATAACTTGAAGATCTACATATAATTATCTTAGCAAAGAATTTGGAATGTATTGTTAGTAGAGAATATTTGTCTTATTTTGTTTTGATTTGTCTTGCTTTGATTTCTCTTTATAAGTATATTACATTTGCAGGTTGTATGGTATAATTTGGCAACTCTCTGTATATGGAAATCTCCACATCTCTGAATATTTTGGAATATTTGGATGTAGCATATAATTTTGTGGCTTAGAAATAACCTTCAGATTATTACCATAACTGTCTTGATTCCCTAGAATACTCTGTTACAATGGTTATCTAGCATCCTAATGCTTCATAATTTAGTATAATTCCTCATGTTGATGTGACCCCATGAAATTATTTTTGTTACTACTTCATAATTGTAATTTTCCTACTGTTATGTATATTAATATGAATGTCTGTGGCTTTCAATCATCTTGTTGGAACAATATAAAAGATATGTTCAACCAAGAAATGCATTGTGGACCACAGGTTAAGAATAACTGCTATATGGACAGAGTACTAGTATCAGTGTCACCCACATACTTTCTTAACCTTCAAATAATATAGAAGGAGGAGAGGGTGGGCCATGCTCACCTGTGAGAGGGTATGGAAATAAGATCTTGGGGGAAAAGTCATCTTTGCCCCATGTTAATAATCCAAAATATGACCCTGCTTGTGTCCTTTGCTTGGTCTTCTTCCATGTCAGAAGTGTGTAAAAAAGATTAATGCATGAAAAAGAAAAATATCAACTTGGACAATTGTGCTGAAAGATCTAACCACAAACATGATCATTAAAAAATTCTCTGTAAAGCCAGGGATAAGATAGTGTCATGCTACCAGGCAAATTATACATGATGAAGACGCCAAATATTGACTTTGTTAGACTATAGATACAACAACTAGCATGCATATGAAAATATTTGATTTCCACAAATTGAGAAATGTGAACTATAAGACACTTGGGGCCAGCCCCAGTACAAATTTCTTTCTTTTTTGTTCTTCTTCAGAAAGGGGATCAGAAAGAATTTTACAAGCAGGTAAGACTTTATCATATGAGGTATTGAGGTAAGATTTTGTCTTATGTCACACTTGGGGAATAATACAAAGTTTACTTAGCTAAGTCTCAGTTACCTTACTACTCTACCTGTCCTGATTTCTGTGATCTTCTCAGGCCAGAAACTCCAGTTACTGACACTTAACATCTCATCTTAAAACAGGGAAGATTAAGAAAATAGACTTTGCTATCCCAATTTCTTCCAGTGAAAAGTCTTTGTTTAGCTCTGTACCCCATTTTTGGATAGGGTTATTTGGTTTTCCGGGGTCTAATTTCTTGAGTTCTTTGTATACAATGGATATTAGCTCTCTGTACAATGTAGGGTTGCTGAAGATCTTTTCCCAATTTGTTGGTTGCCGATTTGTCCTTTTGACATTGTCTTTTGCCTTACAGAAACTTTGTAATTTTATGAGGTCCAATTTGTCTATTATTGATCTTAGAGCATAAGCTATTAGTATTCTGTTCAGGAACTTTCCCCCTGAGCCAGTGTCCTTAAAGGTCTTCCCCAGTTTCTTTTCTATTAGTTTTAGTGTGTCTAATTTTATGTGGAGGTCCTTGATCCACTTGGAGTTGAGCTTAGTACAAGGAGATAAGAGTGTATCAATTCTCATTTTTCTGCATGTTGACCTCCAGTTGAGCCAGAATGATGTTCTTCAGCTCCATCCATTTCTCTGAGAATTTCATGAATTCATTGTTTCTAATGTCTGAATAGTACTCCATTGTGTATATATATCATTTTTTGTATCCATTCCTCCGTTGAGGGACATCTGGGTTTTTTCCAGCTTCTGGCTATTATAAATAAGGCTCCTATGAACATAGTGGAGCATGCATCCTTATTGCATGCTGGGGAATCTTCTGGGTATATTGCCAGGAGTGGTATGGCAAGGTCCTCTGGAAGTATCATGCCCAGTTTTCTGAGAAACCACTAGACTGATTTCCAGAGTGGTTGTACCAGCTTGCAACCCCACCAGCAGTGTAGGATTGTCCCTCTTTCTCTATATCCTTGCAAACACCTGCTGTTTCCTGAGTTTTTAATCTTAGCCATTCTGACTGGTGTGAGGTGAAATCTTAGGGTTGTTTTGATTTGCATTTCCCTAATGACTACAGATGTTGAACATTTTTTAAGGTGCCCCTCATACTAAGTTAGGTAACCCAGCCTTAAAAGAATACCCATAGTATGCACTCACTGATAAGTGGATATTAGCCTAGAATCGTGGAACACCAAAGACACAATCCATATACCAAATGATGTCTGAGAAGAAGGAAGGAGTGGACCCTCATTCTGGAAATGCTCAATGCATCAGTGTAGGGGAATACCAGAACAGGGAAGTGGAAGGGGTGGATGGGGGAATGGAGGGGGGAGTGCATGTGGGACTTTAGGGGGTTGGGGAACCAGGAAAAGGGAAATGAAATGTAAGATCTTAACCAACCCCACATCCGACAAAGGGCTAATCTCCAATGTATACAAAGAACTCAAGAGGTTAGACCCAAAAAAACCAAATAACCCTATCCAAAAATGGGGTACAGAGTTAAACAGAGACTTTTCACCTGAAGAAATTCGGATGGCTGAGAAACACCTTAAAAAAATGTTCAACATCATTAGTCATTAGGGAAATGCAAATCAAAACAACCCTGAGATTTCACCTCACACCAGTCAGAATGGCTAAGATTAAAAACTCAGAAGACATCAGGTGTTGGCAAGGATGTGGAGAAAGAAGAACACTCCTCCACTGCTGGTGGGAATGCAAGCTGGTACAACCACTCTGGAAATCAGTATGGCAGTTCCTCAGAAAACTGGACATGATACTTCTGGAGGACCCAGCCATACCACTCCTGGGAGTATACCCAGAAGATTCACCAGCATGCAATAAGGATACATGCTCCACTATGTTCATAGCAGCCTTATATATAATAGCCAGAAGCTGGAAAGAACCCAGATGTCCCTCAACAGAGGAATGGATACAGAAAATGTGGTATATATATGTAATGGAGTACTATTCAGCCATTAGAAACAATGAATTCATGAAATTCTTAGAGAAATGGATGGAGCTGGAGAACGTCATACTAAGTGAGGTGACCCAGTCTCAAAAGAATACCCATGGTATGCAGTCACTGATAAGTGGATATTAGCCTAGAATCTTGGAACGCCAAAGACACAAATCACATACCAGGTGAGGTCTGACAAGAAGAAAGGAGTGGACACTGGTGCTAGAATGGACCAAAACATCATTGTGGGATAGTACAAGAACAGGGAGGTGGGAGGGGATGTATGAGGGAGCAGGGGGAGGGAAAAGGGCATGTGGGACCACACACACACACACACACACACACACACACACACACATATATATATATATATATATATATATATATAATTTATCTCAAGAAAAAAAGAAAATAGACTTTGTAATATTTCTGAAGAAACTGCATGACTCTTACATTTTGGCCTGCTAATTGGAAATCACAGGGAAAAATGGGGGTATTTATAGCTTTTATTACTAAGTGGTAAACAGTTTCCTTAGAAAGCTGTCTAAGGGGAAAAGCAGAAAGATCCTAAGTGCAGGAAAGGGAAAAACATATTCCTCTGATTTCATCCATTTGTCCTCAGAATTTACATTTTTCAGAATACATCATTACATGTTAAAATGTTCATACCAGTTCATACAAATTATCTAATCATAAATTGAAATAGAAGTTTACAGCATTCAATATTTACATGCATATCCATTAGCAGTAATTATCTGGCTAAACATCCATCATCTGTCCCTCTTCCTCAGGCTCATGGAATGTTGAAAAACCTTAATTATGTTTCAGTGAAGTTTCATATAGATAAACCGAATCATTATTATATCTTCTGTCCTATCACCTATAATAAATCCTTAGTTCCTTTTTATGACCTTTGGTTACTTGTTTTACAATCTCTTGTAATGTGATTTTTGAAGGACAAAGTTACTAGTTACTATGGAAGAGCAATGAATTGGTGACACATGAGAGAATGACAGGGTTCTCATTGCAGTTTTGACTATCAGAAAAGGACCTCTTAGAAGTCCCACTATAAAAGAGCTTAACAATCACTGATGTGATTTTAGGAATACATATATGATAATCATTAAGTCTTAAGACTTCATCCATTTATCAATATAGCATTAATAGAAGACATATGTTTTTGGAGATCTGCAGAAATCTGTTCAAAAGTGGTGGGCATAGGACTAGTGAATATTATATATGTTTAATAATTACAGGAAAAGCATATTAATAGCAGGAATGCTTCCTAAATTGAATTCCCTATGCCTTGCAGATGTAAGCAATTCTGTAGTGGGTTAATTCCAAGCAGATCATCTAAGGAAGGTAATATGCTAATCATTAGCTTATCCTATCAGGGCTTCTGTTCTTAAAAAGCCAGAGCTAAACAGAATCTGTTTGAAAGAAAATGGATGCCCCAAACTAGTAAATAGGAAGGGTTGATTCTGATATCAAAAAATATTATAATATTTGCAGCCAGCTGAGTCTAAAGATATCATTTCAAACTGACCATGATAATTTTATCTATATATGTATACATGATATGTATACATATGATACAGTTTTATTTTTATTGGATATTTTAATTATTTATTTTTCAAATGTTATTTAAACCCTTTCCTGATTACCCCCTGAGAACACTCCTTTTCCTAACCCACTCCAAGCTTCTATGAGTGTGTACCCCACTCTCTCCCCCTCCTTGCCTTCATATTCTTCTACTATGGGGAATCTAGCCTTTATGGGACAGAGGGTCTCTTCTTCTATTTATGCCCAACAAGGTCTTGCTCTGCTTCAAATAAGGCTAGGGACATTTGTCCCTACATGTGTACTCCTTGGTTGATGGTTTAGACTCTGAAAAGTCTGTTTGGTCGATATTTTTGTTTCTATGAGGTTACAAACACCTTCAGTTCTTTGGATATTTTCTCTAACTCCTCCATTGAGGACCCTGTGCTCAGTTCAATGGTTGGCTAAGAGTGTCCCCCTCTGAATTTGTCAGAATTTGGCAGAGTCTCTTAGGATCTTAGTCATTCTTACTGATGTGCGGTGGAATCTCAGGGTTGTTTTTATTTGAAATTCCCTGATAACTGAATATGTTGAACATTTCTTTTGGTGCTTCTCAGACATTGAGATTCCTCAGTTGAGAATTCTTTGTGTAGCTCCGTACTCTATTTTTAATAAATTTATTTCATTCTCTGTACAATAATTTCTTAATTTCTTCATTCCTATTGTATTTTCACCCTCTATCATATATAGGATTAGTAAAGATTTTTTCCCAATCTATTTGTTGCCTTTATTCCTGATGATAGTTTCCTTTGCTTTTTCAATTTTAAGAGATACCATTTGTCTGTAGTTGAACTTAAAGCCTATACTATTGGTCTTCACTTCAGGAAAAATTCCCCCTTTTTCAATGTGGTTGAGTCCATTCCCTACTTTCTGTTCTATTGGACTCACAAGTCTGTATCATTGTGGGGTGTAGATATAGGAGTACCCACCAGAAAGTGCTAGATGATAGGAAAACAAGAGGCTTTCAGGACCCAATGTACGTGACATTAGCAGAAATGCCCAACAAAGAGGAGGGAGAACCTGCAGAAACAATATACAGCGATTAAGCTCAGCCTCATATTGAGGGATGGGGCCACCCACAGATTTCAGGAATTTTAACCCAGAATTGCTCCTGTCTAAAGGAAATACAGTGACATAGTGTTGAACAGAGACTATAGGAAAGGCTATCTAGATACTGCCCAAATTTGGATACAACCCATTTGTAGCCAACAAAACCAGACACTATTCCTCATACCAAGAAGTGCTTGTTGAACAGGATCCTAATATAGTTGTATCTTGAAAAGCCCTGGGGGACCTTGACCAATATAGATGTGGATGCTTGTAGCCAACAATTGAACTGAGCATGGGAACTCCACTGGCTGAGTTAGGGTAAGGACTGAGGGAAGTGAAGGGGTTTGCACCCCCACAGGAAGAGCAATATCAACTAACCAGACCATCCAGAACTCCCAGGGACTAAACCAACATTCAAAGAATAAACATGGATGGACCCATGGATGCAGCAGCATATATAACCTTACTTGATATCAATGTTCAGGGAGGATATTCCAGGTTAGGGAGATATAGGGTGGTAAGGAGGAAATGGGAGGGTGGGTGGGTAAGATCCCTCATAGTAGCTGATGCCAGGTGGGATGGGTTTTCAGTGGGAAAAACTCAAAAGGGGTAACATTTTAAACGTATATAATTAAGATAACCAATTTTAATACCATCCTGTTATTTTCTTGTCCATGGAGACAGTGCCTAGAAATTCTGTATTCTAAGAGCTTAACTATTGGTTACAAGCACCAAGAACCAAGGTATATTATCAATATATGGGTCAACTGAAATTTTTGTAAAGACAAGGTGGGGTGATTATGAAGATGATACAAAATGAGTGAAAACAACTATGTTACAGCCAATGAGGTCTTAATAAAAGACATTATTAATTATTATTAATATTAAATATGTTAACAATGTATTATTATTATTATTATTATTATTATCATTAGTATTAATCTTATCTCTTCTTATGATGGACCAATACAGAAATTGAGACTGCAAACCAGCATGCTAATACAGGGCACCTGTTGCAGGTTTCCTGGAAGGAACACTTCCCAACCAAGTTTATACTCCTTGACTTGCCCTAGTGATCTCAGAAACAGTTTGCATCCTTCAACCTCATATCCAGCAATATCAGGCCTCACAGGGAAGCCAGCAACATCAATCTCATGCTCCTTAACATGGAAACCACCAAGCACCATCCGCACTTGAAGGTCAGCTAGAGAAGATAATTTCAAAACCTAGTAACCAGCAAGACCTACCCTACACCACAGCCTAGAAAAGAGCAAGTAGCATTGCCTTTTCCTGACGGGAAATATCTCAGAGAATTTATCTGGGCCAACATCTTCTGTAATTAAGAATACATTGTCGGGTAAGATTTGGATTTATTTTTTTTGAAACATCAACTCCAGTAATCTGAAAATACAACATATATTTACACAGCATCAAACACATTGATAATACATAGATTGGGGCCTGTATACTATTTAGATATTCTGTGGTGGCATAGGAAATTTATGTTTTGTATATACTCAAGGTAATGTAAGTGTGAGGAGCAATGACCACCCATGGTTTTATATATTAATATTGTTGGTTTATTGAAAATTAGCAATATTCTTCCTAATTTCTAGGCCCTCCTTACTCAGGCCAGCAGCTGCACCCTTTATAGTTCAAAACATCCTCTTCAGTTATCAGGAACAGGAGACCACAATGCAGTGCTGTTAAATGAAATTTACATTTTTTTAAAAATATGCACACCCATTAGTATATGCACAAAAGGAAGAATGAAATGGTTGAATTGGAAAACAAGACATTAATTTAAATCTTCAAGTTATTTGTCATCATCCCTCCTCAAGTTCCTCATCAACAGTAACTAATTCTATTCATAATATTTAATTCAAAAAAATTCACAGACCACATAACTATTTTCCATTATTTTTCTGTTTATAATGAGTTAAACTTCATTGTTAAAAAGAGAGATACCCACAATTTTCATAGACTCAGTACATTTCTCTTGAGTATTTTTGTGTTTTCCTTTTTTCAGTAGTAAATTATTTCTTTGTGTGGCTCTTCTGTCATTGACAAGCTGATGCCTTGTTAGTGGACCTACCAGCTGGCCTGTTGTGTTAATAGTATTACGCCTGTCTCAGTAACCATATTTCTAAATACGTCACATAATTTGCAGTAAATTATTAAAATGAAATTCAGGCTTGTTGAGGCCTGTCTGGATTCAAAATATCCATGCATCCAATGATGACAATCATTTCTTGTTTCCTCATTCATCCACTATGCATGTGTTGTGATTATTGGCTTATGTCATCATCACAAGGTTATGTGTAATGTTCCTGTACTAAAGCAATATAAGCAATAAAATATGTTTTCTAAATATTATCCACAATTTAGAGCAAACAACGTGTTAGGTAATTTTCAAATATCGGCTTTGTCATCTGTGGTGTGGTACATCCAAGGAAAGAGACATGGGGGTTCCTTGCTGTGAGAAGTTGACAGAAGTGGGTCCAGATCCTGATAAGGAGAGCAGCCAGTAATTAGAGAAATTACTCAGTGTTTCTATTTCAGAAAGAACAAAGCTTAATTGGCACTCAGTTCCGAGTAAAATTATGAACACTTTTAACACACATACATGCATGCATGCAAACTAATATTGAAACAGATGGGCAATGATACATACTCACACTGAGAATAGATGAAGCAAATTTCCAGCAAGCATTCCACAAATGTTTTACTAATATACATACGTATATATATACATATATGCACATAAACACACATTCCTGGTATTTGAATTCTATAGTGTTCCAACAGACAGTATACAAGCATTTCACACATACATATACTTACATATGTATACACAATTGAAAGAGCAAGCACAAACACACACAAACCTGCTTTACAAATATACATGCATAAATATTTTAATGTTTGGAGCAATGTTCCAACACTCTCTTACACAAACTTTAAACATATGAACTCATACACTTGCTTGTATACACATGTACAGGCATACTCAGAGGCTACAAGAAACAAAGTTCCAAGCACACAGTTTATTTTTTCTTCCACAGCTGATGCATCCTAGCAAAATCTTTCAAGTAAGTTTAAATCACAATGTTTTATGCAAAGTTGTGCTCTAGTTTACTTGTAGTGAATAACTATGAAAATGAAACATTATCTTCCCCAATACTTTTACAAGTAATAACACTACATAACACAGGTAAAGAAAATAAATTTTTCGCAGGAACATCTGTACATTATTAAAGAAGCAAAGTATTATAGACTAACAAAGTGTGAGCATGTAGTTTTCTCTGCCAGTTCCTCTTACACTCAGGCAATAATATTCAGATATAAAGAAGGGAATATTTTTATTTCATTAGTTAAGTTTAAAAGTAATCTTCTAGTAATCTTAAAAGAATCACAAATCATATATCAAAAAGTATCCAGTCAGAACTACGTTACTCATCATCAATTGTTAACAAATCATATCAAAAATCTGAGGAAATCATTGGGCAAAAGAAATCAGTCATCAGTAGTCTTGGCTCTGTGAGAGTTAGGTTAGCTAGTACTTTCAATGTCCTGGTTCTCTGATCATAAAACATCCCTAATTTTACTAATAAGACTGGTTTTCTGAACTTGAGTTGTTCCCTGTCATTTTCTATATCAGAGACAATAGCAAATACATGTTAACCAGCTTCACTCTTAATTTTATTTTTCCAATTTTTTAAGGGTTGTGGTTATAGCTCACCATCTTCACCACCTTCGCTCTTAGGGTGCTAATTGATTCATTAATATTCAGGGGCAAGAATACCTGAAAGATATCAAGTACTATCATTGAGAGTTGGAGAGATTTTCCACAGTCAGGAGAAGGGAATCCCCATTAGAGCTTTCATACAATGCTTAGGTTAAGGGATTTGTGAAGGTAACAGGCAGAGCAGGACTCCACAACTTCATGAAGTTCTCAGAACACTTGGTTTTTGGGGTTATGCCTCAAGCAATGCACACCAATTGTGGCTGTGCTAAGTGGTAGGCAGCACTGCCTGAGTTCTAAAGGCCTTTGTCATTCCTTCCTCATGGCCCTTAGCAGGTAATTGGCAAGAAAGAACAACAGGACCAAATAGGAAGAAATGTCAAAAGACATGGACTTGTATCTTCATGTTTACAGATAGACAGATGTGAAACTTCATCTTAATATACTTTTCCTATAACTCCTTTTTTTGTTTTGTTCAGAAAATGAATATGAAGAAAACAATTGCCTTGCCAGAGTTTGCATCTCAAATAACGTGATCATAGTTTATCTTTGTAATAGCAAAATTATTTCTGACTCCATCTCTATGTATAAATGTGATTTGTCTGTATCTTAGGTAACTCAGACAAAGTTTATGATAATCTAGGTCCCTTCATCAGTGAATCTTCTGCCTCTTTATCTACTCATATCCATAAATCAACTGCCACTGTACCCACATTTGATTATCTTCTAAGACAAATACAGTTTACATATACAAATTATGTATATGTACATGTGTACTATAATATACATTTTACATATGTATTATAAATGTATATCATATTCATATGTGTATATCATAAATATTTAACTGATATTTTCATACATTTAGGGAAACAAAACTTATAGTATAATTTTAAAGAAGTTTTAGAAACAGGCAATCTTTTTATATTTTTAAAACATTTGATTACATTTTTTGTGTTCTTAAAGTGTTTGTGCTCATGATTATACTTATCACCACTGTTTACTTCTCCCCTTCATTTTCACATAATGTTCATGTAAATCATATAATTAGCATTTTAATTAAACCTACATAGATTCCAACAGGAGATAATATAGATTTTAAGAAATGAATTATTTGAAGGCTTGACTCTGAATATAACTGAAAATAAATACCTTTGAAAATACTGTGATGTGGGGGCAGATCCGGTTCATAGAAATCAAACAGTTTCTTTTACCTTTGTAAATTTGTCCTCATAAATAGCATAATTTATGTTTTAAAGGAGAAAAAAATCCTGTGATATTTCAAAATCTTTAGAGCACTTTTTCAGTATGCACTTGACTCTAACAATCCTTAATTAGAACTCTATTTCAAGATGTTGAAGGCATCAGAAGGTTAATAACCCATGGAATTTGGTTTTGAAGACGGTTTAGAACAGTTGGTACTCTTGCAGAGAATACAGGTTTCTTCCCCAGTATCCACACAGCAGCACATAACTGCCTGTAACTCAAGTTTCAGAAAATTTGGTGCCACTTTCTGGTCTTTAAGTGAAATTTATTCAAGAAATGCCCACACACAGTTTCAGACAAACACTCTGTGCACAAATTAAAATGAGTTTTAAAAACATATTACCTACAAAATCAAAGCTCACTTGAAGTAATACTCAAGTTAAAAAATAGCAAAGGAAACCTATGATGGTATAATGTTTTGAAATCTTTGAATATGTCAATTCTAGGAATGTTTACACATGAACTTAAGGAATTAATTTAAGAAAACAGAGCATAAGACTCTGAATATATGAAACACAGCAGCTTATTTTCCAAATCTGTAGGTTGTTTTGGTTTTGCAAAATAACATTATTCCAAAAATTATTTTTCTTTACTAGACAGTACATCATCATGTGCAATATTTTCTATTAATAAGAACCACAATTGAACCAGTGATCAAATCCACAGAAATCTTACAATATTTAATACATATGCAATGTTTGTATTATCATTCTTCTGTTTTCCTTCATCATAGTAGCATCATATGATAAAGTCACCACTCCTGACTTGGAGAATGAAAAAGGTGAAAATATTTCTGCCTCCATTGAAGTACACTATGTAAAAAAGTTTAAAAAAGAAAATAAAGGAAAAGAAAAAACATTTTCTATTCTAAATATATTAGGATTGGTTATATGTCTTAGGTCCTGTTATTTTACTGATCACAATTGTTGAACAACTATTAATTTTATTATACAGAAAATCATGCTCACTTTTTATTCACAAAAAAATATATCATAGCTTCTCTTTCTAGAAAAAAAATTGATTTTCTATGCAGAATTTTTCTTATCTTTCCTACTTTTAGTTTCTACATATACATTACAAGTCCTATCTTGTTAAATTTATTTCATGAAACGTTTCCATAGAGCAAAGTGTTGGTTTGGAATAGAACTTTTTTGTAGAGCACTCAATCATTTTTAGGGTCTTTGCTAAATTGAATGAGTGCTCTCTATAAGCTTATATATTTTTTTAGGAGAGCCATTTATTGTTCATTGTGTGCTTCTTATTAACTCCTGTAGAATTCCTTATACACCAGGAAAAACTCTGCATGTACCTCACTCATCTGCCTTTCTTTTTTAATTGGATATTTTCTTTATTTACATTCCTAATATTACCTGCTTTCCCAATCCTTCCACCCTCCCTGGTAATCCCCTGTCACAACACTCTACCCCTGATTCAATCAGGGTATCCCCACTCCTTACTCCCTGCCTTGGCATTCCCTACACTGGGGCATTGGTCTTTATACCAGGGCTCTTGTTGTTCTCGCTCTATCTTTTGCTTTTCTAGGCTATCCCTCACCCTTCTTAGACTGTCCTCCATGAGTCTAGTCTTATCTAAATAGACACAACATTCCTCTTTTAGGGCCACACAAAGTCCTCTCTGCTATAAGAAGAGGAGGCCCAATCCCCTATATCCCGTGGGTATAGAATTAAAAGTCCAATTAGATGAAATCAGGAACTGTGTCTTCAGTATCTTTTTTTGCTGGTGTCTCTGGCACAGTGGAGAGTCTACAGATTATGATTGCTCTGATGTAGGGTTGAAGGAATTGACAGGTGTGGAAGTCTCTGTCCATGGAGAAGGCCTGGCACAATCAGCTGGTATGGCATCTACAGGGACCTGTAAATATATAAACAGAGCTTCTCCCAGAAAAACCTCCAGTCTAGTTATTAGGTCTTTATTTTGGTAGAGGCACAAAATATTTAGAAATTGACTTATTCCTTCCCCCTTTTTATTTATTTATTTATTTATTTTTAATAAAGTATTAAGGAGATGAATATAATTTTATTTTGTAATTTAGATATCTATATCTTTTAGTGATGAACTCATTCTATAATAGCATTTCCCTGTGAATTACAGGGGATGTCAATGGAATATGAGAAACGAGGAGTCAAACACCACTTTTAAAAGACTTTTAAGTTTAAACAAAGGCATTATCTGATTTTGAGCCCTTGGCATATTTACGATTATAAAATAATGAAGCAAATACTGTATTATATCCTTGAAAGCTTTTTAAGTTAGGAAAAGGCATAAATAGTAATGAGAATTAAGCTTAATGCGTATAGAAATAAAGGCTTATTTTCTAAAAGATAGGACATATGTAACATATGTGTGTTTTAAATCACAAGGGCACAGGCTCATCAGGGGTTAATTCTTAAGCTTATCAGATAGCTCTTTAGGAGTGCAGGAGCAGTCTCACTGAGTGCAATTGTCATTTGTAGTGTAAAATCTTGCTAAACTACCTACTTAGGAAAAGCAGCAAGTTTTGTTAAAAAATTAAATTAATATTTACCTTCATTTGTAGGACCAGGAAGCATAGAATGAACTTGGACATGTCCAATAGAGAAAAGGCAATTTCTAAATTGAAGCAAGACTTGTAATTTTGAAAGCTGGGGCTAAAATTGTAAAATAACTGTAAAACAGTTATACAGTTTTTTGTTTGTGTTTTAAAGGGCTTTTCCTTGGTATTTAAAAAATAATGGATATTTAATAATATCTATGTAAAAACACTCTGTCTCTAGATTTATTTTGTCCCACCTTGAAATATATCTTAAAAATGTACACAAATCAGAACTGATGGCTCCTAACTTAGGAAGGGTGCCAATAACCCTGAACAGGACAGTTAGACACTATTAACACCTAATATCAGCCTCTGCTGATGGCAGCAGGCAATAAAAGCCAGAGCTGATAGCTCTTGGCCTAACTTAGGCACTGATGGTACCCAACCAGGTGCTGATGGCACCTACTATTTGCCTCCGTTGATGGCAGCGAGCAACTTAATTTTTTCTTGCCCTCTGTAATCGCACATTCCCTTTTTAGGGTATTGCAACTAAAATGTTGGTGATAACTTCTCAAATGTCTGAGAAACTTTCTTGCTCTTTCTGAGGGTGAAAGACTGTTGCTGGCTTAGGTGATTATCACCTGTAGCCTAACAGCAGAGGATTAAGCAAAGTGATCTTTGTTCTCTCTCAGGGGGAACTGATGGGCTCTAATTTTTAGCTTGCTAGTCAGAAGTCTTTGCAGGGAGAAAAGTAGGACACTTAAAGAAGTGGTTACTGAGTTTATTACTAAGTTGTAACATCTATCATTTGTCCTCTTTACAGGTTCCTAGAAAGTTTAAAACCATAACTAAGTTATAAGTGAAGTTTTGTATAGATAAACCCAGTCATTATTTTATCTCCTACCCTAACACCTATAATAAATCCTAGTTCCCCTTTTATGGCCTTTGGTTAATTGTTTTACAACCTCTTGGAATGTGTTCTGAGTAGGAGAAGGTCTGGTTGTCTTCTAAGAGCAATTAACTTGTGACATTTGGGAGACTGGCAGAGTTCTCATTGTAGTTTGACTATAGAAAAGATCTAGTAGCAGTCCCATTAAAAAAGAGCTTAGTAATCATAGATATAATGTTAGGAATTCTTATAAGATCATTATTAAAACTTAAGTCATTTATTTATCTATATAGCATCACTATAAGACAGTATATCTTTGTGGATCTAGACAGATCTGCTCCAAAGTAATGTGCTTTTATTTATTGATTACAATTTTGCAATAACACAGCAACAACTTTGTAATAAGGTGTTAAAACTTTCTTTGGGGATGAAGAAAGATGAATCCGCATTAGTGGTCCCTTCTGCCAAAGGACTGCTGTTTGTGTATGACTTGTAGCAAGAATGCATGCAGCCAGTATTTAATCATATTCTATATAAGATATCTGTTGTTGGTTAATAGCTTGCTTTACTTTTTGTAAAGCTATTTGTTCCTCATCAGTTAATTGTCTAGGGGCATTAGGATTTATATTCCCCATGAGGGTATCAAACAGAGGTATAAGTTTTCCTGTAGTATGTTTAAGATGAGGTATTAGTCAATTAATATCTTCTAACTTTTGAAAATCACTTAAAGTAAATAAATTATCTTTTTTATTTGAATTTTCTGTGCTACAATTCATTTAGAATATAACTGATATTTTAAATATTAGAAATGATATTTCCTTTGACTCTTTTTTTGAGCAACAATTACTCCCCAAGATTTTAAAGCCCATTGTAAGAGCAAGGACTTATGATAAAACTCCATAAATAGTATACATTGAAAGATTCAAAGTCTTAGCTTCTAGTATTGTAATCTAAACAGAAATTTTTTTTCTCATATAAGGTGAAGCTATTAGCCACTCCTTGAGGCAAAACTTTCTAATGATATTGCTTTACAAACTTTTTATCATCATCAGGATGAAAGGAATAATATAAAAATAATTCTCTAAATCTATAATAACTCTATGAGGTAGGCAGGCCAGATTTTAATGACTTCGTAAGTTGCATAGCCTCATTAACCTTTCAAAAATCTTAAATTTGAACTTTATTTTGAACAATACCTTGATAGATCTGTTGATAATGCTGCTTTGGCCTAAGAGGAATAGCTGAAGGTGAGGCGAGGACCCAAAAACTTCCCTAGGCAGGGAGTGTCACACAAGCCTCTGGCTGCTCTGAGCTTTGTAATTTAAATGTAGGTATTTTTTTATCTGAGACTATTGCTTGAGGCCAGGTCCAAAGATTACCCCTCTTGCCATGAGGGCAGACTCCAGAGGAACAATTCTATTACCTTTATATATTTTTAATTTTTTTGGACAATCTTTTTTGAAATTATTTATGCCCCATACATAAATCATTTTTGATCACCTCATCACTGTGAAAGCATTACTTGTACTCTAGACCACTGCAAGACAGCAGTCACAACTGGACCCTGATTGTATGAGGGTCCAAATCAAATCTGTCCCTGCCTTGGATGGCTGGGTGGCAGTGTGGCCGGCTATATTAGCATTTTCATAAGCCAATTGAGTAACAAAAGAAACCCCTGCTTGAGGGTCTTAATAAAAAAATTTACTAGCTGTGTCTTTCCACACATTCCTGAAATAGTTCATCAGCAGCCTGTTTGATACCAAATATAAATTTTCACTAAGATCTCCTTTCCAATCTTGGGTTAAATTTTGCTTCTAACACTGTATCCAATAAAGTTTGTGTAAAAGAGGCAGCAGGCCTATATTGGCCACAGCTGTTTTAAACCTTTTTCGCTTTCAAAATCCTCCTAATTATAAAATATGGGTGTGTTAAGAATCATGAGCCTGTGATCAGACTGCAAATTGCAGGTGATGGAACACTGACAGTTTAGCTTTAATTGTTAAGTTTTTTTTTTTTTTGCAATATTAGAGCATAACCACAACTTTGGAAAACAAAAACCCAATTTTAAACAATCTATTTTTTTAAATTAATACCAAAAGCATTACCTTAATTAATGTTACAAAGTTTGAGAATCAGCTCTTATACACAAAAACACACGACAATGCAGTCTCCAAAACCTCAAAAAGATAATGCCTTAAATCTTATCTTTTATAAGTCTCATTTTTAGGATAAGAATTACACAAAATATTATCTCAATTTAGAAGTATCTTTTGATTTACCCGGGCTGTTTTATTATTCTAACCTTGATTTACCAGTTTTAAGCTCAGTTTTTTACCAGTGTTATACCTTTTTTAATTATACCTAATAACTTATAAGCCAATACTCTATAACCAAGAAATGAAGAAATATTTATACCTTTAAAACCAATCAGAAATAATATGAAGCAGCTACACACATCTTATAAATTTAATCAAATAAAATTTTTCTGAACTGTAATTTCAAGGTCCTTGTTACCTGCTGAAACTGATAAACACAATCACGGAGGTTCCTGTAGAAAGACCAACCATCAGCTCCCTTACCATAGGTGCCTAGAAGCTGTTGGCCCCTTTAAGATCTATTCATACTGAGAAGCTCCTGGCAGGGCTTCTCAGCAGTGTTAGACTTTTAAGTATAGGTATCCGTCTCTAGAAAACAAATGGGACTTTTTATTTCTCTCTCTGTCTCTCTGTCTCTGTCTCTGTCTCTGTCTCTGTCTCTGTCTCTCTCTCTCTCTCTCTCTCTCTCTCTCTTTCTCTCTCACTCTTTTAATGAAATTAGTTAAAACTAAGTCAAATGTTGAACCACCAGTAGATAAAGTTTTAATCATTTTTACTTTTGAACATGTAACATGGACAGGCAAACAGACCATGGAACAAAAACACAAAACATAGTTTAACATAAAACAGATGGACAGACGTTGGAGCACCAATTGACGGACAATAGACAAAGGGAATTAGGGGTTCCATAGGGACTCAGATATATGCAGGGTGGGAGGCAGCGGCTCCATTCATGGAACCTTGGCTTGGCCCCGCTGCTCACCGCTGTCTGGAGAGAAGCCGGGCCCTGCCGGGAACAGCAAGGCACACAAGTCTCTGCCCCTTAGTCGCACAGTTGCGGCCAGTGTTGCTACCGCAGCTCGGTTGGTAGCAAGCTCGCCAGGACTTTGGTGGACAGGAACGGGGAAGGGACACCCACATCATATTGCCACCCGGGCTCAGGCCGCCCAGGGCCTCCGCCCCGTCATGGGCCACGACAGGCACGCACCGCCAAGCTGGCCCGCACACTGAGCCACAACAGGCGTGTGCTGAGCCACAGGTCGCTGCCAGCCCGCACATGCCCACACCAGGCTGGAGGGTCTGGAAAACGCCGGCATTCACCCATTGGCGATTGAAAGTGTCCAGGGGCAAGCAGGGCTACCACGAGCTGCACGTTCCTGGAATGCTTAGGGCGGTTGGGGGGGGGGGTCAGATAGGTCCGGATATTCCGCATGCCTCCTGGGCTATGGGGGCAGGCAGAGGGAATCGGGAGAGTGGCCCTTGGGGACAGTAGCGCTCTGGGCAGAAGCCCCAGGCAAATCGCAGCTCCCTCCCTCCAACTAGGTCTTAGAGAAGGGAGCTAGCTTTTACGCAGAGAAGCTGCATAAGCAGCGCTTCTCCTTTGTCCTGGCCAACCTTATTCCAAGTAAGGGGACTGCTTAAAATTAAACAAGGACACGTTTCATTAACAAAACAAAAAGAATTTCATTAAATCTTTTTTTTCCCTTAACTCTAATTCCCCTCTCCCTCAGTGAATGCTTGATTTCTCCTATGAAATAAGCTTCCTTTAGTCAGTGTCTTCCCCATGACAATGGGACAACAATATATGGCCTTCTTTTTTTTTTTTTTTTTTTTTTTTTTTTTTTTTTTACCTGCCTCTCCAGCAATGCACAAGCAATGCAAAGTGAGAGGTCCTCAATTCCTCTTTCCGTGGATCCTTTATTCTCTGTTGTCCGGCAATTGACCTTGTTCCGGAGGTCCCTGTTCAGGCGCCACTGTAACTGACCAGCAGGTCCAGTTATTCCAGGGTCCCCAGAGAGGTGCAACCTAGGTGTCATGGGGGGGGAACGAGACCCTGCATAGACAAGCTTTAGTCAGAGTCCGTTTAATATTTGGAAAGCAATGGCTTATAAGCAGTAAGAAGGGGAAGTGAGACAAAGGGAATAAACCTTGAAACAGTCAAATGGGATGTCTTGGGATGAGGGATAAAGCCACTTTGAAGGCCAGTTTGTCAATTAACTGGTTCCTGTAAGGAGGTCTGGTATCTAAATAATCAGTCAGTTTATTGCTTCAGCCATTTCCTGGATTGGCAGATCAAAGAAGGTGAGATAGCAGCACTGTGAGATACTTGCACTCCAGTAGTTAATTAAGGCATTCAGGTGGTGAGAGCAGAGGAGACTGGTTAGAAAGGAAGGCAACTTATCTAGGAGATGAAGAGAGGATGATGCCAGAACAAATGGCTCAGGGCTTGGTAGAGACTATCCAGGGATGCCCCTTATCTTTTATGGCCGGTCAGTTCCTGGAGTCTTCTGTGCCATCAATTTGTGGGAAAGGCTTTTTTATAACAATCTCACAACCCTGCAACGGCCATCTCAGAGCTGAGCATTTGTGGCCATGTAGCTTAGAATGGCTCCTTACAATATCTGTGGCTCTGGGCAAGGAGCAAAATGGACAGATGTTATAGACTACTTACCCAGTCACAGGAAACTCATATTATTCTTACATGGGCTCCACTGAAATCTTCAGTGTCTTTTCTGCTTTGTGAGTTAGAAAATGCCTAGTATATGCACATACAGTATCCTAGGTACTTCATTTGCTTAAGATTGTTTTAATTTTCAAAATGGGTGTGGCATTGAGTTTTGTGGTCATATTATTACTCTGGGAGAGAGGTAAACATGAATGTTTCTCTGTTTACTGGCTCAAGGATATGGTAGTTTGTGAAATAGTTTTATCTTTGTTTTTGGAAAAGGTGATTAACATATTTACAACTCCCAGATTTATATGGATCAGATTTGATAGAGGGAGATGCCCTGAAAAATCTAGATTCCAAACAATCAAACTAAAATTTTATCTTGATGATAATAAAATTTTATTTTGAGATTTGTATATTATTGAATATATAGAGATGGCGCATCTCCTCATAAGACATGATGAACTGACCTGCTTACCCTCCAGATTTCTTGGTTTTACATACAGATACAGTCAGGGCACAGACATAAGAGACTAATACAACTGTTGTTGTGTCCTAATTTAGGTGAAATAACTCCTTCACTTTACCTCCCCTCGCACCCTTCAAAAGTATCTCAGGGCCCATATTCAGTTGGAAGTATTTATAAAAACTTGTTGTCCCAGTTCCCAGGAGTTTGAACTGGGAGTGGTTATTAAAGGCTGTCTTTCTAGGGAATTTTGAAATAGTCATAATTGGAACAAGGAGGAATAGCTAGAATTGATTGCATAGCTATAGTGTCAAATGTTAGAAATCTTCTTAATTGTTACTAAGCTGAAGTCATAATTTCTTAAATTGTACATAATTTATTTTGATACAAAATCAAGTGTTTCATTGGTATAAATATCTTGTATTGATTCAAAAATTTTTAAGTATAACCATTAGTCCAAGACCTTCTATTTCTGTTATTTTAATCTGATCTGAGGTGTATTTAGACTCTAAACCCGTGTGTATAGGGCCAAAGAGCCAATTCATGGCTCTGAGTTTATTTTTAGTGTGTCTTCAAGATTTTCATTAGAAATTACTGAGAGTAGTTAAGGAACAACAGTGCAGATTACTGTACAAAGATAGTTGGTTTATGAAAACATAAGAAATCAACACAATGTGACATTTAGTGTTATTTATTCCTTTGTTAAGACTTGTGTGCTACTCACAACTTTCCCTTCCTTTCTTTTTTTATCACCATTGTTCTATAATACAGCTGGAGGATTGTGATTTCCCAAGATGTTGTTTTATTTTTGACAATAGTTCTTGCTCTACAGGATTTATCTTTTTTATTCCAAATGAATTTGCAAATTGCTTTTTCTTTGGAATTTTAATGGGGATTTCACTGAATCTGCAGATTGCTTTTTGGAAGATGGACATTTGTATGACATTATTCCTGCAATCCATGATCTTGGGAAATCTTTCAATCATCTCAGATCTTCAATTTTTTTTCTTTTCTTGAAATTTGGACCACACAGATTTTCACTTGCTTGGTTAGAGTCACACCAAGGGATTTTTTTTTTTTTTTTTATAATTTGTGACTACTTTGCCAGGTGTCCTTTCCCTAATTTAATCTCAGCCTGGTTATCATTTGAGTTGTGTAAGGCTACTGATTTGGTTGAGTTAATTTTATATCGAGCCAGATTGCTAAGTTGTTTATCAGCTGTAGGAGTTCTCTGATGGAACTTTTGGAGTCACTTAATTATATAGTCTTATCATCTGCAAATAGTAATATTTAGACTTCTTCCTTCCATTTTGTATCCCTTTAATGCCCCTTTGTTAACTAATAGCTCTTGTTAGGACTTCTAGTAATTGTACACACACACACACTCAGACACACACAAATACACACACACAAACACACACATATGTATCCTTAGTATTTAATTTCTGAAAAACAGTATCAAATTTGACAAATTGGATTACAAATGGAAAAGTCTGAAAATTTGTAAAAACATTTTTTATTCAAATTAATATTGCTACTTGTCAACAGTTACACCTTGGTTGTTGCAAAATTGCAACATCATCTGCCCTTCCATTTCTGTTGTCTTAATGTGAAAAATTAGAAATATTATAGGCCACATGAGAGTAACTGAATAGGATTCTATTCAGAATGATACATCTATGCACTTAAGCTGACAATAATTTTTTGTATTTCTTCAATACTATTTTATAAAATTATAGCAAATGCAAACAAGCTTGCAATCTGTGTTTCATGGTGAAATTTAGAAGCCCCAAATTATTTGTTAGTAAGAAGTTTGAAAATCAAACACTTTTACAATATGTTACAAATGCTTTTTCCACCTGTATAAGTAATATGACTTGGTTATTCATAAAGAAGGCTTCAAAAGTTTAAAGTAAAAGAACATGCAAAAGGTAGAATTATGAGAACCATTTCCTAAAATTAGGTTGTAATTTAAATTTAAAGTGTTAACCAACTGCTTCAAGGAAATCAGCTTTATAAAGGACATCCAAAACCCTGAAAATTGTACTCATCCAGACTTAATTGCAAAGAAAGTGAAATAGGCCTAAAAGTTAGTCATTTTTGTTTTCTTGTTCCTCAAACTTCCAATGTGAGACTGCTTCCTGGAAAAACTTAGAGGAGCCTGGACTTCTTTCTCACTGCTGTTTATCCACCACTGTTTGGCAGGCCTCTCATTTTTTTCATCAAAATCATTTTCTTTTCTTGCAGTTATATGGGTAAGTTTTTAGTCAATTTTCAGGTTACTTGCTTCATAACCATTAGTGTCCATATCCATAAGAAGTGGTTTCTTATTTCCCCCTGTTGGTCCATTAATGTGTAAGCCTTCAACTTTTCTTCTTTGTTCAGTATTTCTCTTAGTCCAAAAGATTACTATTGGTGACAACGCCATCTTCTTTCTCTGACTGGCTGTTACTATTATTTGAGGCAATTGGTGGAGGGAATAGTGCTTGGCAATTAGCTGAACATTCACTTTCATCCAAAAATTGATCCATGTAATCTTTTACAACAGAATGAATATTATATTTCATTTTTCCAAACCTTGTTTGCTGAGCAACAAAATCATAAAGCTCAGACTTATTCCACATGAATGTTACACATTCCCCAACTGACCTTTTTCAGACTTTATTAGCCTGAATCAGTGAAAATATTTTCCATAGGCCTTCTGCCCTTGCTCATGTATGCTAAATTCTTCATCTGTCCACATATATAATTTCACTTGAGTTGCTTTGACATGAAATCTCAATCCTTTCAAGGCTTCTTCTGCATCAGAACTGCATTTAACTAATTCATATAAAGCGTGTTCACAGTCATTTATATGATAGCCCTCAGGAATTGTTTCTACACTTTTCTCTTCCCCTGTTCTAGATGCATCCTTAAGAAAGAAAATCTCTTTAATTTCTGGTAAATATTCTGGATTCCAGAGAAGCTGATCATCATTTTCATACACTCTTTCATTTTCTTTGGATCTACAAATGCCAACTGGAATCTACTCATGAAATATGGAGCCCACTATGATTCCCTATTTTATTCTTCTGATTGATTATAATTACATCCTCTTCAGATTCTTCTTCTATTTCACTATTGTCTTCAAAATATTTACATTAACATGTGTGGATTTCCTGAACATCTTGGGTACTAACAGAAATATGAGGGATCTTCATTGGATGACTGAGTATCATCCTCCTGACCACATGGACACTTTATATTCTCTTCTTTATATTCCCCACTACAGCAACTCTTATCATCATTATCAGCATCTCCATCATCTTCTCCTTCCTCCTCCTGCTCTTCCTCATCATCTTCTTCAGGTAACTGAGCTGTGCTGTCAAAAACATAGAGGCTGAGAAGCTTGTGGTTTGGCATGTCACATTTCCTTGCAAGGTCATCTATTTCAGAAGGAAAGTTTGTCTCTCCTTCCATCATTTCTTTTGCTAATGTTTGCTCATCATCAAAATCATGTACCTGCATGTCAGCTGATGGAGAAAACTCATGGTTCTCTAATGTTGCTGAGTCTCATAGCCTTGAAGACTCAACAGAAGGTTCCACCATGTTGGCCATGCCAGCATGTCCTCTCGCCACTGCAGGTCATGGCCAGAACACTGATGTTCTCCTAGGCCACAGGGATACTGCTGCCTTCTCATCATCTCCTGCAGGAACATCAAGTACTATATTGAATATGTAGGTGGATAGTGGTCGTCCTTGTCTAGTCCCTGATTTTAGCGTGATTCCTTCAAACTTGTCTCAATTTAGTTTGAGGTTCACCTCTTGTTCACTGTTTTTCTGTTATGTTTAGGAATGGGATTTGAATTCCTGATCTTACTAGCCTTTTACCATGGATTAAAGGATGATTAATTTTGTCCAATGTTTTCTCAGAGTCTAATGAGATGATCACAATCACTGACAATTAGCTGCAGAGTTCCAGGTCATCACTAGTACATAATGGAAGGAAAGTCAGTTATCTTCAGGAAGAAGCCCTTTGATACGTTTCCATTTTGAAGTGTTCATCCCAAGAGCCAAGTGTATCTGCATAATGCTAAATGGACTCAATGCATGTTACATATATGATTGTAAACGTACTACTACTACTACTACTAGTAGTAATAATAATAATAATAATAATAACAGTAAAAAAGATACAGACATACAAAATGAAATGTAAGCATTTTCTGAGATGGGAAGATTAATTTCAGATGAAATTCTTTAAGGAAAATCAAACAATTTCAGGGCAATACAGACAAAAACAGCTCATCAATTAGAAAATTTTGTAGTATAATTAGTTAATTAATTTAAATCAAGAATATAAAATCAAAAAGAAATCTTAATTTACCTATAGATGCTTGCTGTCCTGTTGTGATACAATACATTGATAAATGTTGAAGCTTTCTAAAAAATATACTCTGTTCTCACATCAGTGTATATGCATTCAGTAAACCTCAGGAGAATGGTATTTGTAAAAGAATGTTAGTAAGACTTGACACACCTACCATTTAGTCTTTAAAATGTAGTTTCTATGAAGCCTATGACCATCATTCTCATGCTTTACTGGAGATATAACTAAGGCAAGTATAAATAAATATAAAGTTTGAGTCAGAGGGTAAGGATGAAGCAAAGTGCAAGGCTTGCATTCTTGCCATAGTGCACTGCTTGATTCAGAAATAACTTCAGAAATGGAGAGGGGATTGCAGAAGGAGTAGAGACTGATCTGAAGATATGATTGGTACCATCTTAAGGTTTAGTTTTTAAAACAAGAATGTCTGTGGCAACCCTTAATCAAGCATAGAAACATCAATAGAGGATATAAGGGAAGGGCTTAAGGACATGAAGGGTTGGATTTCCCATAGGAAGAACAAATACAACAACAAACCAGACCCCTTAGAAGTCCTATAGACTACAGCTCCAACACAAGAGGATCCATGGTTCCAGCTGCTTATGTAGAGTACATTATCTGGCATTATTGGAGGGAAGGCCTTTGGTCATTTAACAGCTTGATTCTCCAGTGGAATTGTAGGCTGTGAGTTGGCAGTCATTGGCATGGATAAGGGAATACCATGATAGAAGCATGGGAAAGAGTGATGAGTTTTGGGTTTTGACGAGGGGAAACCAGATAACAGATAACATTTGAAATGTAAATAAATAAAATATTCATTTTTTATTATAAATAGTAAGAATCTTCCCTTGAAGCATCGCTTCCATGAAGTCCATCCATAAGGCATTTTCTCCATTAGTATGAAGTGTGTGTGCCCATTGTGGGTGGTGTCACCAATGAGCAGCTGGTTCTGGGTTCTATAAGAAAGCAAACTTAGGAATCCAGGAGAAGCAAGCAAGTAAATAACATTGCTCCATAGATGATGCAACATCTGCTGCTTCCTACCCTGCTTGAGTTCCTGTCCTGAAATGATTTGGTAATGAACAGCAATATGAAAGTGTCAGATGAATAAACCCTTTCTTCCTCAGTTTGCTTCCTAGTCATAAAGTTTTGTACAGGAATAGGAACCCTAAGACATAATAGAAGGGTGCAGGATCTCTGGAAAGCCCTACTATCTAGCTTAGCTGGCCTGAATCCACTCCAAACCAGTCTACCTATTTCTAGAGCCTACAAACCTACTCCTTCTGCCAAAGATGCCTGAACATTCCTCTCTTCCACTGTGTCTTGCGTGTACATGTCCACACACATGCCTGCCTCAACACTCTTTTGTTGCCATGTTGCTCACAACTGCATGCTCTTACACCCAATAAAAGGGACCCACCACATCCAAACCGCAATTTTCACAGACAGATACTTTATTAAACTGGGAAAAAAGGATAGATTGTTTGATTTCTGATTTTGGCAGAAAGGCAGCAGTAAAGGACCTACAGTTGTACTTCATAAGAACAGAATCGCTGAACTCTATTTTAGAATGTGCTAGGATGCAGTGGTATATTTTGTTTGTGGATATTATTCAGATAAAGCAAAGTATGCTTTTGACTGGTGGTCTCAAACACATTGACAGCAGGATCTTGGTAGTGAGCCTCAGAAGATGGGATTTCCCAGATATAGAAATACACCTTCAGAGGTAGGAATAGCATTAGGGATGTAATATAACCGTTTTTGGCAAAGAATTGGGAGAAAGGCAAACCATGCTCTACATGATCAAGTTAGTCAGTGTCCCTTTCACCACAGTCTTGTAACATTTTCTAAGGATGAGATTTTGTTCTAAGTTCATAGACTATGAAAACTGTGAACCTGTTGATTAAAAATGTGTGAATAATTTTAAAAAATGCTGTAAGGTCAGGCAAGAAAAAAGAATGGAACACTTATAGTGGGTACCAGGTGTCTGTCTTTTGGACATTGCAGGGAAAAATAAGAGGAAGAAATCATGATAAAACACTGATGACCTTAGATTATTTTCAGCGCCGAAATTTCAGATTGAAGGACACTCAGAAAGAAAGACAGTAATCAAAATTGAATGCTGAATATTTTATTAGTTTATTGAATCTCCAGTTGGGATCCCTCGAGCAGTGGAAGCACTTTGTGAGAGAGTCCGCTTCTTACTCAATTTCTGAAAAAAAAAAGAAAAACAAAATGCATTGAGAGCACAGAGAGAGCATGACAGCTCAGTCATAATATTTGATATTGGGTCTAGGACAATATTATTACTACCTATTTAGTTTGGTTACTTACTGACATCAGAGGTATATATGAATCATACCTGTCACAGAATTCTGGTTTACTGAGATCCCTGGGGTCTGCCCAACTGGGGACCTTGTGGTGGGCCTTGTGGGTTTCCTGGCTGAGGGGGTCTTTGTTGAGGGCCTCCTTGTGGTCTTTGGCCTTGAGCTGGTCTCTGCTGTGGACTTCCTTGTTGGAGTTGTTCTTGTGATGATTCCTGCTCCTCACTTTCCTGTGGGGGTGGTCCTTGAGGAGGTTTCTGCTGTGGGCCTCCTTGTGGGGGTGGTCCTTGAGGAGGTTTCTGCTGTGGGCCTCCTTGTGGGGGTGGTCCTTGAGGAGGTTTCTGCTGTGGGCCTCCCTGTTGGAGTTGTTCTTGAGATGATTCCTGCTCCTCACTTTCTTGTGGGGGTGGTCCTTGAGGAGGTTTCTGCTGTGGGCCTCCTTGTGGGGGTGGTCCTTGAGGAGGTTTCTGCTGTGGGCCTCCTTGTGGGGGTAGTCCTTGAGGAGGTTTCTGCTGCTGGCCTCCTTGTGAGGGTGGGCCTTGAGGAGGTTTCTGCTGTGGTCCTCCTTGTGGGGGTTGGCCTTGAGGAGATCCCTGCTGCTCGCCTACTTGTGAGGGTGGGCCTTGAGGAGGTTTCTGCTGTGGTCCTCCTTGTGGGGGTTGGCCTTGAGGAGATCCCTGCTGCTGGCCTCCTTGTGAGGGTGGGCCTTGAGGAGGTTTCTGCTGTGGGCCTCCTTGTGGGGGTTGGCCTTGCTGGTTCCCATTCGCAGGTGGTCTTGGCTGGAATCCTGAAGGACGTGGCCTCTGGTTTTGATTCTGAAGTTCTGAGTCATAAAAGCATATAATAGATTAGTTTAGTTGTGCTCAAGTTTGTTCTCCTTTATGTCAACGATCTTCCCACATTTCTAGATAGTAACCTTTTTTATAGATTCAACAAAAGTTCTTGTTAAAGCATTGTCTTTGAATGACATAATGCAGGTTATTCAGGACCAGTTTCCTCAGACTAATTAAAAGAGATTAATCAGTTCCTATGTTAAGGTTATGTTACCTCTTTTAGTTTGGGGAAAGTGGTCTTTTTGTCAATCCAGTTCAAATCAGTAAGTTTCATGGTAAAATTCTAGCAGCTTGCTCAGAAGAATGGCCTCTTATTGAGAAATATTATCTGTGGAAGTAGAGTCTAAAAAGCACAGACTACATATTTCTCACTGAACAATTCAGCACAGGTTGTATTTGATGGGCTCAATACTATTCTCTGTGTATAGAGTCACAAAGAAAAGAGACACTAACACTTACTTGTGTGCTTTTCCTGCTGAAATCACCTGAAATTGAGCCAAGAAGGAGTTGGAAGAAGATATTGAGGAAATCTTGATTCCACAGAAATATCAAATTAGGGAACTTATTCTAAATTTTATCTGCTAGCCACCACTCCTCATTTGTAGAAAAGGTAAATTTCTCTTATTGTTAAGAATTCAGTCTTCTGCCTTATTGTAATTTGTTGCCCACTTGCTTAATGTTCCTTATTATCAAAGTTGAAGAATTTTGGTCTAAACCTCTGTTAAACCTACATTCCTTACCTAGTAAAAAGAGAAATCAGAATACAGTGTAGATTTATAAAACGTCCTCCTTACTAAAGACACATAAGGAGATTAAAGTTTTATATTTGCTTGATATCATTAGAAAGTGTATTGACGGATGGCCATTGTATAGCAAAGCAAATGATAGACCCAAAGTAAGTTCACACATGCAACTAGCATCCTATAGTTGGCAAGTGACTTTAGCTACAATTTGTCATTTCTTGTTGGACTTTTAATGACTGTTTGGAAAATGACCATGTATCATTTATTAGTAGCATCTCTGGTGACTATTTTGCTGAGTGTCAATGGCAAAGTTACATAAAATTTACTTTTGGTTGTCTCCATTTTGTATAGAATCTTGCTGCCTACAGTGATTAAGTCATGCATCTACCTATCTGTCTGTCTGCCTGCCTGTCTGTCTTTCTAGTTTTCTCTCTCTGTTTAATTATAATGTTTATCTCTTCCTTGTTTCCTATCTTCTTCATTTCTGTCTTCTTTAATACAAGACATATGGATCAACCTTCGAGTAAATTATGAAAGACACACAGAAAATGCATTGGAATGTTGAAACTGTGTGGAAAATGAAAACTGGTAAGATATTATTTTTCTGTAAAATAGTTTCAGGTTTATCACTTGAGATGCTATCCATCAAATGGCTCTTATTTGTGTTTTTCTGTAGTCTTTCCTTGGTCAACAGTAAAGGAAGGCTACTGGCATATGAAGTTTAGTTTAACTACAACAGTGCCTTCAAATCCGAGACTCTCTATTTTTAAAAAGTAAAACACTGTGTGGTCTAATTCACCTCTCATTACCTGTCCTTTGTTCCACCTCTCTCCTCCACTGAAGTGTTGTGTCCTGTGCTTTATAAAGAAATATAGCATGCACACACATATTTTCATACCTTGACCAGGTTCCTGAGCAGAGCTCAGGGTCAACAGGACCACTGTGAACAGGACCACCAGCATCTTGGTAGAGGCTCTGGAGTTTCTCCCAAGTCTGTGCTGAAAGAAGAAGACACTGCTTTTATAAGGAGGATCACAAGAATGGCACCTTTGAATTCCATTCTATGCTTTTTCATAAATATCAAAGGAGGAAATCTTGCATCCTTTACTCCAAAGTGGGATTTTTGCCCATCAGGAAAAGGTAAGAAAGAGCTGCCAGGGTTGCTATTTTAATGGCACAACCATAAGAATAAATTAGAACAAATTCATGTGTAAGAGAGTATCCCATACAGTGAAGATAAGGTCTTTCAATATATGAATATCTTATTCTATTCCATGACATTGTCTCTGCATCACTGTGCATTGTGGTAGGCGTAGTATGTATACACATTTGTTTATATTGTCAATAATGATTATAATTCAAATAGAATATGGCCTATTTCTCTGATCAGTATAGCTTAACACTATCACTTTTATGTTTCTTTAAAAATACTAAAGTTAGGTAAGACTGATGGAGTTGAGGCTATTTCTGTAAAAATTTCAATTATAAAAAGAAACATGGAAACACTAACCTGCTAAGCCTCAATAACAATGACCACTATTCTCTAGCCAAATATCACCAACATTGCCTAGTAAAACAAGGGACCTATTAAACTGCTTAAATCCCAGCAAAAATGACCTCACAACACATTTGAGGTTTACCTGAGTCTTGAATCTGTAATTTGGTGATGAGTTCTTTGAGCATTTTACATTTCAAAAGTCCATAGACAGCTCCACTGTTTAAATTGCTCTACTTAATTTGCTTAATGAAAGAATTATGGGGCTGAACTTGGCAGCAACATTCTTGTTCTCCTAAAAGTATCAAATGTATACAATGATAATAGTTTTCTTTTCTTTTTTTTTCTTTTTACTTTTTGCAGCCACTAAATTTGATTATTAGATATATTCTTTATTTGCATTTCAAATGCACCCTTTCCTGGTTCCCCCTTTGCCTCTTTATCTTCACATTATGCATATTCAAAATATGGCTGGTTATGTTGACATTTTACATTTCAATATCTTTGTCTAGTTCTATGAAAAAAGTTGTTCACCAGATGTTTTATTTTCAAAAAGGTTTTCTTATATGCCTAATATATCTTACTTGAATTATTCTGCCTGTATTGTTATTTTTCAACATTTCTTTCTCATTCTTCTCTTGAAAAATTTATTTCTTAAAACTCTTAATTCAGGATATCTGTAGAAATTTTTGTGTGTTCTTTGGTTTCGTAGAGTGTATATAGCATTTTTGTCATGCTTCCTTAGAGGTAAATTAGAAGGAATTACATAACAGATAAACTCAGACTTGTGACCCTTGTGCTTTCTGGGTCACTAGGTTCTGCGCTATGCCTGTGAATGTTACTCAGTTCTTTCACACCTGATTGTAGAGAATCAAGTAGAAAAGTTCAATCATTGATGGACTGCTTTTACTACATTCTATGTGTCCCTTAAACAATAGCCACTGTCAGGGTAATAATTATGTGGTTTTTAGACCTGTACTGTAAAGGTCCTTTACTTCAAGTTCACCAATAATCTTTGGTTATCCTAAAAAGAAACTGTTTTTCCTACCTTTTTGGAATTTATGAGAAGCCTAATTTTCTTACACCAGAATGTACTCTCTATTTCTCAACATGCCATGGAGTGTAACTTTCAGGAAAAACTAGATAGCAAGGGTGCATGAGAATTAATTATCCTCGCCATGTTGTCACAGGAAAGGACCATAGTCAAGAATCATGCCATAGGCTAGGTTGTACTGACTTTTCACATGCTTGAAAATTCAAACCTTTTCTTGACTTTTTGGAAATGGAAATATATCTGTTGATTCTTCCAAGTATCACTCTGATCAGGACATTTCACTGACCTTTTCAGTTTCAACAATGTGTGAAAGATGTTAGTGTATCGTAAAAGAAAAATATCATTTGTGACCTCAACAGGGCCAACTGATGCAAGAAATATAAAAGAACTACGGGTACATTTAATGTCTAATTTAGAATTATAGCTTTCTTTATCTCCTATAAGAAATATTGAACCATATCACCTTAATGAGCACATTCTTCCCACTTTAGAAGTACATCTATATTAATATGTGTATTCATACATATATCATTATATACTTGTTTATCAATATCATACATTCTAAAATCATATCAAGTCCATAAAGATGTTAGGAACAGAACATTTGTGATTTCTTTATGCTAATCCTACTCTACTCACTATTAGATTGATGTGGATGCAAAGGAAAAGCTTCATATCTGTGGCACAAAAATACACTCTTGCCCAAGATATTTCTGTCTGCCATATCAGCAAAAATGTGGTGTGTGAATGAAATTTCTCAGAGAAATTTATCTTCATGCATTTCTCTTTAATCATATGCTCTTTGCTTGGTGAATCCATTGGGCTGTGTCTTTTAATACTCATTTCTAATAAAGTCACAGTCAATTAAGTTTGGTTGTGTTGTGAAGTACTCATTTTCTTATGGAGCCCAGAAATATGTCTCAGATTATACCATAACTATCTTCAATCCCCAGGGCACTCTATGACATTTTTATCTTGCATCCTAGTGCTTCATATTTCAATATAAATCTGCACGTTGATGTGACACCTTAAAATATTCTGTTGTTACTTCATAATTTTAACTTTCCTATTGGTATTTATACTAATATAATTGTCAGTGGCTTTTAATGGTCTTTTGGGAGCAATATAAAAGATATTCAACACAGAAATGGGCTTCATACCACAGGTTGAGGACAGCTGCTATGTGGACATAGTACCAGGATAAGAGTCACCCACATGTTGAGTTAACATTCAGATAAGTTAGAAAGAGCAGAGGGGAGGCCATGCTAACCTGTGTGTGGGTATGGATGTAACATCTTGGTGAAAATCACCTCTGCCCCATGTTGATTCTACTAAATATCACCCTGCTTTTGCCACTTGCCTGACCTTCTTCATTGTCAGAAAAGTGTGAATGAGATTAATGCATCATAAAGAAAAATATCAACTTGGACAAGGATGATGAAAGACATAAGAGCAAACATTATCATTAAAAAGTGCTGTGCAGTGCCTGAAGACAGTTACAGTGTACTCACATAATAATAAATAAATACATCTTTTTAAAAAGTGCCTAAAAAGTGCTGTGTAAAGCCAGCAGTAAGACTTTGCCCTGGTTCCATGTAAAGTATGCATGATGAAGACCCTAGACTTCAACTTTTCATAGTATTGAGATAGAATAACTAGCATGCATCCAAAAACATTTTATTTCCACGTATTGAAAGCTGTGAAATATATCATGCTTGGTGCAAGCCCCAGTGGGATCTTCTTTCTTGTTGGTTCTTATTGAGACAGGGGATGGGGAAGAACATCAACAGAAGATAAGACTTCATCTTATGAGGTATAGAGTTAACGGTTTGTCTTATGAGATTATTAGGGTTGCTGTAGAATAGTACAAAATTCACTTTTCAAGTCTAAGTTACCTTACTACTATAGCTATTCTGCATTCTGTGATCTTCTGAGTCTAGAAACTGCAGTTAAGGATACTTAGCACTTTATCCTAAAACAGGGAAGATTGAGTAAATAGCATTTGTACTATTTCAGAAGAAACTTCATGACTCTTAACTTTTGGCACTCTAGTTGGAAATTGCAGGGAAAAAAGCGACATTTTGTGAAGTGCATATAGGATTTTTTACTAAGTTGTAAACAATTTCCTAAGAAAGTTAAGGGGAAAAGCAGAAAGTTACTAAATGGAGGAAAGGGAAAATTTTTGTCTCTTTTTTCATCTGTTTGTTCTGAATCTTTATATATCTTTCAGAATGCATGATAACATGTTAAAACATTCACCATAAGTTGATGCAAGCGATCAAATTAGAAATTAAAATAGAAGATTAAAACAGAGAATGGTTACATGCATAACAATTAGTCACTACATGTTCTCCCTCGTCTTTGTTGGGCATTTCATCTAATGTCACCTACATTTGGTACTGATAGGCTCTTGTTTTCCTATCATCTGGCACTTTCTGGTGGCTACCCCTCTATCCCCACCCAAAATGATACACACTTATGAGTCTAATAGAACAGAAATTTGGCAAGGGTGTCAACCACATTGACATAGGGGGAATTTTTCCTGAAGAGACCAATAGTATAGGCTCTAAGTTCAACTATAGACAAATGGGATCTCGTTAAATTGAAAAAGCGAAGGACAGTATCATCAGGAATAACAGCAATGAATAGATTGGGAAAAATTCTTTATCAATCCTATATCTGATAGAGGGCGACAATACAACAGTATGAAGAACTTAAGTAATTAGTCTCCAGAGACCTAAATAAACACTTTAAAAATGGAGTATAGAGCTAAACAAAGAGTTCTCAACTGATGAACCATTTCAAAATTCAGAACTATTTTGTACAAGTATTATACAGTATTTTGCAAATATTAAATTTTATTTGCTATTAAAACATTTGAAAAACTGACATAGTCCATGTTAACCTTATACAACTTTAAAAAATAATCTTTAATCTAGAAAACATAAAGATGCATCAATATAGAAGTGTAAATTGGATTTTAAAGAGAATATCTTTATCAGTGTCTAACCAGATTTTAACCTCTCACAGTATAGCAAGCTTGATGACAAAATTCAAGCACATAACTCTTTATATACACACAACACACATATACATGTGCATGTAAGAATGGAACACATGGTGTCGGGGGATCCAGGAAAGAGGAAAGCATTTGGAATGTAAACAAAGAATATACAAAAAAATGTTACAAGTTTAAACATAAGAAAGGATGGTTTGGAGAGAGTAAAAAGAAATGAGAAATAATCTAGTTTTAATTTCAAAATTAGAGAAATGAATTTTAAAACTTTCTTTCATTACTTCAATAAAATGGAGCATGAATGCCAATTGTATGATCAGTCCTTATTTTAAGTCCAGATACTGCTTATGGTGTGCCTTACATATCCAACTGTAGAGATATCTTTAGAGCAAGTATTCTGAGGTTAGTATAATACATTCTTTTTAAGACCATCACTTCCTAGCCATGGGCCTACATTAAAAAAATTATTTTACTTATTTATATCACAAATGTTACTCTGCCTCCCAGTACAATTCCCAGAGTTCCCTGCTCCATACCCCTTCCCTTTTCTCTGAGATGATGCAACCCCATGGCATCCCCTTCTCTGGGATATAAAGACTCCACAGAGATATGCCAGGGGCCTCAGGCCAGCCTATCCAAATTTTGATTGGCTCAATCTCTTAGGCACTACACTGTAGCTGCCAGCAACTACTCTAGGTCTTAGAAGGGAAGCAGAGGGATGAATGTGGAGGCGGCGAAAAAGAGCAAAGGCCAGGATGATAGGTTTTTTTGATCAAGGCCCCAAGTTTAATGGAGGTCACATAATATAACAGCTTGTGTGAACTCCTCCTCCCAGGTTCTAGGCTGAGTTCCAGAAACTGGTCCCACTGTTCACTAGGCATTGGCTCCACTGCTCAGGCAGCTGGGTGGGTCACCTGCTTAATTCTGGAATTCTTAGACCTGAGGAACTTCACCTTCACTCTAAGCACTCCACCCTAGGTGGAGCCAGATTCTGAATAGCACAGGAATCCCTGCTCAACAAAAGCTGGGGGATGAAGATCACCTTGACCAATGTCATGTTCCTACCATGTGGCCAGATACCCCAATATGGTTCTGTACATTTCCTCCCTTTCTATTTAATTTGAAAATGAGGAGGTGGAAAACAAGTGGATAAACATCTGTCATAAGAAGGTGGGCCTTCACCAGGGAGAAAAAGCATTGGCTGTAATTTCTCTTAAATATTGTATGACGTCTTTTGCAGAGGAGGGGAAATAGGCTCCCTTATATTTTTAAGGCCAGTCTCTCAACGTTAACCCCTATGCAATTAGGTGCATTTTCTGGGGACTCAGAGCCAGAATTCATGGTCCTCTCCATGCAGTGCTTTGCCTCGCACCTCTCTTTGGTGCCCATGTTTTGCTTGGTTAGCAAAATACACATAGATCTGAGTTCTATGTGGCTCCCTTTTTAGAGATTCACTTGTATAAGTTTGAAGCCAGGGGATTCACCAGTGTAAGCTGGTCCATTGTCCCTCTTAATGACTTTATGCAATCCCATAGTATTAAACACTTTTAAACAATGATCAATTACATTTCTAGAGGCGTCTCCTGTCTGTAGAGAAGCAAAAAGGAATCCTGAACAAGTATCAATGCAAACATGTATATATTTTAATTTTTTAAATTCTGCATAGTGAGTTATATCCATTTGCCAGATATGATTGGATATAAGGCCCTGTGGATTAACTCCTAAATGAGGAACTGAAGATAAGGTAAGGCAGTTAGGGCACTGTTTCACAATCATTCTTGCTTGCTCCTTAGTGATCTTATGTCTGAGCCTTAAGGTATGGCTTGAAAGATGAAACTTATTATGATCACTCTTGACCAATTCAACAGGATCTGAAATTAAAGCTTCACCTATTAGAGCCTTATCAATGTAATCATTACCTTGAGCCAAAGGTCCAGGAAGACTGGAGTGAGCTCATATATGGCCAATATAAAGGGTTTTTTTTTTTTTGGCAAGAATAATGTTTTGCAGTTGTGAAAACAAAGATCCTGCTGGTGTATTAAAATTAAATGTGCCTCCGGTTTCTAATAAGGGGACAGATTCTGTAACATACAAACTGTCCATAAAAAGACTATTTATAGATTGAAAAGTACTTAATACTGCGGTCAGCTCTGCCAAGTGAGCTGAGAGCCCAGGTGTTTCTATAACCACCTGTTGACTATTAATTAAATATTTAGCTCTTCCTTTAGAGGAGCCATCTGTGAAAATCAAAAGAGCATCATGCAGCGGCTGTAAAGATGTCGTTTTAGGAAATACAACCTCATGCATTTTTAAAACTGTGTTAACTTTTCTTGAGGATAATGGTTATCTATAGTTCCTTCAAATCCTATTTGAGCAAGCAACCAATCTGTGCTATGCTGCTTCAGCCAGGTATCTTGATCTATGTCAAACGGCTGAACAATGATATCTGGTTCTTTACCAAAAATAAGTTAATGGCTGCTTCCTTCCAAGCTCAATTATCTGGGCCACTGCCTCATAATATGGCAGGGTATTATGTTTAGGAGACATCCTCAAATGAATCCACATAAGAGGAGCCTTTTGCCATAATAATCCTGTGGGTGAATGAGCCGTATTAAAAATTAACAGATGTAAAGGTAAAGAGTAATCTATATAGGTAACAAATTGGTTCTCAATAGCTTTCTTCACTTGCTGTAATGCCAAAAACCCTTCTGGGGTTAAGAACCTCAGGGATGTAGGATTAGCATCTTCTTTTAAAATATCAAATAAAGGTCATAATTCTCCTGTAGTAAGCTTTAAGTAGGGGCAAAGCCAATTAATATCACCTAGCAACCTTTGAAAACCATTTAAAGTTTTCAAATTGTCCTTGCAATTCATAATCTTCTGGGAGAAAACTGCTTTATCTGTAAGTTTGAAACCCAGATAATTGTAAGGATCCTGGGTTTGAACATTCTCTGGAGCTATCTGTAATCCTTTATCAGCTAGAGCTTGTTGCAAGTCTTTATAACACAAAAGCAAATTCTGAGGATTTTTCCCGCCATCAAAATATCATCTGTGTAATGGACCAAGTAGATCTCTGGCCATTGCTGTCTTACAGACTGAATGGCATGTGACACAAACTTTTGACATAAGGTAGGACTGTTTGCCATGCCCTGAGGAAGAACTGTCCATTGGTATCTTTTCATAGGTTCCATGAAGTTAACAGAAGGAACACTGAAAGCAAAACTTTCTCAATCCTCAGGGAGTAAAGGAATAGTAAAGAAACAATCTTTCAAATATACCACTATTTTATCACATCCTCTAGGAATAGCCATTGGAGATGGAAGCCCAGATTGTACAGTTTCCATGGGCTCCATGGTTTCATTAATCTTTCTTAGATCTTGTAACAGTCTCCATTTACCAGATTTTTTCTTGATAGCCAATATAGGTGTATTCCATGGCGACCTAGATTCTTTTAAATGTCCTGCCTCTAATTGCTCCTGCACTAGCGAAAAGGAAACTTCTAATTTTTCTTTAGATAAAGACCACTGATCAACCCACACTGGATTATCATTACGCCATTGAATTTTATCAGAATGGGATGCAGGCAAGATAGTGGCCATTATGGAAAATGCCCCAAACCTCTAGTGTTAGAGTAAGGCTTAGGACTTTTAAACTTTTCAATGCCTTATCCTTCTTTTCCTAGCCCCTGACCAGGCAAAAATCCTTGTTTAGCATTTGCTTAGCCACTACTTCATTAGGACTACATATTATGAGGCCCATCTGTGACAAAAGATCTCTTCCCTAAATGGCAGTGGGCAAATTTGGCATAACATAAGGCTAGAATTGTCCTGAATTTCTTTCTTCAGCTTTCCAAGATAGAAGTTTAGGGCTTTGCTTAGGATTATTAGCATAACCAATCCTTTGGAGGTGAGTGAGTGTTTCTGACAAGGGCCAAGTTGACAGCCAATCTTGTCCCCTAATAATTGTCACACCAGCTCCAGTATTTATTGATCCTTCAAAGCTTTTCCCCTAAATTGTTAATTTAAGGTTAGTTCTCTTATTAGTAATAGACTGAAGCCAATACACACCAGAGGAACCAAAGCCACTCTGTCCTCTCTTACTCTTAATGAATTTGGAAGGTAGTAGATGTAAGGGAACCAAGACAAGTTGAGTGATTCTTTGGTTAGCAGGTACAGTTATAACAACATGAGGGGAGGCAGCCATAATTTTAATTTCTCCCTCATAAACATTATCTATGACACCTGAAAAAAATCTTCAGCCCCTTTACAATAGTGCTACTTCATCCTAGAAGCAATCCCTAAGTTTCTGTAGGCAAAGGTCCAAAAACTCCCATAGGCAGAATCTGAACCCCCATTTCTGTAGTTAATACTACATTGGAGCTTGAACACATGCCCAATCCTGCGCTTCCTGGTGTTGCTCTGATAAGTTCAAGGATCGATTTTCCTGGCCTGGCAGCAGCTTTATGGCCCCATAAGCTGCTTGCTGTGGTTGTCTGGGGTCCTGAGGCTGGCCGCTCTGCCCATTTTCTGACAATCACTAGTTATTAGCCCACATCTAATGAACAGATTTCTGTAGATCTACAAAAAATGTTCTGTGTTCTAGTTATGATATATTGAGAAATGGATGACTTCTTGAGTTTAACAATGATAATATAAGTATTCCTAAATTTATATCAGTGATTATTAAGATCTTTAGAGTGGGACTGCTAATAAGTCCTATTCTAATTGTCAAAAGTGTAATGAGAAACATGCCTGTCTCTCATGTGTAACTAATTAATTTCTCTTCAATAGTAACTAAAAGTTCTCCTACTCAGAGCACATTCCAAAATTTTATAAAACAATTAACCAAAGGTCATAAAAAGGCACTAAGATTTTAGTATAGGTGATAGGACAGAAGATGGAATATTAACTGGATTTATATATACAAATCACCACTAATAACTTAGTTATGGTTTTCGAACTTGTATTAACCTGTGGAACAGTGGCAAGTGATGGGTATTTAGCCATATAATTATGGCTAATTGCACTGAATGTAACAATTCTCTGTTTAAATCTTCTATTTTAATTTCTAATTTGATCGCTTGCATCAACTTATGGTGAACGTTTTAACATGTTATCATGCATTCTGAAAGATATATAAAGATTCAGAACAAACAGATGAAAAAAGAGACAAAAATTTTCCCTATCCTCCATGTAGTAACTTTCTGCTTTTCCCCTTAACTTTCTTAGGAAATTGTTTACAACTTAGTAAAAAATCCTATATGCACTTCACAAAATGTCGCTTTTTTTCCCCTGCAATTTCCAACTAGAGTGCCAAAAGTTAAGTCATGAAGTTTCTTCTGAAATAGTACAAATGCTATTTACTCTATCTTCCCTGTTTTAGGACAAAGTGCTAAGTATCCTTAACTGCAGTTTCTGGACTCAGAAGATCACAGAATGCAGAATAGCTATAGTAGTAAGGTAACGTAGACTTGAAAAGTGAATTTTGTATTATTCTACAGCAACCCTAATAATCTCATAAGACAAACCGTTAACTCTATACCTCATAAGATGAAGTCTTATCTTCGGTTGATGTTCTTCCCCATCCCCTGTCTCAATAAGAACCAACAAGAAAGAAGATCCCACTGGGGCTTGCACCAAGCATGATATATTTCACAGCTTTCAATACGTGGAAATAAAATGTTTTGGATGCATGCTAGTTATTCTATCTAAATACTATGAAAAGTTGAAGTCTGGGGTCTTCATCATGCATACTTTACATGGAACCAGGGCAAAGTCTTACTGCTGGCTTTACACAGCACTTTTTAGGCACTTTTTAAAAAGATGTATTTATTTATTATTATGTGAGTACACTGTAACTGTCTTCAGGCACTACACAGCACTTTTTAATGATAATGTTTGCTCTTATGTCTTTCATCATCCTTGTCCAAGTTGATATTTTTCTTTATGATGCATTAATCTCATTCACACTTTTCTGACAATGAAGAAGGTCAGGCAAGTGGCAAAAGCAGGGTGACATTTAGTAGAATCAACATGGGGCAGAGGTGATTTTCACCAAGATGTTACATCCATACCCACGCACAGGTTAGCATGGCCTTCCCTCTGCTCTTTCTAACTTATCTGAATGTTAACTCAACATGTGGGTGACTCTTATCCTGGTACTCTGTCCACATAGCAGCTGTCCTCAAAATGTGGTATGAAGCCCATTTCTGTGTTGAATATCTTTTATATTGCTCCCAAAAGACCATTAAAAGCCACTGACAATTATATTAGTATAAATACCAATAGGAAAATTAAAATTATGAAGTAACAACAGAATATTTTAAGGTGTCACATCAACGTGCAGATTTATATTGAAATATGAAGCACTAGGATGCAAGATAAAAATGTCATAGAGTGCCCTGGGGATTGAAGATAGTTATGGTATAATCTGAGACATATTTCTGGGCTCCATAAGAAAATGAGTACTTCACAACACAACCAAACTTAATTGACTGTGACTTTATTAGAAATGAGTATTAAAAGACACAGCCCAATGGATTCACCAAGCAAAGAGCATATGATTAAAGAGAAATGCATGAAGATAAATTTCTCTGAGAAATTTCATTCACACACCACATTTTTGCTGATATGGCAGACAGAAATATCTTGGGCAAGAGTGTATTTTTGTGCCACAGATATGAAGCTTTTCCTTTGCATCCACATCAATCTAATAGTGAGTAGAGTAGGATTAGCATAAAGAAATCACAAATGTTCTGTTCCTAACATCTTTATGGACTTGATATGATTTTAGAATGTATGATATTGATAAACAAGTATATAATGATATATGTATGAATACACATATTAATATAGATGTACTTCTAAAGTGGGAAGAATGTGCTCATTAAGGTGATATGGTTCAATATTTCTTATAGGAGATAAAGAAAGCTATAATTCTAAATTAGACATTAAATGTACCCGTAGTTCTTTTATATTTCTTGCATCAGTTGGCCCTGTTGAGGTCACAAATGATATTTTTCTTTTACGATACACTAACATCTTTCACACATTGTTGAAACTGAAAAGGTCAGTGAAATGTCCTGATCAGAGTGATACTTGGAAGAATCAACAGATATATTTCCATTTCCAAAAAGTCAAGAAAAGGTTTGAATTTTCAAGCATGTGAAAAGTCAGTACAACCTAGCCTATGGCATGATTCTTGACTATGGTCCTTTCCTGTGACAACATGGCGAGGATAATTAATTCTCATGCACCCTTGCTATCTAGTTTTTCCTGAAAGTTACACTCCATGGCATGTTGAGAAATAGAGAGTACATTCTGGTGTAAGAAAATTAGGCTTCTTATAAATTCCAAAAAGGTAGGAAAAACAGTTTCTTTTTAGGATAACCAAAGATTATTGGTGAACTTGAAGTAAAGGACCTTTACAGTACAGGTCTAAAAACCACATAATTATTACCCTGACAGTGGCTATTGTTTAAGGGACACATAGAATGTAGTAAAAGCAGTCCATCAATGATTGAACTTTTCTACTTGATTCTCTACAATCAGGTGGGAAAGAACTGAGTAACATTCACAGGCATAGCACAGAACCTAGTGACCCAGAAAGCACAAGGGTCACAAGTCTGAGTTTATCTGTTATGTAATTCCTTCTAATTTACCTCTAGGGAAGCATGACAAAAATGTCATATACACTCTCCTAAACCAAAGGAACACACAAAAATTTCTACAGATATCCTGAATTAAGAGTTTTAAGAAATAAATTTTTCAAGAGAAGGATGAGAAAGAAATGTTGAAAAATAACAATACAGGCAGGATAATTCAAGTAAGATATATTAGGCATATAAGAAAACCTTTTTGAAAATAAAACATCTGGTGAACAACTTTTTTCATAGAACTAGACAAAGATATTGAAATGTAAAATGTCAACATAACCAGCCATATTTTGAATATGCATAATGTGAAGATAAAGAGGCAAAGGGGGAACCAGGAAAGGGGGCATTTGAAATGCAAATAAAGAATATATCTAATAATCAAATTTAGTGGCTGCAAAAAGTAAAAAGAAAAAAAAAAGAAAAGAAAACTATTATCATTGTATACATTTGACCCTTTTAGGAGAACAAGAATGTTGCTGCCAAGTTCAGCCCCATAATTCTTTCATTAAGCAAATTAAGTAGAGCAATTTAAACAGTGGAGCTGTCTATGGACTTTTGAAATGTAAAATGCTCAAAGAACTCATCACCAAATTACAGATTCAAGACTCAGGTAAACCTCAAATGTGTTATGAGGTCATTTTTGCTGGGATTTAAGCAATTTAATAGGTCCCTTGTTTTACTAGGCAATGTTGGTGATATTTGGCTAGAGAATAGTGGTCATTGTTATTGAGGCTTAGCAGGTTAGTGTTTCCATGTTTCTTTTTATAATTGAAATTTTTACAGAAATAGCCTCAACTCCATCAGTCTTACCTAATTTTAGTATTTTTAAAGAAACATAAAGGTGATAGTGTTAAGCTATACTGATCAGAGAAATAGGCCATATTCTATTTGAATTATAATCATTATTGACAATATAAACAAATGTGTATACATACTACGCCTACCACAATGCACAGTGATGCAGAGACAATGTCATGGAATAGAATAAGATATTCATATATTGAAAGACCTTATCTTCACTGTATGGGATACTCTCTTACACATGAATTTCTTCTAATTTATTCTTATGGTTGTGCCATTAAAATAGGAACCCTGGCAGCTCTTTCTTACCTTTTCCTGATGGGCGAAAATCCCACTTTGGAGTAAAGGATGCAAGATTTCCTCCTTTGATATTTATGAAAAAGCATAGAATGGAATTCAAAGGTGCATTCTTGTGATCCTCCTTATAAAAGCAGTGTCTTCTTCTTTCAGCACAGACTTGGGAGAAACTCCAGAGCCTCTACCAAGATGCTGGTGGTCCTGTTCACAGTGGTCCTGTTGACCCTGAGCTCTGCTCAGGAACCTGGTCAAGGTATGAAAATATGTGTGTGCATGCTATATCTCTTTATAAAGCACAGGACACAACACTTCAGTGGAGGAGAGAGATGGAACAAAGGACAGGTAATGAGAGGTGAATTAGACCACACAGTGTTTTACTTTTTAAAAATAGAGAGTCTCGGATTTGAAGGCACTGTTGTAGTTAAACTAAACTTCATATGCCAGTAGCCTTCCTTTACTGTTGACCAAGGAAAGACTACAGAAAAACACAAATAAGAGCCATTTGATGGATAGCATCTCAAGTGATAAACCTGAAACTATTTTACAGAAAAATAATATCTTACCAGTTTTCATTTTTCCACACAGTTTCAACATTCCAATGCATTTTCTGTGTGTCTTTCATAATTTACTCAAAGGTTGATCCATATGTCTTGTATTTAAGAAGACAGAAATGAAGAAGATAGGAAACAAGGAAGAGATAAACATGATAATTAAACAGAGAGAGAAAACTAGAAAGACAGACAGACAGACAGGCAGACAGGCAGGCAGACAGACAGATAGGTAGATGCATGACTTAATCACTGTAGGCAGCAAGATTCTATACAAAATGGAGACAACCAAAAGTAAATTTTATGTAACTTTGCCATTGACACTCAGCAAAATAGTCACCAGAGATGCTACTAATAAATGATACATGGTCATTTTCCAAACAGTCATTAAAAATCCATCAAGAAATGACAAATTGTAGTTAAAGTCACTTGCCAACTATAGGATGCTAGTTGCATGTGTGAACTTACTTTGGGTCTATCATTTGCTTTGCTATACAATGGCCATCCGTCAATACACTTTCTAATGATATCAAGCAAATATATAACTTTAATCTCCTTATGTGTCTTTAGTAAGGAGGAAGTTTTATAAATCTACACTGTATTCTGATTTCTCTTTTTACTAGGTAAGGAATGTCGGTTTCACAGAGGTTTAGACCAAAATTCTTCAACTTTGATAATAAGGAACATTAAGCGAGTGGGCAACAAATTACAATAAGGCAGAAGACTGAATTCTTAACAATAAGAGAAATTTACCTTTTCTACAAATGAGGAGTGGTGGCTAGGAGATAAAATTTAGAATAAGTTCTCTAATTTGATATTTCTGTGGAATCAAGATTTCCTCAATATCTTCTTCCAACTCCTTCTTGGCTCAATTTCAGGTGATTTCAGCAGGAAAAGCACACAAGTAAGTGTTAGTGTCTCTTTTCTTTGTGACTCTATACACAGAGAATAGTATTGAGCCCATCAAATACAACCTGTGCTGAATTGTTCAGTGAGAAATATGTAGTCTGTGCTTTCTAGACTCTACTTCCACAGATAATATTTCTCAATAAGAGGCCATTCTTCTGAGCAAGCTGCTAGAATTTTACCATGAAACTTACTGATTTGAACTGGATTGACAAAAAGACCACTTTCCCCAAACTAAAAGAGGTAACATAACCTTAACATAGGAACTGATTAATCTCTTTTAATTAGTCTGAGGAAACTGGTCCTGAATAACCTGCATTATGTCATTCAAAGACAATGCTTTAACAAGAACTTTTGTTGAATCTATAAAAAAGGTTACTATCTAGAAATGTGGGAAGATCGTTGACATAAAGGAGAACAAACTTGAGCACAACTAAACTAATCTATTATATGCTTTTATGACTCAGAACTTCAGAATCAAAACCAGAGGCCACGTCCTTCAGGATTCCAGCCAAGACCACCTGCGAATGGGAACCAGCAAGGCCAACCCCCACAAGGAGGCCCACAGCAGAAACCTCCTCAAGGCCCACCCTCACAAGGAGGCCAGCAGCAGGGATCTCCTCAAGGCCAACCCCCACAAGGAGGACCACAGCAGAAACCTCCTCAAGGCCCACCCTCACAAGTAGGCGAGCAGCAGGGATCTCCTCAAGGACAACCCCAACAAGGAGGCCCACAGCAGAAACCTCCTCAAGGCCCACCCCAACAAGGGGGCCCACAGAAGAAACCTCCTCAAGGCCCACCCCAACAAGGAGGCCCACAGCAGAAACCTCCTCAAGGCTCAGCCCAACAGGGAGGCCCGCAGCAGAAACCTCCTCAAGGACCACCCCCACAAGGAGGCCCACAGCAGAAACCTCCTCAAGGACCACCCCCACAAGGAGCCCCACAGCAGAAACCTCCTCAAGGACCACCCCCACAAGAAAGTGAGGAGCAGGAATCATCTCAAGAACAACTCCAACAGGGAGGCCCACAGCAGAAACCTCCTCAAGGCCAACCCCCACAAGGAGGCCCACAGCAGAAACCTCCTCAAGGACCACCCCCACAGGAAAGTGAGGAGCAGGAATCATCACAAGAACAACTCCAACAAGGAAGTCCACAGCAGAGACCAGCTCAAGGCCAAAGACCACAAGGAGGCCCTCAACAAAGACCCCCTCAGCCAGGAAACCCACAAGGCCCACCACAAGGTCCCCAGTTGGGCAGACCCCAGGGATCTCAGTAAACCAGAATTCTGTGACAGGTATGATTCATACATACCTCTGATGTCAGTAAGTAACCAAACGAAATAGGTAGTAATAATATTGTCCTAGACCCAATATCAAATATTATGACTGAGCTGTCATGCTCTCTCTGTGCTCTCAATGCATTTTGTTTTTCTTTCTTTTTTTTTTTTCAGAAATTGAGTAAGAAGCGGATTCTCTCACAAAGTGCTTCCACTGCTCGAGGGATCCCAACTGGAGATTCAATAAACTAATAAAATATTCAGCATTCAATTTTGATTACTGTCTTTCTTTCTGAGTGTCCTTCAATCTGAAATTTCGGCGCTGAAAATAATCTAAGGTCATCAGTGTTTTATCATGATTTCTTCCTCTTATTTTTCCCTGCAATGTCCAAAAGACAGACACCTGGTACCCACTATAAGTGTTCCATTCTTTTTTCTTGCCTGACCTTACAGCATTTTTTAAAATTATTCACACATTTTTAATCAACAGGTTCACAGTTTTCATAGTCTATGAACTTAGAACAAAATCTCATCCTTAGAAAATGTTACAAGACTGTGGTGAAAGGGACACTGACTAACTTGATCATGTAGAGCATGGTTTGCCTTTCTCCCAAGTCTTTGCCAAAAACGGTTATATTACATCCCTAATGCTATTCCTACCTCTGAAGGTGTATTTCTATATCTGGGAAATCCCATCTTCTGAGGCTCACTACCAAGATCCTGCTGTCAATGTGTTTGAGACCACCAGTCAAAAGCATACTTTGCTTTATCTGAATAATATCCACAAACAAAATATACCACTGCATCCTAGCACATTTTAAAATAGAGTTCAGCGATTCTGTTCTTACGAAGTACAACTGTAGGTCCTTTACTGCTGCCTTTCTGCCAAAATCAGAAATCAAACAATCTATCCTTTTTTCCCAGTTTAATAAAGTATCTGTCTGTGAAAATTGCGGTTTGGATGTGGTGGGTCCCTTTTATTGGGTGTAAGAGCATGCAGTTGTGAGCAACATGGCAACAAAAGAGTGTTGAGGCAGGCATGTGTGTGGACATGTACACGCAAGACACAGTGGAAGAGAGGAATGTTCAGGCATCTTTGGCAGAAGGAGTAGGTTTGTAGGCTCTAGAAATAGGTAGACTGGTCTGCACTGGATTCAGGCCAGCTAAGCTAGATAGTAGGGCTTTCCAGAGATCCTGCACCCTTCTATTATGTCTTAGGGTTCCTACTCCTGTACAAAACTTTATAACTAGGAAGCAAACTGGGGAAGAAAGGGTTTATTCATCTGACACTTTCACATTGCTGTTCATTACCAAATTATTTCAGGACAGGAACTCAAGCAGGGTAGGAAGCAGCAGATGATGCGTCATCTATGGAGCAATGTTAATTACTTGCTTGCTTCTCCTGGATTCCTAAGTTTGCTTTCTTATAGAACCCAGAACTAGCAGCTCATTGGTGACACCACCCACAATGGGCAAACACACTTCATACTAATGGAGAAAATGCCTTATGGATGGACTTCATGGAAGCAATGCTTCAAGGGAAGATTCTTACTATTTATAATAAAACAATTGAATATTTTATTTATTTACATTTCAAATGTTATCTGTTATCTGGTTTCCCCTCGTCAAAACCCAAAACTCATCACTCTTTCCCATGCTTCTATCATGGTATTCCCTTATCCATGCCAATGACTGCCAACTCACAGCCTACAATTTCACTGGAGAATCAAGCTGTCAAAGGACCAAAGGCCTTCTCTCCAATAATGCCAGATAATGTACTCTACATAAGCAGCTGGAACCATGGATCCTCTTGTGTTGGAGCTGTAGTCTATAGGACTTCTAAGGGGTCTGGTTTGTTGTTGTATTTGTTCTTCCTATGGGAAATCCAACCCTTCATGTCTTTAAGCCCTTCCCTTATATCCTCTATTGATGTTTCTATGCTTGATTAAGGGTTGCCACAGACATTCTTGTTTTAAAAACTAAACCTTAAGATGGTACCTATCATATCTTCAGATCAGTCCCTACTCCTTCTGCAATCCCCTCTCCATTTCTGAAGTTACTTCTGAATCAAGCAGTGCACTATGGCAAGAATGCAAGCCTTGCACTTTGCTTCATCCTTACCCTCTGACTCAAACTTTATATTTATTTATACTTGCCTTAGTTATATCTCCAGTAAAGCGTGAGAATGATGGTCATAGGCTTCATAGAAACTTCATTTTAAAGAGTAAATGGTAAGTGTATTAAGTCTTACTAACATTCTTTTACAAACACCATTCTCCTGAGGTTTACTGAATGCATATACACTGAGGTGAGAACAGAGTATATTTTTTAGAAAGCTTCAACATTACTCAATGTATTGTATCACAACAGGACAGCAAGTATCTATAGGTAAATTCAGATTTCTTTTTGATTTTATATCCTTGATTTAAATTAATTAACTAATTATACTACAAAATTTTATAATTGATGAGCTGTTTTTGTCTGTATTGCCCTGAAATTGTTTGATTTTCCTTAAAGTATTTCATCTGAAATTAATCTTCCCATCTCAGAAAATGCTTACATTTCATTTTGTATGTCTGTATCTTTTTTACTGTTATTATTATTATTATTATCATTATTATTATTATTATTATTACTAGTAGTAGTAGTATGTTTACAAACATATATGTAACATGCATTGAGTCCATTTAGCATTATGCAGATACACTTGGCTCTTGGGATGAACACTTCAAAATGGAAACCTATCAAAGGGCTTCTTCCTGAAGATAACTGACTTTCCTTCCATTATGTACTAGTGATTTCCTGGCACTCTGCAGCTAATTGTCAGTGATGGTGATCATCTCATTATACTCTGAGAAAACATTGGACAAACTTAATCATCCTTTAATCCATGGTAAAAGGCTAGTAAGATCAGGAATTCAAATCCCATTCCTAAACATAACAGAAAAACAGTGAACAAGAGGTGAACCTCAAACTAAATTGAGACAAGTTTGAAGGAATCACGCTAAAATCAGGGACTAGACAAGGATGCCCACCATCCACCTACATATTCAATATAGCACTTGATGTTCCTGCAGGAGATGATGAGAAGGCAGCAGTATCCCTGTGGCCTAGGAGAACATCGGTGTTCTGGCCATGACCTGCAGTGGCGAGAGGACATGCTGGCATGGCCAACATGGTGGAACCTTCTGTTGAGTCTTCAAGGCTATGAGACTCAGCAACATTAGAGAACCATGAGTTTTCTCCATCAGCTGACATGCAGGTACATGATTTTGATGATGAGCAAACATTAGCAAAAGAAATGATGGAAGGAGAGACAAACTTTCCTTCTGAAATAGATGACCTTGCAAGGAAATGTGACATGCCAAACCACAAGCTTCTCAGCCTCTATGTTTTTGACAGCACAGCTCAGTTACCTGAAGAAGATGATGAGGAAGAGCAGGAGGAGGACGGTGAAGATGATGAAGATGCTGATAATGATGATAAGATTTGCTGTAGTGGGGAATATAAAGAAGAGAATATAAAGTGTCCATGTGGTCAGGAGGATGATACTCAGTCATCCAATGAAGATCCCTCATATTTCTTTTAGTACCCAAGATGTTCAGGAAATCCACACATGTTAATGTAAATATTTTGAAGACAATAGTGAAATAGAAGAAGAATCTGAAGAAGATGAAAATTATAATCAATCAGAAGACTAAAATAGGGAATCATAGTGGGCTCCATATTTCATGAGTAGATTCCAGTTGGCATTTGTAGATCCAAAGAAAATGATAGAGTGTATGAAAATGATGATCAGCTTCTCTGGAATCCAGAATATTTGCCAGAAATTAAAGTGATTTTCTTTCTTAAGGATGCATCTAGAACAGGGGAAGAGAAAAGTGTAGAAACAATTCCTGAGGGCTATCATATAAATGACTGTGAACACGCTTTATATGAATTAGTTAAATGCAGTTCTGATGCAGAAGAAGCCTTGAAAGGATTGAGATTTCATGTCAAAGCAACTCAAGTGAAATTATATGTGTGGACAGAGGAAGAATTTAGAATACATGAGCAAGGGCAGAAGGCCTATGGAAAATATTTTCACTGATTCAGGCTAATAAAGTCTGAAAAAGGTCAGTTGGGGAATGTGTAGCATTCATGTGGAATAAGTCTGAACATTATAATTTCGTTGCTCAGCAAACAAGGTTTGGAAAAATGAAATATAATATTCATTCTGGTGTAAAAGATTACATGAATCAATTTTTGGATGAAAGTGAAAGTTCAGCCAATTGCCAAGCACTATTCCCTCCACCAATTGCCTCAAATAATAGTAACAGCCAGTCAGAGAAAGAAGATGCATTGTCAGCAATAGTAATCTTTTGGACTAGGAGAAATACTGAACAAAGAAGAAGAAAAGTTGAAGGCTTACACATCAATGGACCAACAGGGGGAAATAAGAAACCACTTCTTATGGATATGGACACTAATGGTTATGAAGCAAGTAACCTGAAAATTGACTAAAAACTTACCCATATAACTGCAAGAAAAGAAAATGATTTTGATGAAAAAAATGAGAGACCTGCCAAACAGTGGTGGATAAACAGCAGTGGGAAAGAAGTCCAGGCTCCTCTAAGTTTTTCCAGGAAGCAGTCTCACATGGGAAGTTTGAGGAACAAGAAAACAAAAATGACTAACTTTTAGGCCTATTTCACTTTCTTTGCAATTAAGTCTGGATGAGTACAATTTTCAGGGTTTTGGATGTGCTTTATAAAGCTGATTTCCTTGAAGCAGTTGGTTAACACTTTAAATTTAAATTATAAACTAATTTTAGGAAATGTTTCTCATAATTCTACCTTTTGCATGTTCTTTTACTTCAAACTTTTGAAGCCTTCTTTATGAATAACCAAGTCATATTACTTATACAGGTGGAAAAAGCATTTGTAACATATTGTAAAAGTATGTGCTTTTCAAACTTCTACTTATTAACAAATAATTTGGGGCTTCTAAATTTCACCATGAAACACAGATTGCAAGCTTGTATGCATTTGCTATAATTTTATAAAATAGTATTGAAGAAATACAAAAAATTATTGTCAGCTTATGTGCATAGATGTATCATTCTGAATAGAATCCTATTCAGTTACTCTCATGTGGCCTATAATATTTCTAATTTTTCACATTAAGACAACAAAAATGGAAGGGCAGATGATGTTGCAATTTTGCAACAACCAAGGTGTAACTGTTGACAAGTAGCAATATTAATTTGAATAAAAAATGGTTTTACAAATTTTCAGACTTTTCCATTTGTAATCCAATTTGTCAAATTTGATACTGTTTTTCAGGATGAAATACTAACGATACATATGTGTGTGTTTGTGTGTGTGTATGTGTGTGTGTCTGAGTGTGTGTGTGTGTACAATTACTAGAAGTCCTAACAAGAGCTATTAGTTAACAAAGGGGGATTAAAGTGATACAAAATCTGAGATGATTTCCCAAGATCATGGATTGCAGGAATAATGTCATACAAACGTCCATCTTCCAAAAATCAATCTGCAGATTCAGTGAAATCCCCATTAAAATTCCAAAGAAAAAGCAATTTGCAAATTCATTTGGAATAAAAAAATAAATCCTGTAGAGCAAGAACTATTGTCAAAAATAAAACAACATCTTGGGAAATCACAATCCTCCAGCTGTATTATAGAACAATTGTGATAAAAAAGAAAGGAAGGGAAAGTTGTGAGTAGCACACAAGTCTTAACAAAGGAATAAATAACACTAAATATCACATTGTGTTGATTTCTTATGTTTTCATAAACCAACTATCTTTGTACAGTAATCTGCACTGTTGTTCCTTAACTACTCTCAGTAATTTCTAATGAAAATCTTGAAGACACACTAAAAATAAACTCAGAGCCATGAATTGGCTCTTTGGCCCTATACACACGGGTTTAGGGTCTAAATACACCTCAGATCAGATTAAAATAACAGAAATAGAAGGTCTTGGACTAATGGTTATACTTAAAAATTTTGAATCAATACAAGATATTTATACCAACAAAACACTTGATTTTGTATCAAAATAAATTATGTACAATTTAAGAAATTATGACTTCAGCTTAGTAACAATTAAGAAGATTTCTAACATTTGACACTATAGCTATGCAATCAATTCTAGCTATTCCTCCTTGTTCCAATTATGACTTTTTCAAAATTCCCTAGAAAGACAGCCTTTAATAACCACTCCCAGTTCAAACTCCTGGGAACTGGGACAACAAGTTTTTATAAATACTTCCAACTGAATATGGGCCCTGAGATATTTTTGAAGGGTGAGAGGGGAGGTAAAGTGAAGGAGTTATTTCACCTAAATTAGGACACAACAACAATTGTATTAGTCTCGTATGTCTGTGTCCTGACTGTATCTGTATGTAAAACCAAGAAATCAGGAAGGTAAGCAGGTCAGTTCATCATGTCTTATGAGGAGATGCGCCATCTCTATATATTCAATAATATACATATCTCAAAATAAAATTTTATTATCATCAAGATAAAATTTTAGTTTGATTGTTTGGAATCTAGATTTTCAGGGCATCTTCCTCTATCAAATCTGATCCATATAAATCTGGGAGTTGTAAATATCTTAATCACCTTTTCCAAAAACAGAAAGATAAAACTATTTCACAAATTACCATATCCTTGAGCCAGTAAACAGAGAAACATTCATGTTTACCTCTCTCCCAGAGTAATAATATGACCACAAAACTCAATGCCACACCCATTTTGAAAATTAAAACAATCTTAAGCAAATGAAGTACCTAGGATACAGTATGTGCATATACTAGGCATTTTCTAACTCGCAAAGCAGAAAAGACACTGAAGATTTCAGTGGAGCCCATGTAAGAATAATATGAGTTTCCTGTGACTGGGTAAGTAGTCTATAACATCTGTCCATTTTCTCCTTGCCCAGAGCCACAGATGTATTTTATTAATACTGGTATAATATCTATCTGTGGAACTCTGTACCTGGAGCCACACACATAGGTAATTAATACCTGTTCAAAGCACGCAATGATTAGCATTGCACTCTACTCTGGAGTCAGTGACTAATATTCACTATCCTAGTTCAAATTAAAACATTCTAAAACAATTGAAGTAAACTAAAATAATGTATATGCCTATACTTAGGCCTTTCTTGGTTTCCAAAAGGATATAAAACACAGTAGTCCATGGAACCCACCTGAGATAGAATATGTATATCCTGTGAGGCAAGGAAAGGAATTCTATACCATCTTATGGTTCTTTGCCTAGTGCAGCCAACTTGTTATACCATCTATCTGTTCAGCTCTGTGCCTGGTTCCACAAATACTTATTTTATCAATACCTGTTCACTGCCCTCTCTACTTGATATCAGTAACTAATTTTTCCTATCCTGTATCTGAACTGCCGGTAAAATTTCCCTTGTGAATTAGACAAATCTGTAACACGTGAAGTGTGCTAAAATGCTGTATGTGCATAATCTTATGCATTTCATATGTTCCCAAGAGGATATAAAACCCACCAATTCTGTGGAACCCACACCAGACAGAATCAGCATTCAGAGAGGTGTCTTAGAGCAAAATGTATTTATACCATCTTAACACAACTGATTCAAACTTCAATTTACACTTACTTATAAACAGATGGGTGGTCAAAACAGGAATTAAACCCAGAATCCCCATGAATCCCACATTAGACAGAATTTGAGTATACTGTAAGACATATTGGAGCAATATATCTTTATACCTATTTTAAAACAATTAATTCAAGCATTTACTAATATCTGCTTTTAGGAAGCAGGTAGTTTTTCTTTGTTAAGTTCTCTGCCTAGTGCAGCCAGCAATCCCCACAGTGGGGGACCTCAGAGTTTGCTGATAAATGTTTCAATTCCCACTCAACTCATCAGTGATACCCAGCAGCTCCCTTTACAAATCAGGAAAAAATATAATGAAACTCTAACCCTTAGGCTAATAATCTTAAATTTCTAGTGTATTTGTTCCCTGCCAGCATGTTGGTTTTCCATCTGATGAACGAATATTAAAAATATAGAAGCAGTTTATTCTCTCACTTGTGCCTCTGCCCCACAGTGAGTGTGGAGAACCTCATGCAAACACAAACTTGGCCACAATACCTTTCATGAACACAGACTAACCACCTTGTGAAGGAAAACACAACAAAAACTTAGTTCAGAAACAATGGTAACTCAATCCTGGGCATAACAACTAAGACCTAATTTGAAAGGCTTATGAAAACATGATTCCTCTGGTGGCTGATCCTTGTGGTTCTACCATGATACTAGGAAACCAGAGCAGCTACAAATTACCCCTCTGCTTTCCTTGTTCCAAAAGTAAGTCACTGTTATTTCCCCTCTTCCTCTCTCCAACCCAGAAGTCCCACCTACTTGCCCAGTGATTGGCTCCTTTATTCTTTAGGGGATTTATGAGAAAGAACAGCTCCAGAGGAATTCACAATGGGCTCCTATGAATTCAAAAAAATGCTTAAAAATGTGGTACAGAGGTAAACACAAAATTCTGAACTGAGGAAAATTGAATGGCTCTGAAGCACGTAACGAAATGTTCATTATACTTAGCAATCAAGGAAATGCAACTGAAAACAACTATGAGATTCTACATCTGACCAGTCAAAATGGCGAACAACAAAATCTCAGATGACAGCAAATACTGGTGAGGAATGGGAGAAAGAGGAACACTCCTCTAATGTTTGTGGTATTGCAATTTTTTGCAACCAAGTTTGAAACATTCTTATGGTTCCTCAGAATATTGGACACAGTATTACTTGAGTAATCAGGGGTGTCCTGGGCATATACCCCAGAGATGCTCCAATATGTAAAAAGGAAACATGCTCCACTATGTTCACAGTAGACTTATTTATAATAGCTAGAAGCTGGAAAGATCTCATATATCCTTCAACTACTGTATGGATACAGAAATTGTAATAAATTTATAAAATGGAGGACTACTCAGTGGTTCAAAACAGGGAATTCAAGAAATTTGCAGGCAAATGGATGAAACTAGAGAATATATTCAAGAGTGAAATAACCCACTCACAATGGAACATACATGGTATGTGCTCACTTAAAAGAAGATGCTAGCCCTAAAGCGCAGAATAAATAAGATAAAATTTACAGAAAAATTGAAGCTCAAGAAGGAAGACCAAAGTGCGGGTGCTTCAGTGCTTCTTAGAAGGGTAAACAAAATACTCATGTGAGGAATTCAGAGAAACAGTGTGAAGCAGAGTCTGCATGAAATGCGATCTAGAAATTGCTCCACCTGGGTATCCATATCATATACCATCTCAGACACTATTGTGGATGCAAAATATGCTGGCTTACAGGAGACAGCTATTGCTGTCTCCGGAGAGGTTCAGCCACAGCATGATAAATACAGAGGCAGAAGTTCACAGACAACATTGGAATGAACATGGGGTTTCCAGTGGAAAAGTTAGAGAAAGGACTGAAAGAGCTGAAGGGGTTTGAAACTACTTAGGGAGAACAACAAGATCCACCAACCAGACACCCCAGAGCTCCCAGGGACTAAACCAACCAAAAAGTACATATGGAGGGACCCATGGCTCCAGTGACATATATAGCAGAGGATGGACTTGTTTGGTATCAAAGGGAAGAGAGTCTCATAGTGCTGTGAAAAGTCAATGCCCCAGTGTAGGGAATGCCAAGGTGGGGGGTAAGGAGTGGTGATACCCTGATTGAATCAGGAGTAGAGTGTTGTGATAGGGGATTACCAGGGAGGGTGGAAGGATTGGGAAAGCAGATAATATTAGAAATGTAAATATAGAAAATATCCAATTAAAAAAAGAAAGGCAGATGGGTGAGGTACATGCAGAGTTTTTCCTGGTGTGTAAGGAAGTCTACAGGAGTTAATAAGAAGCACACAATGAACAATAAATGGCTCTTCTAAAAAATTACATAAGCTTATAGAGAGCACTCTTATTCAATTTAGCAAAGACCCTAAAAATGATTGAGTGCTCTATAAAAAAGTTCTATTCCAAACCAACATTTTGCTCTATGGAAAATTTTCATGAAATAAATTTAACAAAATAGGACTTGTAATGTATATGTAGAAACTAAAAGTAGGAAAGATAAGAAAAATTCTGCATAGAAAAATCAATATTTTTCTAGGAAGAGAAGCTATGATATATTTTTTGTGAATAAAAAGTGAGTATGATTTTCTGTTTAATAAAATTAATAGTTATTCAACAAATTAGTCAGTAAAATAACAGGACCTAAAATATATAAGAAATCCCAATATATTTAGAATAGAAAATGTTTTTCCTTTTCTTTTATTTTCTTTTTTAAACTTTTTTACATAGTGTACTTCAATGAAGGAAGAAATATTTTTACCCTTTTCATTCTCCACATCAGGAGTGGTGAGTTTATAATATGATGCTACTATGATGAAGGAAAACAGAAGAATGATAATATAAACATTTTATATGTATTAAATATTGCAAGATTTTTGTGGATTTGATCATTGGTTAAATTGTGGTTCTTATAAATAGAAAATATTGCACGTGATAATGTACTGGCTAATAAAGAAAAATTTTTGAAATAATGTTATTTTACAAAACCAAAACAACCTACAGATTTGGAAACGAAGCTGCTGTATTTCATATATTCAGAGACTTATGCTTTGTTTTCTTAAATTAATTCCTTAAGTGCATAGGTAAACATTCCTAGAACTGACATATTCAAAGATTTCAAAACATCATACCATCATATGTTTGCTTTGTTATTTTTTAACTTGAGTATTACTTCAAGGTAAGTAATGATTTTCTAGGTCATATGTTTTTAAACTCATTTTAATTTGTGCACAGAAGTGTTTGTCTGAACCTGTGTGTGGGCATTTCTTGAATAAATTTCAGTTAAAGGCCAGAAAGGGGTATCCAAATTTTCTGAAACTTGTGTTACAGGAAGTTGTGTGCTGCTGTGTGGATACTGGGAAGAAACCTGCATTCTCTGCAAGATTACCAACTGTTCTAAACCATCTTCAAAACCAAATTCCATGGGTTATTAACCTTCTGATACCTTCAACATCTTCTTGAAATAGAGTTCTAATTAAGGATTGTTAGAGTCAAGTGCATACTGAGAAAGTGCTCTAAAGATTTTGAAATATCACAGGATTTTTCTCCGTTAAAACATAAATTATGGTATTTATGAGGACAAATTTACAAAGGTAAAAGAAAATGCTTGATTTTTATGAACCAGTATGCTCCTACATTACAGTATTTTCAAAGGTATTTATTTTCAGTTATATTGGGAGTCAAGCCTTCAAATAACTCATTTCTTAAAATCTATATTACCTCCTCTTGTAATCTATGTAGGTTTAATTTAAATGCTGATTATATGAATTACATGAATATTATGTGAAAATAAAGGGGAGAAGTAAGCAGTGGTGATAAGTATAATAACGTGCACAAACACCTTAAGAACACAAAAAATGTAATCAAATATTTTAAAAATATAAAAAGATTGCCTGTTTCTAAAATTTCTTTAAAATTATACTATAAGTTTTGTTTCTCTAAATGTATGAAATTATGAGTTAAGGATTTATGATTACACACATATGAATATGATATACATATATAATATATATGTAAATATATATTATAGTACACATGTACATATATATAATTTGTATATGTAAACTGTATTTGTCTAAGATAATCAACTGTGGGTACAGTGGCAGTTGATTTATGGATATGGGTAGATAAAAAGGCAGATGATTCACTGATGAAGGGACCAAGGTTCTCATAAACTTTGTCTGAGTTACCCAAGATACAGACAAATCACATTTATACATAGAGTTGGAGTCAGAAATAATTTTGGTATTACAAAGATAAACTATGATCACAATATTTGAGATGCCAACTCTGGCAAGGCAATTGTTTTCTTCATATTCATTTACTGATCTAAAAAAATACAAAAGGGAATTATAGGAAAAGTATATTAAGATGAAGTTTCACATCCGTCTATCTGTAAACAATGAAGATACAAGTCCATGTCTTTTGACATTTCTTCCTATTTTGTCCTGTTGTTCTTTCTTGCCAATTACCTGCTAAGGGCCATGAGGAAGGAATGACAAAGGCCTTTAGAACTCACGGAGTGCTGCCTACCACTTAGCACAGCCACAATTGCTGTGCATTGCTTGAGGCATAACCCCAAAAACCAAGTGTTCTGAGAACTTCATGAAGTTGTGGAGTCCTGCTCTGCCTGTTACCTTCACAAATCCCTTAACCTAACCATTGCATGAAAGCTCTAATGGGGTTTCCGTTTTCCTCATTGTGGAAAAATCTCTCCAACTCTCAATGATAGTACTTGATATCTTTCAGGTATTCTTGCTCCAGAATATTAATGAATCAATTAGCACCCTAAGAGTGAAGGTGGTGAAGATGGTGAGCTATAACCACAACCCTTAAAAAATTGGAAAAATAAAATTAAGAGTGAAGCTGGTTAATATGTATTTGCTATTGTCTCTGATATAGAAAATGACAGGGAACAACTCAAGTTCAGAAAACCAGTCTTAGTAAAATTGGGGATGTTTTATGATCAGAGAACCAGGACATTGAAAGTACTAGCTAACCTAACTCTCACAGAGCCAAGACTACTGATGACTGATTTCTTTTGCCCAATGATTTCCTCAGATTTCTGATATGATTTGGTAAGAATTGATGATGAGTAATGTACATCTGACTGGATTTGTTTTAATATATAATTTGTGATTCTTTTAAGATTACTAGAAGATTACTTTAAAACTTAACTAATGAAATAAAAATATTCCCTTCTTTATATCTGAATATTATTGCCTGAGAGTAAGAGGAACTGGCAGAGAAAACTACATGCTCACACTTTGTTAGTCTATAATACATTGCTTCTTTAATAATGTACAGATGTTCCTGTGAAAAATTTATTTTCTTTACCTGTGTTATGTAGTGTTATTACTTGTAAAAGTATTGGGGAAGATAATGTTTCATTTTCACAGTTATTCACTACAAGTAAACTAGAGCACAACTTTGCATAAATCATTGTGATTTAAACTTACTTGAAAGATTTTGCTAAGATGCATCAGCTGTGGAAGAAAAAATAAACTGTGTGCTTGGAACTTTGTTTCTTGTACCCTCTGAGTATGCCTGTACATGTGTATACAAGCAAGTGTATGAGTTCATATGTTTAAAGTTTGTGTAAGTGTGTGTTGGAACATTGCTCCAAACATAAAAATATTTGTAAATATACAAATATACAAACATGTAAAGCAGGTTTGTGTGTGTTTGTGCTTGCTCTTTCAATTGTATATACATATGTAAGTATATGTATGTGTGAAATGCTTGTATCCCATCTATTGGAACACTATACAATTCAAATACCAGGAATGTGTGTTTATGTGCATATATGTATACATACATATGTATATGAGTAAAATATTTGTGAAATGCTTGCTGTAAATTTGCTTCATCTATTCTCAGTGTGAGTATGTATCACTGCTCATCTGTTTCAATATTAGTCTGCATGTATGTGTGTTAAAAGTGTTCATAATTTTACTCTGAATTGAGTGCCAGTCTCAGCAAGTTAAGCTTTGTTCTTTCTGAAATAGAAACTCTGAATATTTTCTCTAATCATTGGCTGCTCTCCTTATCAGGATCTGGACCCACTTCTGTCAACTTCTCACAGCAAGGAGCCCCCATGGCTCTTTCCCTGGGTGTACCACACCACAGATGACAAAGCTGATAATTGAAAATTACCTAACACGTTGTTTGCTCTAAATTGTGGATAATATTTAGAAAACATATTTATTGCTTATATCGCTTTAGCACAGGAACATTCCACATAACCTTGTGATGATGACATAAGCCAATACTCACAACACAAGCATAGTTGATGAATGAAGAAACAAGAAATGATTGTCATCATTGGACACAAGGATATTTTGAATCCAGACAGGCCTAAACAAACCTGACTTCATTTTAATAATTTACTGCAAATTATGTGACATATTTAGAAATATGGTTATTGAGACAGGTACAATGTTATTAACACAATAGGCCAGCTGGTAGGTCCACTAAAAAGGCATCAGCTTGTCAATGACAGCAAAGCCACACAGAGAAACAATTTACTACTGAAAAAAGGAAAACACAAAAATACTCAAGAGAAATGTGCTGAGTCTATGAAAATTGTGGTTATCTCTCTCTTTAACAATGAAGTTTAACTTATTATACACAGAAAAATAATAGAAAACAGTGATGTGGTCTGTGAATTTTTTCTAATTCAATCGTATCAAAAGAATTAGTTGCTGTTGATGTAGAACTTGAGGAGGGATGATGACAAATAACTTGAAGATTTAAATTAATGTCTTGTTTTCCAATTCAACCATTTCATTCCTACTTTTGTGCATATCCTAATGGGTATGCATATTTTTTAAAAAATGTAAATTTCATTTAACAGCACAGCATTGTGGTCTCCTGTCCCAGATAAGTGAAGAGGATGTTTTGAACTATAAAGGTTGCAGATGCTGGCCTGAGTAAGGAGGGCCCAGAATTTAGGAAGAATATTGCTAATTTTCAATAAACCAACAATAATAATATGTAAAACCACGGGTGGTTACTACTCCTCACACTTACAATACCTTAAGTAATATACAAAGCATAAATTTCCTATACCACCACAGAATATCTATATAGTATACGGGCCCCAAACAATGTATTATCAATGTGTTTGATGCTGTGTAAGTATATATTGTGTTTACAGAATTACTAGAGTTGATGTTTCAAGAAAAATGAATTCAAATCTTATGCAACAGTGTATTCTTAATTACAGAAGATGTTGGCCCAGATAAATTCTCTAAGATATTTCCCATCAGGGAAGAGCAATGCTACTTGCTCTTTTCTAGGCTATGGTGTACGGTGGGTCTTGCTGGTTACTAGGTTTTGAAATTGTCTTCTCTAGCTGACCTCCAAGTGAGGATGGTGCTTGGTGGTTTCCATGATAAGGAGTATGATATTGAAGTTGCTGACTTCCCTGTGAGGCCTCATATTGCTGGATACCAGGTTGAAGGATGCAAACTGTTTCTGAGATCACTATGGCAAGTCAAGGTGTATAAACTTGCTTGGGAAGTGTTCCTTCCAGGAAAGCTGCAACAGGTGCGCCGTATTAGCATGCTGGTTTGCAGTCTCAATTTCTGTATTGGCCCATCACAAGAAGAGATAAGATGATGGTGATGATGATGATGATGATGATGATTATTATTATTATTAACACATTGTTAACATATTTAATATTAATAATAATTAATAATGTCTTTTATTAAGACCTCATTGGCTGTCACATAGTTGTTTTCACTCATTTTGTATCATCTTCATAATCACCCCACCTTGTCTTTACAAAAATTTCAGTTGACCCATGTATTGATAATATCACACCTTGGTTCTTGGTGCTTGTAACCAATAGTTAAGCTCTTAGAATATAGAATTTCGAGGCACTGTCTCCATAGACAATAAAACAACAGGATGGTATTAAAATTGGTTATCTTACTTATATAAGTTTAAAATGTTACCCCTTTTAAGTTTTTCCCACTGAAAATCCATCCCACCTGGCATCAGCTACTATGAGGGACCTTTCCCATCCACCCTCCCATTTCCTCCTTACCACCCTATATCTCCCTAACCTGGAATATCCTCCCTGAACATTGATATCAAGTAAGGTTATATTTGCTGCTGCAACCATGGGTCCATCCATGTTTACTCTTTGGATCTTGGTTTAGTCCCTGGGAGTTCTGAGTGGTCTGGTTAGTTGATATTGGTCTTCCTGTGGGGGAGCAAACCCCTTCACTTCCCTCAGTCCTTACCCTAACTCAGCCAATGGAGTTCCCATGGTCAGTACAATGGTTGGCTACAAGCATCCACATCTATATTGGTCAAGGTCCCCCAGGGCTTTTCAAGATACAACTATATTAGGTTCCTGTTCAACAAGTACTTCTTGGTATGAGGAATAGTGTCTGGTTTTGTTGACTGCAAATGGGATGTATCCAAATTTCGGCAGTATCTAGATAGCCTTTCTTATAGTCTCTGTTCAATGCTATGTCACTGTATTTCCTTTAGACAGGAGCAATTCTGGGTTAAAATTCCTGAAATCTGTGGGTGGCCCCGTCCATCAATACAAGATTGAGCTTAACCTCTGTATATGGTCTCTGCAGGTTCTCTCTACTCTTTGTTGGGCTTTTCAGCTAATGTCACCTACATTGGGTCCTGGAAGGCTCTTGTTTTCCTATCATCTGGCACTTTCTGGTGGCTACTCCTATATCCCCACCCCACAATGATACACACTTCTGATTCCAATAGAACAGAAAGTAGGAAATTGACTCAACCACATTGAAAAAGGGGGAATTTTTCCAGAAGAGAAGACCAATAGTATAGGCTCTAAGTTCAACTACAGACAAATGGGATCTCTTAAAATTGAAAAAGCAAAGGAAACTATCATCAGGAATAACAGCAACGAACAGATTGGGAAAAAATCTTTACCAATCCTATATATGATAGAGGGTGAAAATACAACAGAAATTAAGAAATTAAGAAATTATTGTGCAGATTATGAAATAAATTTATTAAAAATGGAGTACAGAGCTACACAAAGAATTCTCAACTGAGGAATCTCAATGTCTGAGAAGCACCAAAAGAAATGTTCAACATCTTTAGTTGTTTCTGGCCTGAGAAGATCACAGAAATCAGGACAGGTATAGTAGCAAGGTAATTAAGACTTAGATAAGTAAACTTTGTATTATTATACAGCAACCCCAAGTATGTCATAAGACAAAGTCTTACCTCAGTACCTCATATGTTAAAGTCTTACCTTCTTGTAAAATTCTTTCTGATCCCCTGTCTGAAGAAGAACAAAAAAGAAAGAAAATTGCACTGGGGTTGGCCCAAAGCATCATATATTTCATATTTCTCAATTTGTGGAAATCAAATATTTTCCTATTAATGCTACTTGTTGTACCTATATTCTAACAAAGTGGATATGTGGTGTCTTCATCATGTATAATTTGCCAGGTAACATGGCATTTTCTTATCCCTGGCTTTACAGAGAACTTTTTAATGATCATGTTTGTGGTTAGATCTTTCAGCACAATTGTCCAAATTGATATTTTTCTTTATCATGGATTAATCTCTTTTACACACTTTTGACATGGAAGATGGCCAAGCAAAGAACACAAACAGGGTCATATTTTGTATTATTAACATGGGGCAAAGATGACTTTTCCTCATGATCTCATTTCTGTACCCTCTCACAGGTGAGCATGGCCCACCCTCTCCTCCTTCTATCTTATTTGAAGGTTAAGTAAGTATGTGGATGACACTGATCCTAGTACTCTGTTCATATAGCAGTTATTCTTAACCTGTGGGCCACAACTCATTTCTTGGTTGAACATATCTTTTATAATGTTCCAACAAGATGATTGAAAGCCACAGACATTCATATTAATAAACATAACAGTAGGAAAATTACAATTATGAAGTAGTAACAAAAATAATTTTATGGGGTCACATCAACATGAGGAATTATACTGAATTATGAAGCATTAGGATGCAAGATAACCATTGTCACAGAGTGTTCTAGGGAATCAAGACAGTTATGGTAATAACCTGAATGTTATTTCTAAGCCACAAAATTATATGCTACATCCAAATGTTCCAAAATATTCAGAGATGTGGAGATTTCCATATACAGAAAGAGAGATGCCAAATTGTACCATACAGTCTGCAAATGTAATATACTTGTAAAGAGAAATCAAAATAAGACAGATCAAAACAAAATAAGATAAATATTCTCTAATAACAATACATTCCAAATTCTTGGCTAAGATAATCATATGTAGATCTCCAAGTTGTAGAGAAAGGGAAGATTGTAAAGGAGAGAAAAAAACAGCAAACATGGGGCATGAGTTGGGATTCAAATCTTAGCATAACATAGGAGTGTGACAAAATATTGGCCTTGAAGATAATTCGTATACAGCAACTAGTTAGACAAGAATGATGCAACAAATTACTTAAGACAGGAGTGTCTTAAACAGGGAAATACTTATATTTTCTTAGCCCACTCTGTTGTTATAAGTATATGCACCTGCTGTGTTACTTTTGTTATTACCAGGAACATTTTGTGATTTTTACCAGACCTAAAGAGTGGATATTCTAAAGAGATAGACATAGAGATATACAGTCGGGCACTTGTTTATTAAGGTAACCTCACATGGTTCAACCTTTTTTTATATGAGCACAATGTTGCTATTGTTCCACTGAAGGCAGTAATTATATCCTCAGCTCTTTTATATTTTCTTCCTCAGTTGTTCCTGATGAGTTCAAAGATAATATTTTTCTTTATTGGTACACTAATCTATTTCACGTATGTCTGATGCTATGTCAGGGAAATGTCCTAAACTGGGTAGTATTTGGAAAACTCAACTGCTGTGTTTCTGGATTCAATAAGTCAAGGACAAGTCTGACTTCTAGCAAAAATTCACTACTTGTTGCCAGCACATGGCATGATTCTTGATCACGTTCCTTTTCTGTAACAACATGAACAGGAAAACATACCTTCAGGCTCTCTTGCTATGTGGTGTTCATCGAAGTTACAGACTGTGGTGAGTTGATGAATAGAAAGACCTGTAAGGAGAAAGAAACTTTGTTCCTTATAAATTCTCTGAAAACAAGAAAAATCAGTGTGCTTTTAGCAAAACCAAAAAAGGTTCATGAATTGCAAATAAAGTTCCCCTAGAGTACAAGTGTTATTATCCCAGAAATGTAATAATGACTCTGGACAGCCAATGAGGTTCACATAGAATGTGCCATACACAGCCCATGGATGAGGGAGACTTTCTACATGATTCTCTACACTTAGTTGGAAAAGACCTGACTGACATTTACATGAATAGCTTAGAACCCAGTGGCCCAGAAAGCATAAGGGGCACAGATCTAGGTTTATCAATTATGTGTCTCTCTCCCCATTCACTCCAATGTGGTAGGAGCAAAACATCATATACTGCATTATAAATGAAAAGAACACACAAATAAATTGTAGAGAGACATTCAATTAAGAAATAGTATAAAAATAAGAATTCCAAGTAAAGAATGAGAAAGAATTATTGAGACATAGCAATGAAGATAGGAATTTTTTTGAAGTAAAATATTAGGCACAGAAGAAAATATTTTGGAAATGGAGCATTTGGTTATCAAGTTTTGAAATAAAAATTGAGATATAAATAATGAAAAGTAAAACATAAACTTGAACAGCCCATATTTGTATATGCTTAATCTGAATTCAAAATTAAAAAAATTCTCCTCAAATGCCCCCAAATCATCGAAGAATAAGATGAAATACCCAAACAGAGGACTGAGTGTTAATAGAAACATAAAGAGATAATATCATATGGTCTAGTTCCTGAGCAAAGTCAAAAATGTAAGTGAATATAACTCTTCTATACCTTGGTCATTCAATAGCCATGAGGCACTCTCATTCTGAAAGTCAATCCCTCTGTCTCAGTAAAGAGTCTTTGATAAATATAACAGGTTCCAATTTGCCTTGATCTCTGAAGTGACTTTTACTAGCAAAATTAATATCAATAGTGTAGAGAAACATGGGCTTCCAGTCAGTGAATTACAGTAGGATATTTTTGTCTTGGAGGGAAGTGCGAGTAATACCATGCCCATACTTATGCATTTGAAGACATAATAAAAAAATACATCAACTTCTTAATAATTAAACACACACACAATGCTTTACATAGGTTGGTAAGATAGGAAACATTTATAAGATATTTTTCTTGGGTCATTTCTTCTCATAACTGCCTTTGTATGAATATGGTAGGAATGATTATGTGGATCATATTGTTGAACTTATATCTTGCACTTCTCCCTTCAAATCACTGAGCCTCAGAACAAGATTTCATAATACATGGCAATGGGATCAGTAGTTGCAGGTATGAGGATGTACTTAATTTCTAGTGTCACCCATTATTTACTAGATAATTAATTAAAAATTAATTTGTTGGTAAATGGAAAGAAAATAATAAACAGATAATAAACAAAGAATTTATAAGTAATTAATATCAAATTTATTATTCTAGGTTCTTTGCAAATAACAACTAGGCAAAGAGCTGTCGAAAGTATCTAATCACCAACCTGCCAAGCACCTGGTCCCACATGGTGCTCTAGCATTTATATATCCTCTGAAGATTCCTCAGAATTGCAAAGATCACACATATTTTCAAAAGATATCTGCAGTTGTCACACACATACGCAACACAAATCATAGTCATCTGCCCTGAAAAATCTGGACCAACATCATGTCCAGTCTTGGAATTACAATCAAAATCCATTCTTATACGATTTCTGTGTTTTTTTTCCAAGAAACCAGAATTACTTTTACAGGAAAAATTATGGAATTTTTGTCAAAAATAAGCAATCAATGAATCACTCTGATAGTTCCAGGAATAATGGATGAAGCTCATGATTGAAGGTAGACATGTTATAATCCACATTTGTAGGCTGCTATCATCCTCAGAAATATTGCAGGAGGAGGTACAGAGAAATCTTGATCCTAAGAGCTGTTGCTGTGGCCAATATATAAGGTGGCATGTGGGTGCACATTCTAGAAATGGTCAACCAGATAGTGTGGCTAGAGTCCCAGGCAGCTCTTGAAGTACAAATGGTTAAAATACAAAAGGAGTTTTGGATGTCATTCCCAGTGAATTCTTGAGAGCTTTGCAAAGGTTATCATTTTTCTTACTATGTTGAACACATAAGGCCAAAATTTCAGAATAGGACTGTGATTAGAAGTAAGGTTTTTTTTTTAAAAAAAATTCTGGTTTAAAAATTAGAAATTTGTTTATTTTTAACTAGAGTTGACTTGCCTCCTGGTTTTTTTTCTTTATTTGAACTATTTTAAAATTCAGGATTATTTTGTACAAGTATAATATAGTAGTTTTCAAATATTAAATTTTATTAGCTACTAAAACATTTGTAAAACAACATAGTATATAACGACCTTATACAATTTTAAAAACATATTTTTCAAATTAGAAAACATAAAGATCCTAAGCGAGTTAACCCAATCACAAAAGAATACACATGAAATGCAATCACTGATAAGTGGATACTAATGAGCCCAGAAGCCCTAAATACTCAAGGCACAATTAGCAAGTCAAATGATTCCCAAGAAGAAGAAAGGAGAGGACCCTGGGCCTGAAAAGATTGGTTTCAGTTTTGTAGGAGAGTACCAGAACAGAGAAATGGTGGGGGGGTGATTGGGGAATAGTTGGGGGGGGAGAGGACTTATGGGACATATAGTGGGGCCGGGGACTGGGAAAGGGGAAAGCCTTTGGAATGTAAACAAAGAATATAGAATAAAAAAATGAAAAAAAAACATAAAGATGCATTTAATATGGAAGTGACAATTGGATTTTAAAGAGAATATCTATAACAGTGTCTAGCCAGATAATAACCTCTCACAGGATACCAAGCTCAATGATAAAATTCTAGCACTGTTTTATATACATACTCATAAACACATGTACATGTCTATGTAAGAATGAAAAAAGAAGCCACAAATTTTAACATAAGAAAGGAGGATTTAGAGAGAGTAAAGATAAAGGAGAAATGCTTTAGATTTAGTTTCAAAATTAGAGAAATGAATTTTAAACTTTTTCTATGCTTCAATAAAATGGAGCATGAATGCAAATTATAAAATCAGTCCTCATTTTATGTCCAGATACTACTTATGGTATGCCTTATATTTCCAACAGAAGAGATATCTTTAGAGAAAGCATTCTGAGGTTAGTATAATACAGAGAAGTAGGCTCATCTCTTATACAGTGGCCAAAAAAGGCAAGCTGACCTGTGATATATAACATGCCAGAGTTCTTAGGCCAGCCTATCCATGTTCTTTGATTCTATTAATCTCTTAGGTCCCACATGTCTATGCACACTTGATCTTTTACAGAAAGCCAAAAACAGTAGAATTAAGAATACAACTTCAACAAACGATGTTGGTCTAACCAGGGCTTTGCATGTAGAAGACTGCACATTGATCCATATTTAGCTCCCTATACTGAACAAGCAGGTTAATGTTTAGTAGAATTAATATAGGGCAAGAATGACTTTCCCAAGATGTTGCTTAAATATCCATTCACACATAAGCTTGGCAATCCCTCTGGACCTTCTATCTAATATGAAGGTTATGTCAGCATGTGGTTAATTCATAGCTTAGTAATGTGCCCATAAAGTAGCAGTTCTCAATCTGTGAGTTACAACAGGTTTCTAACAGGGACAGATTATTTTTCACCTAAAGTTATCTCTGTGATTATAGTGCTTGCCTTTTGATCATGAGAAACCTAGTTCTGGTTCTTCAGAAGCTCTACAAGCATGAGAACCCAAGATGTGATCCCTCCAAATCCAGGGAAATTTTCCAATGTCAGGACACACTGCTAAAATAACGTAATGATGAGATAGGAGATGGAGATATCTGAATCTTTGAAGATCTGAAAGCCGAAAACCTTCTTAGCATGAGATTTTTAGGCTAATGAGATATGCGATCCCAAGTTAATGCTGAAAGGATGCATGTCAGGACTAGCAGCAAAGTTGTCCTCTTTGCAGCTTAACAAATATGCACATGTGCACACACACACACACACACACACACACACACAATGAGTAGAATATTTTTAGAAATCTAAAGCACCAAGTAGTCCCCATTTCAAAATAACAAATTAAGGATTTTGGGGAGACTTTCTGTGTCTGAGTAGATTCAGGTTACAAGGTTTTCATTTTACTTCACCAAAAAATGTGATTACTCATTGAACACATATGTACAGTATGGTTGATGGTCTATGGGTGAAAATGAAAGCTGAAGATTTGAAGCATCTTCATCTTTGTAAAAATAACAGTGAATACAAATATAAGCAAATATATAAGCTGCTTTCCGAATATAATAAAATTCACATATATCAATTTTCTAATATTAGGATTAACTGTTTATGCTCCATCAACTCTTCCCAAGTCATCCTGTCACTGACTAATGCCATACTACCTGGCAGAACACTTGAAGAAGAGTCAAGGATACACTTTATCCTGCTTTGTTATATGTGAGATCACTCAGTGTGGAGATCAAAAATTACTATTATCCTGCTCTGTCTTATAAAGGAAGCTCCCCCATTCTATGCAGCACAGACAAACAAATCTCCAGAGTTGCAGCAAAGATGTTGGTGGTTCTATTCAAAGCAGCCTTACTGGCTCTTTGCTATTCTTAGAGCTTCAGTAAAGGTAAAAAGACATGGTTGTTGGTTTATTGAATCTGCATGTAGGTAATCGATCACATGGCACTCCTGGATTATTAACAGAAAGACAGCACTGTAGAATCATCATCAAGGTGAAGCATTATCAAGATAAAGCATTTGCATCTAAATGCTTGATGTAGAAATACCTGAGAGAAATCAAGCACTATCACTGTGAGTTGGAGAGATATAGCCTAATAATGGGCTGGAAACCCCTCTGGAACTTTCAGAGGATTCTTATATTAACAGGATTGTGAAGGCAGCAGGCATAATAGAACTCTATGAAAGAAAGATTTTAGTACTAAGAACATGGTGGCACATGCCAGTAGGATTTGCTGAAGGAGGCAGAGGCAGGAGGATCTCGAGTTCCAGGCCAGCCTGGGCAACACATTTTGCAAAATCCTGCAACCACATGGTGGCTCATAAAATTCTCATAGTGAGATCTGACGCCCTTTTCTGGTGCAGCTGAAGGCTACAGTGAACTTAAGAACACTTAATTTGGGGTTCTGGGGTATCAAAAGCCTAAAATCACACTGAATTATGTTTTTTTATGATTCCAAAGAATTTTTATTACAATATATTCCTGGAAAAAATGAGATGATTTTCTTTGTGTATACACTCTATTTTTTTTATTTTTTTTAAATTTTTATTTTCTATATTCTATGTTTACATTCCAAAGGCTTTCCCCTTTCCCAGTTACCCCCCACCATATGTCCCATAATTCCTCTCCCCCTCCCATGCTATTCCCCACTCATTCCCCCCCCCCACGATTTCTCTGTTCTGGGTCTACAATACTGGATCCAATCTTTACAGGCCCAGGGTCCTCTCCTTTTTTCTTCTTGAGAGTCATTTGACTTGCTAATTGTGCCTTGAGTATTTAGGGCTTCTGGGCTCATTAATATCCACTTATCAGTGATTGCATTTCATGTGTATTCTTTTGTGATTGGGTTAGCTCACTTAGGATGATAGTTTCCAAATCTAACCATTTACCTACAAATTGCATGAGTTCATTATTTTTAATTGCTGGGGAGTACTCCATTGTATAAATATACCACATTTTCTGTATCCATTACTCTTTTGAGGGATATCTGGGCTCCTTCCAATTTCTGGCTATTATGAACAAGGCTGCTATAAACATAGTGGAGTATGTGTCTTTATTGTATGCAGAGGAATCCTCTGGGTATATGCCCAGGAGTGGTATGCCAGGGTCCTCTGGGAGTGGCATGCCCAATTTTCTGAGGAACTGCCACACTGATTTCCAGAGCGGTTTTACCATTTTGCAATCCCACCAAAAGTGGAGGAGTGTTCCTCTTTCTCCACATCCTTGCCAGTACTTGTTGTCTCTCGAGTTTTTAATCTTAGCCATTCTGACTGGAGTGAGGTGGAATCTCAGGGTTGTTTTGATTTGCATTTCCCTGATGACTAATGGTGTTGAACATCTCTTAAGGTGTTTCTCTGCCATCCGAATTTCTTCTGGTGAAAATTCTTTGTTTAGCTCTGTACCCCATTTTTTGATAGGGTTATTTGGTTCTTTGGGGTCTAACTTCTTAAGTTCTTTGTACATATTGGATATTAGCCCTCTGTCGGATGTGGGGTTGGTGAAGATCATTTCCCATGTTGTTGGTTGCCGTTTTGTCCTTCTGACAGTGTCCTTTGCCTTACAGAAACTTTGTAATTTTATGAGGTCCCATTTGTCAATTCTTGTTCTTAGAGCATAAGCTATTGGTGTTCTGTTCAGGAACTCTACCCCTGTGCCCATGTCCTCCAGGGTCTTCCCAAGTTTCTTTTCTAATAGTTTCAGTGTGTCTGGTTTTATGTGGAGGTCCTTGATCCACTTGGAGTTGATCTTAGTACAAGGAGATAAGAGTGGGTCAATTCACATTCTTCTGCATGTTGACCTCCAGTTGAACCAGCACCATTTGTTGAAAAGGCTATCTTTTTTCCACTGGATGGTTGTGGCTCCTTTATCAAAGATCAAGTGACCATAAGTCTGTGGGTTCATTTCTGGGTCTTCAATCCTATTCCATTGATCTACCTGCCTGTTGCCGTACCAATACCATGCAGTTTTTAACACAATTGCTTTGTAGTACTGCTTGAGGTCAGGGATATTGATTCCCCCAGAAGTCCTTTTATTGTTCAGAATAGTTTTAGCTATCCTGGGTTTTTTGTTGCTCCAGATGAATTTGAGAATTGCTCTTTCTAGATCTATGAAGAATTGAGTTGGGATTTTGATGGGGATTGCATTGAATCTGTAGATTGCTTTTGGCAAGATGGCCATTTTTACTATATTGATCCTGCCAATCCAGGAGCAAGAAATATTTTTCCATCTTCTGAGGTCTTCTTCGATTTCTTTCTTCAGGGACTTGAAGTTCCTGTCATACTGATCTTTCACTTGTTTGGTTAGAGTTACGCCAAGGTACTTTATGTTGTTTGTGGCTATTGTGAAGGGTGTTATTTCCCTAACTTCTTTCTCAGCCTGCTTATCCTTTGAGTACAAGAAGGCTACTGATTTGCTTGAGTTAATTTTATAACCAGCCACTTTGCTGAAGTTGTTTATCAGCTGTAGAAGTTCTCTGGTGGAGTTTTTTGGATCGCTTAAATAGACTATCATATCATCTGCAAATAATGATACTTTGACTTCTTCCTTTCCAATTTGTATCCCTTTGACTTCCTTATGTTGTCTAATTGCTCTCACTAGAACTTTAAGTACTATATTGAAAAGATGTGGAGAGAGAGGGCAGCCTTGTCTAGTCCCTGATTTTAGTGGGGTTGCTTCAAGTTTCTCTCCATTTATTTTGATGTTGGCTACTGGTTTGCTGTAGATTGCTTTTACTATGTTTAGGTATGGGCCTTGAATTCCTGCTCTTTCCAAGACTTTTAGCATGAAAGGATGCTGAATTTTGTCGAATGCTTTTCAGCATCTAGTGAGATGACCATGTGGTGTTTTTCTTTTAGTTTGTTATGTAGTGGATTACATTGATGGATTTCCGTATATTGAACCATCCCTGCATCCCTGGAATGAAGCCTACTTGATCATGGTGAATGATCGTTTTGATATGCTCTTGGATTCGGTTGGCAAGAATTTTATTTGGTATTTTTGCATCAATATTCATAAGAGAAATTGGCCTGTAGTTCTCTTTCTTTGTTGGATCTTTTTGTGGTTTAGGTATCAGCGTAATTGTGGTTTCAAAGAATGAGTTGGGCAGTGTCCCTTCTGTCTCTATTTTGTGGAATAGTTTGAAGAGTATTGGTGTTAAGTCTTCTTTGAAGGTCTGGTAGAATTCTGCACTAAAACCATCTGGTCCTGTACTTTTTTGGTTGGGAGGTTTTCTATAACCCCTTTTATTTCTTTAAGGATTATGGGACTGTTTAGCTGATCTACTTGATGCTGATTTAATTTCGGTATATGGTATCTGTCTAGGAAATTTTCCATTTCCTCCAGATTCTCCAGTTGTTTTGAGTATAGGCCTTTGTAGTAGGATCTGATGATCTTTTGAATTTCCTCTGTTTCTGTTGTTATATCCCCCTTTTCATTTTTAATTTTGTTAATTTGGATACTATCTCTGTGCCCTTTGGTTAGTCTAGCTAAGGCTTTATCTATCTTGCTGATTTTCTGGAAGAACCAGCTCTTGGTTTTGTTGATTCTTTGTATGGTTCTCTTTGTTTCTGCTTGATTGATTTCAGGCCTTAGTTTGATGATTTCCTCTCTTCTACTCCTCCTGGGTGAGTTAGCTTCTTTTTGTTCCAGGGCCTTCAGGTGTGAATTATGTTTTTGATGATGGTTAAGCACACTTACAATTTGTGCTGAAGACCTAAAAACCTCCAACAGAGAACTCCTGCAACTGATAAACAACTTCAGCAAAGTGGATGGCTATAAAATCAACTCAAGCAAATCAGTAGCCTTCCTATACTCGAAGGATAAGCAGGCAGAGAAAGAAATTAGGGAAATGACACCCTTCACAATAGCCACAAATGATATAAAGTATCTTGGAGTGACGCTAACCAAACATATGAAAGATTTATATGACAAAAACTTCAGGTTTCTAAAGAGGGAAATTGAAGAAGATATCAGAAAATTGGAAAATCTTCCATGCTCGTGGGTTGGAAGGACTAATATAGTCAAATGGCAATCTTGCCCAAAGCAATTTACAGATTCAACGCAATCCCCATCAAAATCCCAACTCAGTTCTTCGTAGTGTTAGAAAGAGCAATTCTGAAATTCATCTGGAATAACAAAAAACCCAGGATAGCTAAAACTATCATCAACAGCAAAAGAACTTCTGGGGGAATCAATATCCTGGACCTCAGGCAATATTAAAGAGCAGTAGTATTAAAAACTGCATGGTATTGTTTCAGTGACAGGGAGGCAGATCAATGGAATAGGATCTAAGACCCAGAATTGAACCATCTATGGCCAATTGATCTTCAACAAAGGAGCTGAAAACATCCAGTGGAAAAAAAGATAGCCTTTTCAACAAAGGGTGCTGGCTCAACTGGAGGTCAACATGCAGAAAAATGAGAATTGATCCACTCTTATCTCCTTGCACTAAGCTCAACTCCAAGTGGATCAAAGACCTCCACATAATACCAGACACACTAAAACTAATAGAAAAGAAACTGGGGAAGACCCTTGAGGACATTGGCTCAGGGGGAAAATTCCTGAACAGAATACCAATTGCTTATGCTCTAAGAGCAAGAATAGACAAATGGGACCTGATAAAATTACAAAGTTTCTATAAGGCAAAAGACATGGTCAAAAGGACAAATCGGCAACCAACAAATTGGGAAAAGATCTTCACCAACCCCACATCCGACAGAGGGCTAATATCCAATGTATACAAAGAACTCAAGAGGTTAGACCCCAGAAAACCAAATAACCCTAACCAAAAATGGGGTACAAAGCTAAACAGAGACTTTTCACCTGAAGAAAATCAGATGGCTGAGAAACACCTTAAAAAATGTTCAACATCATTAGTCATTAGGGAAATGCAAATCAAAACAACCCTGAGATTTTACCTCACACCAGTCAGAATGGCTAAGATTAAAAACTCAGAAGACATCAGGTATTGGCGAGGATGTGGAGAAAGAGGAAGACTCCTCCACTGCTGGTGGGAATGCAAGCTGGTACAACCACTCTGGAAATCAGTATGGTGGTTCCTCAGAAAACTGGACGTGATACTTCTGGAGGACCCAGCCATACCACTCCTGGGAATATACCCAGAAGATTCCCCAACATGCAATAAGGATACATGCTCCACTATGTTTATAGCAGCCTTATATATAATAGCCAGAAGCTGGAAAGAACCCAGATGTCCCTCAACATAGGAATGGATACCAAAAATGTGGTATACATACACAATTCAGTACTATACAGCCATTAGAAACAATAAATTCATGAAATTCTTAGAGAAATGGATGGAGCTGAAGAACGTCATACTAAGTGAGGTGACCCATTCTCAAAAGAATACCCATGGTATGCAGTCACTGATAAGTGGATATTAGCCTAGAAGCTTGGAACACCAAAGACATAAATCACATACCAAATGATGTCTCACAAGAAGAAAGGAGTGGACACTGGTGCTATAATGGACCAAAGCATCATTGTGGGGGAGTACAAGAACAGTGAGGTGGGAGGGGGTGGATGAGGGAGCAGGGGGAGGGAAAAGGGCATGTGGGACCTTTGGGGGGTGGGGAACCAGAAAAAGGGAAATGAATTGTAAATATAGAATATATCCAATAAAAAAATAAAATAATAAAAAAAGGATTTGGTTTCCAGCACCCACATAGCAGCACACAATTGCCTATAACTCTAGTTTCAGAAAATCTGGTGCCATTTTCTATCCTCTACAGGAAATGTATTCATTAGATGCTCATGCACACTTTCACGCCATCACTTCTATGCATAAGTAAAATATGCTTTGGCAAAAATGTATGAGTTATACACTTATCCTCACCATGAAGCAATAGTCAAGCTATAACATATCAAGGGCAAACACATGAAGGTATGAAATGTTGAAACTTTAAGTGTGTCAATTTTGAGAGGGTTTACTTACATGCTTAAGGATTTGATTTAGGAAAACAAATTATGAGATACCAGGTATATGAAATATAGCATCTTAGTTTCAAATTTTACAGTTTATTTTTCTTGTTTCATTTTCTTTTTCAGAATTGTATCCTTCCAAAAGATACTTTTCTATTTTACTCAGTATATTTTCAAGGGCAATATTTTCTATTGTTAACAAATATCATTTTAACGATGAATAAATCTACTGAAATCATACAAAGTTTAAGCAGACATCTATCTTTTTTAATTATCATTCCATTTTTCTCATTATATTAGCATCCTCTTAGAGTTGCACCACTCCATGACATTCCACGACAAAAACAAAATCCCAAAATATCTTTCTACATATCCTAAACTACAACAGATAATATATATATATATAAAAACCTCCAACACAAGGAGAGAAACTACCCTCGAGAAAAAGCAACAAAGTAATCTTCTTTGAAAAAATGCAAAAGATGATAGCCACACAACCATAATTCGAACTCTAAAAATGAAAATAAGAGGAATCCACAGTCACTTTTTTAATATCTCTTCCTATCAATGGAATCATTTCCATAATAAAAGGACATAGACAGACTAGATATATAAACAGGACCCAACATATTGCTGTATAAAGGGAATGCACATCAGTGACAAAGGCAGAAAGTACCTCAGAGTAAAATGCAGAGAACAAAATTTCTAAGAAAATTGACCCAAGAAATGGCCTGGAGTAGCCACACTAATATCGAATATAATTATTTTCAGTGGAGAGTTGTCAAAAAAGAAAAGGAAGGAAACCTCAAATTCATCAGAGATAAAATCTACCTATATGAACTCTTAATTCTGCACATGTAAGCTCCAAATGCAAGAGAAGCCACTTTCGTAAAAGTCACTTTATTAAAGCAAAAGACACATTGAATTGCACACAATAAATTGGGAGACTTCAACAAACCACTCTCACGAATGGACACATCATGAAAACAGAAACTAAACAGAGACACAGTGGAACTTACAGAAGTTATGAAGCAAATCTGCATGTTATGAAACAAATATCTGTAGAACACTCCATCCAAAAATAAAAGAATATACCTTCTTTGCAGCACCTCATGGTACCTTCTCCAAAATTGACCATTTAATCGGTCATAAAGCAGGCTTTAACAGATATAGGAATATTATATTCCCATGTACCCTAAGAGATTACCATGGACTAAGACTGATCTTAAATAACAAGAAAAACAACAAAAATCCTACATAGACATGGAGGCTAAACAATGCTCTACTGATTGATATCTTGCCCAATGAACAAATGAAAAAAGAAATTAAGCACAATTTCGAATTTAATGAAATAATAGTAAAACATACCAAAAATTATGGTACATAATTAAAACAGTGATAAGAGGAAACCTCATAGCTCTAAGTGCCTCAAAAAAGATACTAGTATAAACTAGCTGCTTAGCAATAAACCTGAAAGATCTAGAACAAGATGAAAATACACCCAGTAGGACTAGAGAGAAGGAAGTAATCAAGTTGAAATAAACAAAATAGAACCAAAAAGTGCTGAACATTTAATCAACAAATTAATCAACTGGTAAGTTGACATAATCAATAAGATAGATAAGCACTTAGTCTAAACAGAGGGCACAAAGTCAGTATCCAAATTAACAAAATCAAAAGCAAAAAAAGTAGATATATCAACAGAAACTGAGGAAATTCATAAAACCATAATATCCTACCACAAAAGCTTAAACTGAACAAAACTGGAAGATCTGAATGAAATGGACAATTTTCTAGATAGATGCAAAGTACCAAGGTTAAATCAGGACCAGATAAACCCGTTAAAGTGTCCTATAACCACAAAAGTAAGAGCATCAGTCATTTAAATCATCCAAAGAAAAGCCTAGCACCAGATTGTCTTACTGCAGAATTCTATCATACCTTCAAAGAATAACTAATATCAACATTCTTCAAACTATTCCACCAAAAAGAAACAGAAGGAACACTACCCAATTTGTTCTATGAAAGACAATTATACCTAAACCTAAATCACACACAGACCCAACAAAGAAAGACAACATCAGACCAATTTCCCTTATAAATTTCGGTGCAAAATTTCTTAATACAATTTTTGTAAACCGAATTCAAGAACACATCAAAACAATCAACAATCATGATCAAATAGGATAGCAAAGGGATGCAGGGATGGTTCAATATATAGAAATCCATCAATGGGGATGACTACCAAAACAAACACAATGAAAAAAAAAACACATTATCATCTCATTAGATGCCAAGGAAGAATTTGACAAAATTCACATTAATTCATGTTAAAAGTCTTGGAAAGATTGGGAATTCAAGGCCCATGCATAAACACTCTCTTTCAATCTATTGAATATAGTACTCAAAATCCTAACCAGAGCTATTAGTTAGCAAAGGTGGTTGAAAGTGATACAAATTGGAAAGGAAGCAGTCAAATATCAAAGAACTCAAGAAGTTAGACCCAGGAAAACCAAATAACCCTATCAAAGTATGGGGTACAGAGATAAACAGACTTTTCACCTGAAGAAATTCGGATGGCTGAGAAACACATTTTAAAATGTTCAACATCATTAGTCATTAGAGAAATGCAAATCAAAACAACCCTGAGATTTCACCTCACACCAGTCAGAATGGCTAAGATTAAACACTCAGAAGACATCAGGTGTTGGCGAGGATGTCGAGAAAGAGGAAGACTCCTCCACTGCTGGTGGGATTGCAAGCTGGTACAACCATTCTGGAAATCAGTCTGGCAATTCCTCAGAAAACTGGACAAGATACTTTGCAAGGACCCAGCCATCCCACTCCTGGACATATACCCAGAAGATTCCCAAGCTTGCAGTAAGGATACATGCTCCACTATGTTCATAGCAGCCTTATTTATAATAGCCAGAAGCTGGAAAGAACCCAGATGTCCCTCAATGGAAGAATGGATAAAAAAATGTCTTATATATAGATAAAGGAGTACTATTCAGCCATTAGAAACAATGAATTCATGAAATTCTTAGAGAAATGGATGAAGCTGGAGAACATGATGCTAAGTGAGGTAACCCAGTCTCAAAAGAATACCCATGGTATGTGCTCATTGATAAGTGGATATTAGCCTAGAATCTTGGGACACCAAAGACACAATCCACATACCAAATTATGTCCAAAAAGAAGAAAGGTTTGGACCCTGGTTCTAGAAAGGCTCAAAGCATCAGTGTAGGGGAATACCAGAACAGGGGAGTGGGAAAGGGTGAATGGGGGAACACGAGGAGGGAAAAGTGCATGTGGGACCTTTGAGGGCAGGGAACCAGAAAAAGGGAAGTGAAATATATATAGAATATAGCCTATAAAACAATTTAAAAAAATAAGTCAAATATCACTATTTGAAGATGATATGATAGCATACTTAACGGACTCCAAAAATATCACCAAAGAAATTCTAAAGCTGATAAACAACTCCAGGAATGTGACTAGATATAATATTAAATCAAACATATCAGTAGACTCCCTGTACTCCAATGTGAAACATGCTGAGAATAAAATTAGTGAAATGACATTCTTCATTATAGTCATAAATAGTATAAAATTCCTTGGTGTGACTCTAACCAAGAAAATGATAATCTGCATATCACAAACATCAAGTCCCTAAAGAAAGAAATCAAAGAAATCAGAAGGTGGAAAGTTCTCTCATTCTCATGGACTTTAATAATTAATATAAGAAAAATGTCCATCTTGCTGAAAGCAATATACAGATTCAATTCAATCAGCATTAAAATCCCAAAGAAATTCTTCATAGAGTTAGAAAGAACAATTTGCAAATTCATTTGGAATAATAAGAGAGTCAGGATGGAAAACACTATCCTCAATAATAAAAGAACATCTGGGGGAATCACAAACCCCTAGCTGTATTGGGAGCATTACTGTAAAAATTGTGTGGTAATTTTACTGAGATAGGCATAAAGATTGATAGAATAGAAATGAAGACCCAAAATTAATCCACACACCTACAGTCACTAGATATTTCACAAAGCAGCAAAAAACATCCAGTGGAAAGAAGACATCATTTTCAACAAATGGTGCTGGTTCAACTGGAAGTCAGAATTAGAAGAATGAAAATCCATCCATTCTTATCTCCTTGTAGAAAACTCAAGCCCCAGTGGATCAAGGACCTTCACATAAAACCACATACACTGAAAGTAGTACAACAGAAAGTGGGGAAGAGCCTCAAATACGTGGGCACACGACAAAATTTCCTGAACACAACACCAGTGATTTATTTGGTCAGTTCAACAATAGAGAAATCAGACTTCGTGAAATTGCGAATGTTCTGTAAGACACTGCCAATAGGACAAACTGGCAACCAACAGATTCAGAAAATATGGTTACCAATCCTACATCCTATTGAAGGCTAATATCAATATACACAAAGAATTCAAGATGTTAGACTCTAAAGAATCAAATAACTCTCTGAAAAACTTGGCTACAGATCTAAACAAAGAATTTTCAACTGAGGAATGTCTAATGTCTCTGAAGCACCTGTAGAAATGATCAACATACTTAGCAATCAGAGAAATACAAATCAAAATAATCTGAGATTCCAGTTCACACCAGTGAGAATGGCTAAGATCAAAAACTAAGGGGATATCATGTGCTGACAAGGATGTGTTGAAAGAGGAACACTTCTCCATTGTTGTAGGTATCGCAAGTTGTTATAACCACTCTGGAAATCAGTCTGGTTTTTTCTCAGAAAATTTTACATAGTAACCTGAGGAACCAGTTACCACTCCTGTGCATGTAGCCAGAAGGTGCTCCAACACATAATAAAGACACATAACATACTCCACTATTAATCATCAGGAAAATACAAAGCAGACTTATTTATAATAGTCAGAAGCAAGAAAGAACCCAGGTGTCCTTCAACAGAGGACTACATAAAGAAAATGTAGTGCATTAAAGCAATGGAGGACTAACTGGCTTTTAAAAACAATGAATTTTTGAAATTGGGAGGCAAATGAATGCAACTAGAAAATATCCTGACTGAGGTGACCCTAATGATCACACGTGGTATGCATTCACTTATAAGGGTATATTAGCCCAAAGCTCGATAAACCCAAGATAAAATTCACAGGACACTTGAAGCTCAAGAAGAAGGAAGAGCAGACAGTAGATTCTTGTGTCCTTCTTAGATGGGGAACCAACATTCTTGGGAAATTCAGAGACAAGCTTTGGATCAGAGACTCCAGGAAAGTCTAACAAGAGACTGCCTCACCTGGGTATTCATCTCATACACCAAACCCTGACACTATTGTGGATGCCAAGAAGTGCTTTCTGACAGGACCCTGTTATAGTGTCTCCTGATAGGTTTGCCAGAGCCTGAATAATACAGACAAGATGCTCAAAGCCAACCATTGGAATAAGAATGAGGTTTCCAGTGGAGGCATTAGAAACAGGACTGAAGAAATTGAAGGGATTTGTATCTCATAGGAAGAACAACAGTATCAGCCAACCAGACACCCCACAGCTCCCAAAGACTAAACTAACAACCAAAGAATATACATGGAAGGACCCATGGCTAAACCAAAATATGTATCAGAAGATTTACTTGCTTGGCATCAATGGGAGGAGAGACCCTTGGTCCAATGAAAGCTCCATGCCAGAGGGTAGGGAATGCCTAGATGGGGAGTCAGGACTGGAGAACACCCTCATAGAAGCAGAGGTTGGGGGTTAGGACAGAGTATTTCTGGTGAGGTCGGATTGGGAAAGATAATAGCATTTAATGTACATAAAGAAAATATTCAATAAAAAGAAAAGAAAAAAACCAAAAATTTTAACTGCAAAAAACAATAAAAAGAAATAAAAAAATTACTAAGACTGACCCCTCTCCTGTATTTCCTGGAGGCAGATATGTGAGGTCTTTGTAGTGTTTTCTATGGTGGGTAAGGAAATCTATAGGAGTTAAGAGTAACACACAATGAACAAAAAAACCGTTCTTCTGAAAACTTATGTAAGATTATAGAAACCACAATTATTCAAACCAAGACAGAACCCAAAGACTCTTGAGTGCTCTAAAAACCAGTTCTCTGAAACACTAACCATTTTCTCTATGGTATTTTTTCATGAAATAAAGTTAATAAGATGGGACTTGTATATACAGAAAATAAAAGTAGAAAAGATAAGAAAATTCTGCATAGAAAAAAATTAATAATCTTTCTAGGAAGGGAAGCCTTGGCATATTTCTTTTGTGATGCAAAACTAAGTATGATTTTGTTCTTAATAAAATTAATAATTGTTCAAAAATTTGGAGTCGTATATAATAGTAGCTAAAAAGATATAAAAAAGATGTTTTTTTTCTTTTTCTTTTTTTTTGTAATATTTTTATCTAGAGAATTTCAATGGTGGCAGAAATAATTTTCACCTCTTGATCTCCATGTCAGGAGTGGTGAAACTATTAGATGATCCTACTATGATGAAGAAACACAGAAGCATGATAATAGACAAATAACATGAGTATGAAACTATGTAAGATTTCAGTGGATTTTCCCATCAGTTAAAATGTTGATTTGTAACAATAGAAAATATTGCACATGAAAATATACTGGCTAATAAAGAAAAGTACTTTACAAAAGCAAGTCAAACAGTAGATTTGGAAACTAGGATGCTATATTTAATTCAAACAGTGTCTTCGAAATTTTTTCCTAAATACAATCCTAAAGGGTATAAGTTAACCTTCCAAAAATTGACATATTTATAGATTTCAAAATATTATACCTTCATAATTTTGCTTGATAATTTATAACTTGAGTATTGCTTCTTTGTGACCTATGATTTTGTAGATCATATGTTTTTAAAAGCCTATTTTAATACATGCATAGAAGTCTTTGATTGATAGTATGTGTAACCATTCCTTGAATACAGTTCTATTAAAGATCAGTAAAGGGCAATACATTTTCTGAAACTAGAGTTGCAGGCACTTGTGTGAAGTAGTGTGGATGCTGGAAACCAGACCTGTTTCCTCTACAAGAGTAGCAAGTGTTCTTAACCATCTTCAGAACCATAATTCAATGGGTTATTAACCTTCTATTACCTTCAATATATTCCTGAAATAATACCATAATTCAGTATTGTTATATTTAAATATATATTGAATAATTGCTCTAAAGTTTTGGAAAATTACAGGAATTTTTCTCCATGTTACAAAACTGAAAAATAAATTATGCTATTTGTGATGTAAAATTTACAGAATTAAAAAAAACTATTGGATTCCAAAGATTATGATATACATGTATCATTAAAACATGATATACATGTATATGTATAAACTATGTATATGTAATATGTATATTATACAGTTACATATATATAATTTGAATATACAAACTGTATTTGTCTTAGAAGATAATAAACAGTGGGTACAGTGGGAGCTGTTATGTGGATCTATATCTAGATCAAAATGCAGGAAATTTGTTGACTTAGGGTACTAGGTGCTCATAAACTGTGTCTAATGTACTAAAGTTACAGACTAAATCACATGCATACATAGAGATGGAGTGAGAAACGGTATACTTGTAATAGCATTGGTATTGCGAAGTTAAACTATGATCACATTATTTGAAATACAAACTGTGGGAAGACCTTCATTGTCTTCATACATATTTTCTGAAAGAAACAAACATGAAAGGAAGTTGGGGCCCTGGTTTGCATTCTCAAGTTCTCTGTTGGTTCATCACTAGGAGAGAAAAGATTAATGGTGTAGAGATCTCTTACCTTTTATTAAGAACTCATTAACTATCACATAGTTGTTTTCACTTATTTCTCAATCATCTTAATCACTTCACCTTATCTTTATAAAATTTTCACAAAACCCATATATTGATGATATCAAATCTTAGTTCTTGGTGTTTGGAACTAAAAGTTAAGCTCCAAGACAATAGAATTTCTAGCCTCTGCCTCCATATACAGAAAACAATGGGATGGTATTGAAATTGGTTTTTTAATTTATTTACATTTCAAATATAACTTGTACTTTCCAGGTTTTCCCACCGAAAACCCATCCCCCTTGCCAGCTGTTACTATGAGGAAGCTCACCCACCCACCCTCCCACACCCAACTTATCAACATGCATTTCCATAACCTGGAGCATAGTGCCTTCAAAAACCAAGGACCTCCCCAACCACTGATGTCAAATAAGGCCTTTACTTGCTACATATGCACATAGAGCCATGTCCCCCACCTTGTATAATATTTGGTTCTTGGTTTATTCTGTGTGGTCTTTGGGTATTCTGGTTAATTGATATTGATATTTTTCTGACATGGATTCAAACCCTTCAGTTCCTTCAGTCCTCCCCTAAATATTTCAAAGGAGTCCTCATGATCAGTCTAATAGCTGTCAACAAGCATCCAAATCTGTATTAGTCATAGTCCACCAGAGTCTCTCAGCATACAGCGATATTAGGATTCTGTTCATCAAGTACTTCTTGGTATCAGCAATAGTGTCAGTGTTTGGTGGCTCCATATGAGATGTATCCCGAGGTGGGGAATCACTGGATAACCTTTCCTTTAGTCTCTGTTCCACTCTCTGTACCTGTATTTTCTTCACAAGCAACAATTATGGATTAAAATTCTTGAGTTGGGTGGGTGGCCCTATCCCTCAACTTGACACTTAACTTAAGCTCTCTGTATGGTCTCTAAAGGTTCTCCATATTCTTTATTGTGTATTTCAGCTAATTTCGTCCCTACTGGTCCTATATATCTCTTGCTTTCCTGTCATCTTGGACTTTCTGGTGGCTACCTGTAGTTCTACAACATAAAACAATACACACTTCAGAATCTAATAGAACAGAAAGTGGGAAAGGGCCTCAACCATATTGACATGGGAAATTTTTCCTGAACAGAATACCAGTAGTTGAGTTTCCAAAGTTCACCTACAGAGAAATGAGAATTCATAAAATTGAAAAGTTTTTTAAGGGAAAGGACACTATCATCAGGAAAAAAACTGTAGCCAACAGATCCGGAAAATTTCTTTAACAATCCCTTATATGATAGGGGGCTAATATCCAATATACACAAAGAACTCAAGAAATTAGACTCCAAGAAGCAAATATACCTATTAAAAATGGAGTACAGAGCTAAACAAAGAATTCTCAAGCAAGGAATCTCAAATGATTGTGAAACATCTAAAGAACTGTTCAATGTCCTAAGTTATAAGGGAAATGCAAATCAAAACAACCCTGAGATTGCAACTAATCCAAGGTAGAATGGCTTAGATCAAAATGTCACGTGACAGCAAATGCTAGCAAGTATGTGGAGAAAGAGGAACACTGCTCCATTGTTGATGAGATTAGAAACAGTTACATACACTCTGGAAAACAGTCTGGTTTTTCCTTAAAAAATTGGACATACTACTACCTGAGTTCATAGCTATATGACTCCTGGGCATATATACAAAAGATGATCCAACATATAACCTAGACAAATGAACCACAGTGTTTGTAGAATCCTTCTTTATAATAGAAAGAAGCTGCAAAGAACCCAGATGTCATTCAAAAGAGGAATAGATACAGAATATGTGGTACATTTACACAATATGGTACTATATACATATTAAAAATATACTGCATGAAATTTGCAGGAAAAAGGATGGAACTAGAAAATATCATTGTGCATTATATAACCTAATCACAAATAAACACACATGGTATGTATTCACTGATAACAGGATACTAGCTCAAAAGCTCAGAATACCTAAGTCACAATGCACAGATCACATGAAACTCAAGAAGAAGAAAATGAAGAGTGTTGCCCTTCTTAGAAAGGGCAACAAAATACACATGGGAGAAAATACAGAAAGTAAGATTGGAGTAGAGACTGAAGGAAAGCCATCCATTGATTGCCCCACTTGGGCATCCATCCAAAATACAGTCACCAAACACAGAAACCATTGTTGTTGCCAAGATGTACAAACTGACAGGGGTCTAACAGAGCTGTCTTCTGAGATGCTCTGCCAGACCATGACATATAAAGAGGTAGATGCTGGCAACCAACCATTGAAGTGATCACAGGGTCCCCAATGGAAGATTTAGAGAAAGGACTGAAGGAGCTGAATGGGTTGCAACCCCATAAGAAGAAAAATAATAACAACCAACTAGAGCTCTCTGAATCTAAGACACCAACCAATGAGTACACATGTAGTAACAATATTTGTAGCATAGGATGGCCTTGTTGGGCATAAATGTTTGAGGAGGCCCTTGGTCCTGTGAAGGCTGGATGACATGGTATAGGAGAATGTTAGGGTGGGTGTAGGAGAATGTGGGAACACCGTCATAGAAGCCGGAGGACGGGGGATAGGATAGGGATTTTCTGGGGGAGAAATCGGGAAAGGGGACAACACAAAAAGTAAATAAATAAAATATCCAATAAAAACAAGGATAAATTATATAGATAGATATAGATATAGACTAGATACAAATACATATGGTGTGAGTGTTTTTGAGTATAATTAAACATACATGTTCATTTTTTAAAAAAGATATCTTTGGACTGAGATGGCTGCATGTATTATAATACTATTCTTATCAGAAAAAGCACTTCCCCTTTAGTTGTCTGGGCATCCATTTTTCTGAAAGCAGACTGTGTCTGCTCTGGCTTTTTAAGAATGTCAGTAAGCCACATATTTTATGCTGATTTAAAGATATATTAAATATATTTTAGTTCATCGCCCTTGAAAAATACTCTTATAAATTTGTCTCACATACATTAAAGTCAAAATATCAAGATGGCCTTTGTGTAAGGGTTTATGTTAGATGTTTTTTTCCCTAGTATTGAGTTGACAAAAGATCCAGTACTCTTTAGTACAACTAGAAAACAAAATTAAGTATCTACATTTAGTCCAAAATGGTTGAGAGATTATGATGTGCAGATTATAGTGGGTGCCACGGACCGACTCAGTCAGAACACACACCCGTGGGGGAACCAGGGTCTTTGGTATGCAGGACAGCACAGAGCGTACAGCGTGAGGTGACAAACAGACACACCAGAAGCAGGGTGGATCTGAATGCACTTTACTGCTGTATGGTAGGCAATTTTATACAGACAAATGTCCATTGAAGTGATTACAAAGAATGTTTAACATGAGCTTCTGGCATAGGGAAATACAAAATCAATCAGGTAAAAACATCGGAGATCAGGTACAGAGCATCACATCCCTTGCTCAGAACATCTGTAATTAAAGATAAACTTTTGGAGGTTTAAAAGTTTAAAAGTTCATGGGAATATTTGGTGAAGGTTTCTAGGTCGTAAAACCAGTGAGTGACTATCCATCTGTGGTCCTTATCTATTATTTCGCTTCCTTCTTGTGAGACTCTTCAGGCACACTTTAAAGCTATAGCTGGTGCTTTCCATGCCAGAGTGTCAAAGCCAGCATTACCCACATACTTGCAGCCATACAAATATATATATATAGTTGGGAGGTTAATATACCAATGTATTTAAGTAATAATTATATAACTGATCAAAAGGCAAGGCAATGGATCTTTAGAAGATAAATCATGCCAGTGCTATAGTTCAAAGGGTGAACTCTTGATGAACTCTTTCGCCTGGATAGTCGCACCGCCTGCTAACAAGAACATCTCATAAGTAAAGGTACAAGTCAGAGAAGGGTCACACAGGCAAAGTTTGCCATGAGAAATTCAGCTCAGCACTGTCTTCGGCCAAGGAGGCCCACAACGATTTCCTCAAATAGACAGCTTTGTCATAAACAAGGCTTTTACCTGTCAATACCACACAGTCTCCACCGGGTTTGCAGTTTAGCTGTGGGAATCATACAGTGTCTATGAGATACGTGTGGTAGTGGGCCTTAACCTTAACATTGGTGAGAGTTTAATTTTCATGAAACAAACATAACCATTCGTAAAAAACAGGCAATATTCACACACATGGGTTTGATGTAGGTATTTGTACAAGAGATGGAAAAATCGTTTTTTCTTATAACAACATTTCCTCAAAATCATATATAAGTAGATGCCATGTATTCCTACACTCAATAATGTTTGTAACATTACAAATATATTCTGGTCTGGGAATTGCTGATTGGGAAATAAGGGATAAACAGAGATAAAAATGAGAACAAAAATTTGTGTAGAATCATTAAAAGAGTCAGTTTAGGCAAAATGGAAGCTATGTGAAAGACACAGAGTTATCAGAGCCTCAAATGCTTAAAGATTGAACAATATGTTATCACTTCTTTAATGGTCAAAGCAGTCAGAGAGATACTCAGAAGTGCTGAAATTATCACCAGTCATGGGGGGGGGTGCAGAAAACAGAAACAGACAAAAATGAGACAGAGAGATAGAGAGTAACAGGGACAGAGACAGGGAGAGACAGAGACAGATAGACAGAGAGACACTGAGAGACACAGAGACAGGAATATACACAGAAACAGGGATAGAGGGGGGAGAGAAAGAGACTATGTATTTTCTAAGCATGGGTATAGTGTCTCTGATGGTATATATGGCTGGTTGATCAATTTCACAGGAATATTTCTAGTCACTTGTATTCCATAAGCCTCATCAAGAACATGAGAATTGATCTTTTTTATCTCATTTGCTTTCAGTCTTGAAGAACCTGGTAGCTTGGTGTATTGTGTCACTCCATTAACCAAATAGAAGCAAGAGGAATTTGAATCATAGAAGGGTATTTCAAACAGCTGGCGTACTTATCACAGGTTTGATTCCTAGGTGATAGGTTCTGAAAAAGGTCAAATATTATTATTCCAGATAAGATGACTTTAATTATACTTGTCTTTTTACATGGGCAAATAATTTGGGGTTATGCAGGGATTCAAGATTGTTTCTCTAAAGACAGTTTATATTTCCCTTCTGGCTTTCTTGAAGCATTAACTCAAGAAGGCAGCAACAGTTTCCTAAAGGCCTTGTTTTCACAAAATGGGGGTACATTGAAGTTGTACAGCCATCTTGCTTACATTTCTTTGTATGTAGCTACCTCTCAGTTATGGAAAGCTATCTCCACAGTCACAAAACTCCTAGATTCCAGTAATCCATGTTGGTCTGGAATATCTTTGCAAGTATAACTATTCAGCTCTTTTCAGAGAAACTCACTAAATTTGCACCACATGAAATTATTCACACTCTATACAATACTGTCTTTTTTGTTTATTTGTTTGGTTTTTTTTTGTTTGTTTTTGGGTTTTTTTGTTTGTTTTTTCTTTTTTTCTTTTCTTTTTTTTTTTTTTTTTGTTTTTTCAAGACAGGGTTTCTCTGTACAGCCCTGGCTCTCCTGGAACTCAGAAATTCCCCAGCCTCTGCCTCTCAAATGCTGTGATTAAAGGCGGGCTCCACCACTGCCTGGGTCAATAATAAGTTTTTCAAGTAGAACAACACAGAGGAAGCTTAAAGGAGATGTTTTCCTCATTGTGGACCTGACTTTCTCAATAGCTGAAATAGCTAAAAGAAATATGTTTGTTCTTGAATATTTTTTATGGATGAAATCAGTCAATGAGGTAAGTCCAGTTCAACTCAGTTCCCAGAAATGAGTTGCTACTATCTTCTCAAAGTTCTCAGTTACTCTTGCATTGATTACATAGACACAGCTCAGCAGAACCCATAACACTAAATATTATTTTTCAAAGTTGGCTCTGAGTACAGCGAGGAGAAGAGCATTTGAGGAGTACAAAGACAGTACAGTTACAAGATTCTTGAGATTAACAAGCAGAGGAATCATAGTTTTTGTATTATTTCTTGGACCTCATGAGAATGCAGCCTTCTTCACTGCAAGATGACGTACCTCCACTCCCTTGGCTTCAGAAAACAGAAATTCCATGATAATTTCCACAGTCTTCTGGGTGCTGTGTGCTGGTGTCAGTGTGAGTGAAGGTGATAGTGGTAAGCTGGAGTTGTATTTGTATAGAAAAGAACATACAGAGATGACTTAAAACCTACCCCTATGGAAAAAATCTCAATATGTTTAAACAATACATTTAACAACAGAAATAGAGAACATATTGGCCTAAGGGAAAACAGCACTTAAGGATATAAATACAGAAACTATTAAGCTAGGGAGAGTTGGCTACACCAATTTGAATGTTTTGCTGGCTTTGTAATCCCCAAATGTGCTGGTCTATAAAACACTTAGTGAGTGATACTCATTTGAGTTATTTAATATGCAATCTCTAAATTTATCACATTGTTATTATTATTTAATATGCAATCTCTAAATTTATCACATTGTTAAGCACCCTAATGGGATAAACTAATACCTAGCAGGTTATCTTTCTGATAGTCTGATTGGGATTAATCCATGGCAGATTTGCTCTCATCTGTGAGTTCTAAGAGAATTCATTTGAAGAAACATTGCTGCTATTAATATGCTTTCCAGTTAGTATTAGACATATGTAACAATCACTAGTTATTAGCCCACTTCTTATGAACTGATTTCTGTAGATCTACAAAAATGTTCTGTGTACTAGTTATGCTATATTGAGAAATGGATGACATCTTGATCTTAACAATGATAATATAATTTTTCCTAATTTATATCAGTGGTTGTTAAGCTCTTTAAGTTGGGACTGCTAATAGGTCCTATTCTAATTGTCAAAAGTATAAAGAGAAACATACAAGTCTCTTATGTGTCACAAATCAATTGCTCTTCAATAGTAACTAGAAGTTCTCCTACTCAGAGCACATTCCAAAATGTTGTAAACAATTAAATGAAAGTCATAAAAAGGCAAAAAGGATTTAGTATAGGTGATAGGACAGAAGATGTAATATTAACTCGGCTTATATACACAAATCTCCACTAATAACTTAGTTATGGTTTTCAAACTTCTATTAGCCTGTGAAACAGTGCCAGGTGATGGGTATTTAGCTACATAATTATGGCTAATTGTTATGCATGTAAACATTCTCTGTTATAACCGTCTATTTTAATTTCTGATTTGATAGTTTGTGTGAACTTATGATGAACATTTTAACATGTGATAATGCATTCTGAATGATGTATAAAGATTCAGGACAAACAGATAAAAAAAGAGACAAAAAATTTCCCTTTTCCCCATATAGTATCTTTACTCTTTTCCCCTTACCTTTCTTAGGAAACTGTTTACCACTTAGCCATAAAACCTAAAAGCACTTCACAAAATGTACCTTTTTCCCCTGCTATTTCCAACTAGTGTGCCAACAGTTAAAGTCATGAAGTTTCTTCAGAAATAGAACAAATGCTATTTACTCAACCTTCCCTGTTTTTGGACAAAGTGCTAAGTATCCTTAACTGCAGTCTGGACTCAGAAGATCACAGTATGCAGAATAGCTATAGTAGTAAGGTAATTTATACTTGAAAAGTGAATTTTGTATTATTCTACAGCAACACTAATAATCTTATAAGACAAACTCTATACCTCATAATATGAAGCCTAACCTTCTGTTGATGTTCTTCCCCATCCCCTGTCTCAATAAGAACCAACAAGAAAGAAGATCCCACTGGGGCTTGTCCCAAGCATGATATATTTCACAGCTTTCAATATGTGAAAATACAATATTTTTGGAGGCATGAGAGTTGCTCTATCTAAATACTAAGAAAAGTTGAAGCCTAGGGCCTTCATCATGTGTAATTTACCTAATACCAAGGCGAAGTATTACTGCTAGCTTTACACAGCACTGTAATGTTTGCTCTTAGGTCTTTCATCATCTTTGTCCAAGTTCATATTTTTCTTTATGATGCATTAATCTCATTCACACTTTTCTGACAATGAAGAAGGTCAGGCAAATGGCAAAAACAGTGTGATATTTAGTAGAATTAACATGGGGCAGAGATAATTTTCACCAAATGTTACGTTCAAACCAACACACAGGTTAGCATGGCCTTCCCTCTCCTCTTACTAACTTCTCTGAATGTTAAGTCAACATGTGGGTGACTCTTATCCTGGCACTCCATCCATATAGCAGCTGTTCTCAATGTGTGGGATGAAATGAATTTCTGGGTTGAATATCTTTTATATTGCTCCCACAAGACCATTAAAAGCCACTGACATTTATATTAGTATACATAACAATAGGAAAATTACTGTTATGAAGTAACAACAAAATATTTTAAAATGTCACATCAACATGAGGATTTATATTGAATTATGAAGCATTAGGATGCAAGATAACAATGTCATAGAGTGCCCTTTGGATTGAAGACAGTTATGGTAATAATCTGAAACATATTTCTGGACTCCATAAGAATATAGGTACTTCACAACACAACCAAACTTAATTGACTGTGACTTTACTAGGAATGAGCATTAAATGACACAACCCAAAGAATGCACCAAGCAAACCACATATGATCAAAGAGAAATGCATGAAGATTTCTCTGAGGAATTTCAGTTACACACCATATTTTTGCTGATATGGCAGACAGAAAATTCATGGGCAAGTGTGAATTTTTGTGCCACAGATATGAAGCATTTCCTTTGCATCTACATCAAAATAATAGTGAGTAGAGTAGGCTTAGCATAAAGAAATCAAGTATGTTCTGTTCCTAACAATTTTATGGACTTGATATGACTTTAGAATGTATTATATGGATAAGCAAATATATAATGTTATATATATATGAATACACATATTAATATAGATGTACTCCTAAAGTGGCAAAAATGTGCTCATTAGTGTGATATGGTTCAATATTACTTATAGGAGATAAGGAAGCAGTAATTCTAAATTAGACATAAATGCAATTTTAGATCTTTTATATTTCCTGCATCAGTTAGCCCTGTTGAGGTCACAAATGATATTTTTCTTTTATGATACACTAACATCTTTCACACATTGTTGAAACTGAAAAGGTCAGTGAAATGTCCTGAACAGAGTGATACTTGGAAGAATCAAGAAATATATTCCCATTTTCAAAAAGTCAAGGAATGGTTTCAGTTTTCAAGCATGTGAAGAGTCAGTACAACCTAACATATGGCATGATTCTTGACTATGGTCCTTTCCTGTGACAAAATGGAGAGGATGATTTATTTTCATGCACCCTTGCTATGTAGTTTTTCTGAAAGTTACACTCCATGGTGTGTTGAAGAATAGAGACTACATTCTGGTGTAAGAAAATTGAGCGTCTCATAAATTACATAAAAGTAGGAAGAACAGTTTCTTTTTAGGATAACCAAAGATTATTGGTGAATTTCAAGTAACGGACCTTTAGAGTACAGGTCTAAATACTGCATAACTATTACCATGACAGTGGCTATTGTATAAGGGACACATAGTATGTAGTATAAGCAGTCCATCAATGATTGAACTTTTCTACTTGTTTCTCTACAATCAGGTGGAATAGAACTGAGCAACATTCACAGACATAGCACAGAACCTAGTGACCCACAAAGCACAAAGGTCACAAGTCTGAGGTAATCTGTTTTATAACTTCTTCTAATTTATCTCTAAGGAAGCATGGCAAAATGCCACATACACTATACTGAACCAAAGGAACACACAAAAATTTCTAGAGATATACTGAGTTAAGTGTTGTTAGAAATAAATCTTTCAAGAGAAGAATGAGAAAGAAATGTTGAAAAATAACAATACAGGCATGATAATTCAAGTAAGAAATATTAGGCACAGAAGAAACATTTTTTAAAAAAATCTGGTGAACAATTTTTATAATAGAACTAGACAAAGATATTGAAAGGTACAATGTAAACATAACCAGCCATATTTTGAATATGCATAATGTGAAGATAAAAGAGTCAGAGGGGGGAATCAGGAAAGGGACATTTAAAATGTAAATAAAGAATATATGTAATAATAAAATTTAGTGGCTGCAAACAATAAAAATAAAAAACTATCTTTACTGTATACATTTGACTCTTTTTGCAGAACAAGAAAGTTGCTGCAGTACTCAGCTAGATAATTCTTTCATTAATCAAGTTAATTAGAACAATTTAAAAAGTGGAACTGTCTATGGACTTTTGAAACTTAAAATGCTCAAAGAACTCGTCACCAAATTAGAGATTCAAGACTCATGTAAACCCCATATGTGCTGGGAGGTCACTTTTGCTGTGATTTAAGCGATTTCATAGGTCTCTTGTTTTACTAGGCAATGTTGGTGTTATTTGGCTAGATCAAGAGAATAGTGGGCACTGTTATTGAGGCTTAGCAGGTTTGTGATTCCAAGTTTCTTTTTATTGTTGATTTTTTATACAGAAATAGTCTCAATACCATCAGTCTTACCAAACTCTAGTATAAATAAAGAAACATAAAAGTGATAGTGTTAAGCTATACTGATCAGAGGAAATTGGCCCTATTCTATTTGGATTATAATCATTATTGACAATATAAACAAATGTGTGCACATACTACACCTACCACAATGCACAGTGATGCAGAGAAAATATCAGCAAATAGAAGAAGATATTCATATATTGAAATCCTTATCTTCTCTATCTGGGATACTATCTTACACATGATTTTCTTCTAATTTATTCTTATTGCTGTACCATTTAAATAGGAACACTGGCAGCTCTTTCTTACCTCTTCCTGATGGGCAAAAATCCCACTTTGGAGTAAAGGATGCAAGATTTCCTCCTTTGGTATTTATGAAATAGCATCGAATAGAATTCAAAGGTGCCATTCTTTTGATCCTCCTTATAAAGGCAGTGTCTTGTTCATTAAGTGCAGACTTGGGAGAAACTTCAGAACCTCTACCAAGATGCTGGTGGTCCTGTTCACAGTGGTCCTGTTGGCCCTGAGCTCTGCTCAGGAACCTGGTCAAGGTATGAGAATAATATGTGTGTGCATGCTATGTCTCTTTTACCGCACAGGAGACAACATTTCAGAGGAGGAGAAAGACAGAACAAAGGACAGGTAATGAGAGATGAATTAGACCACACAGTGTTTTACTTTTTAAAAATCGAGTCTCAGATTTGAAGGCACTGTTGTAGTTAAACTAAACTTCATATGCTACTAGACTTCATTTACTATTGACCAAGGAAAGACTACAGAAAAACACAAATAGAAGCCACTTGATGGATGGCAACTCCAGTAATAAACCTGAAACTATTACACAGAAAAATAATAAAAATCTTACCAATTTTCATTCTTCTACACAGTTTCAACATTCCAATGCATTATCTGTGTGTTTTTCATAATTTACTAAAATGTTAATACATATGTGTTTTATTTGAGAAGACAGAAATGTAAAAGATAGGAAATAAGTAAGAGATAAATATTCTAAACTAAATAGAGATAGAAAACTAGATAGACAGACAGATAGAGAGACAGGCAGGCAGGCAGGCAGACAGACAGATAGGTAGATAGATGACTTAATCACTGTAGGCAGCAAGAACCTATATAAAATGGAGACAAACAAAAGAAAATTTTATGTGCAACTTAGCCATTGACACACAGAAAAATAGTCACCAGAGATGTTGCTAATAAATGATACATGATCATTTTCCTAACAGTGGTTAAAATTCCCTCAGGGAATGACAGATTGTTGCTAAAGTCATTTGCCAACTATAGGATGCTAGTCGCATGTGTGAACTCACTTTGGGTCTATCATTTGCTTTTAAATACAATGGCCATCTTTCACATGTCTTCCTAATAATATCAATTAAATACCAAAAAATTTTAATCTCCTTATGTGTCTTTAGCAAGGAGGAAGTTTTTACAACTTTATACTGCATTGTGATTTCTCTTTTTACTAGGTAAGGAATGTAGGATTTACAGAGGTTCAGACCACAATTCTCAGACTGAGAGAATAAGGAACATTAAATGGGTAGCCAACAAATTTTAATAAGACAGAAGACTGTATTCTTAACAATAAGAAAAATTTACCTTTTTTACAAAAGAGGAGAGGTTGCTAGGAAATAAAATTTAGATGAAGTTCCCTAATTTGACATTTCTATGGAATCAAGATTTCCTCACTGTTTTCTTCCAAATCCTTCTTGGCTCAATTTCAGTTGATTTAAGCAGGAAAAGCACACAAGTATGTTTTAGTGTATCTTTTCTTTGTGACTCTATACTCAGAGAATAGTATTGAACCCATCAAATACAAAGTGTGATTAATTGCTTGGTGAGAAATATATAGTCTATGATATTTAGGCTCTTCTTCCACAGATAATATTCCTCATTATGAGGCCATTCTTCTGAGCAAGCTGCTAGAATTTTACCATGAAACTTACTGATTTGATCTGGATTGACAAACAGACCATTTCCCCAAAACTAAAAGAGGTAACATAACCTTAACATATGAACTGATTAATCCCTTTTAATTAGTCTGAGGAATCTGGTCCTGTATAACCTGCATTATGTCATTCAAAGAGCATGCTTTAACAGGAGATATGATTGAAACAATAAAAAAAAAGTTACTATCGAGAAATGTGGGAAGCACATTGACATAAAGGAGAACAAAGTTGAGTACAACTAAATTAATCTATTACATGCTTTTATGACTCAGAACTTCAGAATCAAAACCAGAGACCACGTCCTTCAGGATTCCAGCCAAGACCACCTGCTAATGGGAACCAGCAAGGCCAGTCCCCACAAGGAGGCCCACAGCAGAGCCCTCCTCAAGGCCCACCCTCACAAGTAGGCGAGCAGCAGGGATCTCCTCAAGGACAACCCCAACAAGGAGGCCCACAGCAGAAACCTCCTCAAGGCCCACCCCAACAAGGAGGCCCACAGAAGAAACCTCCCCAAGGCCCACCCCAACAAGGGGGCCCACAGAAGAAACCTCCTCAAGGCCCACCCCCACAAGGAGGCCCACAGCAGAAACATCCTCAAGGACCACCCCAACAAGGAGGCCCACAACAGAAACCTCCTCAAGGCCCACCCCAAAAAGGAGGCCCACAGCAGAAACCACCTCAAGGCCCACCCCCACAAGGAGGCCCACAGCAGAAACCTCCTCAAGGACTACCCCCACAAGAAAGTGAGGAGCAAGAATCATCTCAAGAACAACTCCAACAAGGAAGTTCACAACAGAAACCACCTCAAGGCCAACCCCCACAAGGAGGCCCACAGCAGAAACCTCCCCAAGGCCAACCTCCACAAGAAAGTGAAGAGCAGGAATCATCTCAAGAACAACTCCAACAAGGAAGGCCACAGCAGAGACCACCTCAAGGCCAAAGACCACAAGGAGGCCCTCAGCAAAGACCCCCTCAGTCAGGAAACCCACAAGGCCCACCACAAGGTCCCCAATCGGGCAGACCCCAGGGACCTCAGTAAACCAGAATTTTGTGACAGGTATGTTTCATATTTATTCCTTGGTGGGTAGCTGGGGGAAAAACTCCCCTATATTTTAGATGGCAGAGTAACCAAATTAAATATGTAGTAATAACATTGTCCTAGACCCAATATCAAATATTATGACTGAACTCTCGTGTTCTCTGTGTACTCTGAATACATTAGTTTTCCTATTTTTTTCAGAAATTAATTAAGAAGATGACTCTCTCACAAAGTGCTTCCACTGCGATGAGGGATCATAACTGGAGTTTCAATATATTAATAAAATATTCAGCATTCAACTTTGATTACTGTCTTTCTTTCTGGGTGTCCTTCAATATGCAATTTCAGTGCTGAAAATAATCTAAGGTCATCAGTGTTTTATCATGGTTTCTTCCTCTTATTTTTCCCTGCAATGTACATAAGACAGCTACCTGGTACCAATAATAAATGTTCCACTCTTTTTTCTTGCCTGCTCTCTACAGCATTTTTAAAATTTATTCACAAATTTTTAACCAACAGGTTCAAAGTTTTCCTAGACCATGAACTTAAAACTAAATCATCCTTAGAAAATGTTACAAGGTTGTGGTGAAAGGGACACTGATTAACTTGATCATGTAGAACATGGTTTGCCTTTCTCACAATTCTTTGACAAAAACTGTTATATTAAATTCCTAATGCTAGTCCTACCTCTGAAGGTGTATTTCCAAGTTTGGCCTTCTCCATCTTCTGAGGCTCACTACCAAGATCCTGTTTTTGATGTGTTTGAGACCACTAGTCCAAAGCATACTTTGCTTTATCTGAATAATATCCACAAACAAAATATACTACTACATCCTAGCAAATTCTAAAATAGAGCTCAGTGATTTTGTTCTTAAGAAGTACAACTGTAGGTCTTTTACTGCTGTATTTCTGCCAAAAATCAGAACTCAAACACTCTAACCTTTTCCCCAGCTTAATAAAGTATCTGTCTGTGAAAATAGCTGTTTGGGAGTGATGAGTCTCTTATATTGGCTATAAGAGGATGCAGTTATAAGCAATATGGCAAAGCAAGAGTGTTGAGGCAGGCATGTGTGTAGACTTGTACACCAGTTCCACAGTGGAAGAGAGGAATGGTCAGGCATCTTTGGCAGAAGGAGTAGGTTTGTAAGCTCTAGAAATAGGTAGACTGATCTGCAGTAGATTCAGGCCATCTATGCTAGATTGTAGGGGTTTGCCAGTGATGCTGCATCCTTGGATTGTGTCTTAGGGTTTCAATTACTATACAAATCTTTATGACTAGGAAGCAACCTAGGGTTGAAAGGGTTTATTCATCTTACAATTTCACATTGCTGTTCATTACCAAATTAATTCAAGACTGGAACTCAAGTAAGGTAGGAAGCAGCAGCTGAAGCATAATCTATGGTGTGATGTTCATTACTTGCTTGCTTCTCCTGGATTCCTAAGTTTGCTTTCTTATAGAACACAGGACCACCAGCCCATTGGTAACACCACCCACAATGCGCATACCCACCCTTCATCACTAATTGAGAAATGCCTTACAGATGGATTTCATGGAAGCTATTCTTTAAGGGAAGATCCTTACTTTTATAATAAAAAATTGAATATTTTATTTATTTATATTTCAAATGTTATTCACTATTTGGTATCCCCTCGTCAAAACCCAAAACACATCACTCTTCCCCATGCTCTTTGATGGTACTTCCCTATACACCCCACCCACTGCCAGCTCACAGGCTAAAAATCCACTGGAAAACCAAGATATCATAGGACCAAAGGCCTTCCCTCCAATAATGCCAGATAATGCACTTCTACATAAACAGCTGGAGCCATGCATGCTCTTGGTTTGGTGTTGTAGTCTATACAACTTCTAAGGGATCTGGTTTGTTGATATTTTTGTTCTTCCTATGATAATGCCAACACTTCACGTCTTTCATCCTTTCCTTATATCCTCTATTGATGTCCCTATGCTCATCTTAAGTGTGGCTGCACACATCAGTATCTGTGTTGTTCAAGCATTGGCAGAGTCTCTCAAAAATCAGCTATGTCAGGCTATTGCCAGCAAGCATTCTGTGGCATCAGAAATATTGTCTGGATTTGGTATCTTCTTATAGGATGGATCCCCAGGTGGGGTTGTATCTGGATGGCCTTTCAGTTTCTACTCCACTTTTTGTTCATGTATTTTATTTTCACAGAAGCAATTCTGGGTTAAAATTTTTGGGATGGCTAACTGTTCCTTTCCTTCTACCTGGGGCCTTGCCTAACTTTAGATATGTTCTAGTAGGAGAATTAGGTGAATTCTCCTACTAGAATTCTAAGCCAAAATAATGTCTCTCTTCTTTCTTTTGGTCAGCAAATTTTATCACAGTAATTAACAAAGTAATGAATACACAAAGGGAGAATATACTGTCAATATTATACCATATTTTGTGGTTATTGACACAGTGTACATGTTGTAAAGAAGGGAGGTTTATAGTGGCACATAGATCTAAGACTATATTTACACATTAAGTTGAAATCAAGGCTTGTACCACACTCAGTATAACAAAAATTAAAGAAAATATTGTCAGATACACTTATTGTGTGTTTGTTCTTAAAAATTTCACAAATTGGACTCCCTGCAGGCAGCTGCCATCTTGCCTGCAGCTTCCCATCCAGCCAGTGCTGGGGAAGCCTGACCCATCCAGCTTGCCAGGTGCTCAGACCCATCCGGCAGTGGAACCAGGGCGGACCCCTGATTCCCTGCAGGCAGCTGCCATCTTGCCTGCAGCTTCCCACCCAGCTGGTGGTGGGGAAGCCGGACCCAGCCAGCTTGCCAGGGGCTCAGACCCAGCAGGCGGCAGAAACAGCCTCCCATCCAGCCAGTGGCAGGGAAGCCGGACCCAGACAGCTTCCCAGCAGCTTGGGACCAGCAGACAGAACCAGATAACTGAGATATCCCAACTTTAAGACCCCTGGGAAAACAGGATAACAGACAGCAAACCCTGAGCAGGAGCAGTGCAGAGCAGCCGCCCAACAGGCAGAACCAAGTACCTGGGATATCCTGAGTTTAAGACCTCTGGGGACTCAGGCCACCTGTCAGCAATCTGTGAGCAGGAGTTCTGCAGGGCAGTGGTTCAGGTATCCCAGTCGCTGGGAAATAGCCTTACGACCTCACAGGAGGGTCAAGCACCAGCTAGTATCTACAGGACCAACTAACACCAGTGTTAACCAGATGGCAAAAGGCAATCATAAGATCTCTACTAACAGAAATCAAGGCAGTATGGCGGCATCCAAACCCAGTTCCCGGACAGCAATAAATCTTGGATACCCCGAAACACAAGAAAAACAAGACTCAGATCTAAAATCACTGGTCAGGATGCTGATAGAGGAACACTTAGATAAATCTCTTAAAGTAATACATGAGAAAATAGATGAAAAGCTAGAAGCCATTACAAGGCAAACACAATTAAATCCTGGATATCTCAACACACCAGAAAAACAAGACTCAGATCTAAAATCACTGGTAAAGATGCAGATTGAGGATCACTTAGATAAATTTCTTAAAGTAATAGAGGAGAAAATAGATCAAAAGCTAGAAGCCCATACAAGGCAGACACAAAAATCACTTAAAGAAATCCAGGAGAATATAGAGCAAAAAATGAATCCCAATAAGGGGGAGAAACAAAAATCACTTAAAGAAATACAAGAGAACATGGGTCAACGAGTAGAAGTCATAAAAGAGGAAACACAAAAATCCCTTAAAGAATTAAAGGAAAACACTAACAAGCAACTGAAAGATCTGAGCAAAACCATACAAAATCTAAAAACAGAAGTAGAAACAACTAAGCAATCGCAAAGGGAGACAACGTTGGAGATAGAAAACCTTGGGAAGAAATCAGGAGTTATAGATGCAAATATAAACAATAGAATAAAAGAGATAGAAGACAGAATCTCAGATGCTGAAAATACCATAGGAACCATGGATTCAACAATTAAAGAAAATGCAAAATGCAAATAGCTGGCAACCCAAAACATTCAGGAAATCCAGGACACAATGAGAAGACCAAACCTAAGGATTATAGGGATAGATGAGAATGAAGATCTACAAATTAAAGGGCCAGCAAATATCTTCTACAAAATTATGGAAGAAAACTTCCCCAACCTAAAGAGAGAGATGCCCATGAATATACAAGAAGCCTATAGAACTCCAAATCGACTGGACCAGAACAGAAATACTTCCCGTCACATGATAATCAAAACCCCAAATGTACTAAACCAAAAAAAAATATTAAAGGCAGTAAGAGAAAAAGGACAAGTAACATATAAAGGAAGACCTATCAGAATTACACCAGACTTCTCACCTGAGACCATGAAAGCTAGAAGATCCTGGACAGACCTCATGCAGACCCTAAGAGAACACAAACTTCACCCAAGACTACTATACCCAGCAAAACTCTCAATTGCCATAGATGGGGAAACCAAGATATTCCACGTCAAGATACTTATCTACAAACCGAGCCCTACAAAGGATAATAGGGGAAAAATACTGACACAAGGGGGGAAACAACACCCCAGAAGAAACAAGATAGAAACCCCATCTCATCCAATCCAAAAGAAGAGAACCACTCAAATACAAATAATAATAATAATAATGCCCAAAATGTCAGGAAGTAAAAATTACTATTCCTTAATATCTCTTAATATCAAAGGACTCAATTCCCCAATCAAAAGATACAGACTAACAGACTGGAAATGGAAACAAGACCCTACATTTTGCTGCATACAGGAAACACATCTCAGTGTCAACGACAAACACCACCTTAGAGTAAAAGGCTGGAAGACAGTTTTACAAGCAAATGGTCCCAGGAAACAAGCCGGAGTAGCCATTCTAATATCAGATAAAATTGACTTTCAACCTAAAGTCATCAAAAGAGACACAGAAGGTCACTTCCTGCTTGTCAAAGGGAAAATCCACCAAGAAGAATTCTCAATACTGAAAATCTATGCGCCAAATGTAAGGGCACCCTCATTCATAAAAGAAACTTTACTAAAGCTTAAAGCACACATCGCACCTAACACAATGTAGGTGACTTCAACACTCCACACTCCTCAATGGACCGATCAGGAAAGCAGAAACTAAACAGGGACACAGTGAAACTAATTGAAGCATTGGACCAATTGGATTTAACAGATATATATAGAACATTCCATCCTAAAGCAAAAGAGTACACCTTTTTCTCAGCATCGCACAGTACCTTCTCAAAAATTGATCATATAATTAGTCACAAGACAGACCTCAACAAACACAAGAAGACCGAACTAATCCCATGTCTCCTATCGGATCACTATGGAGTAAAAGTGGTCTTCAATAGCAAGAAGAAAAACAGAAAGGCCACATACACATGGAAACTGAACAATACTCTACTCAATGACACCCTGGTCAAGGAAGAAATAAAGAAAGAAATCAAAGACTTTTTTGACTTCAATGAAAATGAAGGTAGGACCTACCCAAATCTCTGGGACACAATGAAAGCAGTGCTAAGAGGAAAACTCATAGTCCTGAGTGCCTCCAAAAAAGAAACTGGAGAGAGCATACACTAGCAACTTAACAGCACACCTGAAGGCCCTGGAACAAAAAGAAGCTAACTCACCAAGGAGGAGTAGAAGAGAGGAAATCATCAAACTAAGGGCTGAAATCAATCAAGTAGAAACAAAGAGAACCATACAAAGAATCAACAAAACCAAGAGCTGGTTCTTCGAGAAAATCAACAAGATAGATAAACCTTTAGCTAGACTAACCAAAGGGCACAGAGATTGTATCCAAATTAACAAAATTAGCAATGAAAAGGGGGATATAACAACAGAAACAGAGGAAATTCAAAAGATCATCAGATCCTACTACAAAGGCCTATACTCAAAACAACTGGAGAATCTGGAGGAAATGGACAATTTCCTAGACACATACCAAATACCAAAATTAAATCAGCATCAAGTAGATCAGCTAAACAGTCCCATAACCCTTAAAGAAATAGAAGGGGTTATAGAAAGCCTCCCAACCAAAAAAAGTACGGGACCAGATGGTTCTAGTGCAGAATTCTACCAGACCTTCAAAGAAGACTTAACACCAATACTCTTCAAACTATTCCACAAAATAGCGACAGAAGGGACACTGCCCAACTCGTTCTTCGAAACCACAATTACGCTGATTCCTAAACCACAAAAAAATCCAACAAAGAAAGAGAACTACAGGCCAATCTCTTTTATAAATATTGATGCAAGAATACTAAATAAAATTCTTGCCAACTGAATCCAAGAGCATATCAAAACGATCATTCACCATGATCAAGTAGGCTTCATTCCAGGGATGCAGGGATGGTTCAATATACAGAAATTCATCAATGTAATCCACTACATAAACAAACTAAACGAAAAAACCACATGGTCATCTCATTAGATGCTGAAAAAGCATTCAACAAAATTCAGCATCCTTTCATGCTAAAAGTCTTGGAAAGAGCAGGAATTCAAGGCCCATACCTAAACATAGTAAAAGCAATCTACAGCAAACCAGTAGCCAACATCAAAATAAATGGAGAGAAACTTGAAGCAATCCCACTAAAATCAGGGATTAGACAAGGCTGCCTTCTCTCTCCATATCTTTTCAATATAGTACTTGAAGTTCTAGCGAGAGCAATTAGACAACATAAGGAAGTCAAAGAGATACAAATTGGAAAGGAAGAAGTCAAAGTATCATTATTTGCAGATGATATGATAGTCTACTTAAGCGATCCAAAAAAGTCCACCAGAGAACTTCTACAGCTGATAAACAACTTCAGCAAAGTGGCTGGTTATAAAATTAACTCAAGCAAATCAGTAGCCTTCTTGTACTCAAAGGACAAGCAGGCTGAGAAAGAAGATAGGGAAATAACACCATTCACAATAGCCACAAACAACATAAAGTACCTTGGCGTAACTCTAACCAAACAAGTGAAAGATCTGTATGACAGGAAGTTCAAGTCCTTGAAGAAAGAAATCGAAGAAGACCTCAGAAGATGGAAAAATATTTCTTGCTCCTGGATTGGCAGGATCCATATAGTAAAAATGGCCATCTTGCCAAAAGCAATCTACAGATTCAATGCAATCCCCATCAAAATCCCAACTCAATTTTTCATAGATCTAGAAAGAGCAATTCTTAAATTCATCTGGAGCAACAAAAAACCCAGGATAGCTAAAACTATTCTCAACAATAAAAGGACTTCTGGGGGAATCAATGTCCCTGACCTCAAGCAGTACTACAGAGCAATTGTGTTAAAAACTGCATGGTATTGGTACAGCATCAGGCAGGTAGATCAATGGAATAGGATTGAAGACCCAGAAATGAACCCACAGACTTATGGTCACTTGATTTTTGATAAAGGAGCCACAACCCTCCAGTGGAAAAAAGATAGCCTTTTCAACAAATGGTGCTGGTTCAACTGGAGGTCAACATGCAGAAGAATGCGAATTGACCCACTCTTATCTCCTTGTACTAAGATCAACTCCAAGTGGATCAAGGACCTCCACATAAAACCAGACACACTGAAACTATTAGAAAAGAAACTTCAGAAGACCCTGGAGGACATGGGCACAGGGGAAAATTTCCTGAACAGAACACCCATATCTTATGCTCTAAGATCAAGAATTGACAAATGGGACCTCATAAAAATTACAATTACAATTACAACGTTTCTGTAAGGCAAAGGACACTGTCAGAAGGACAAAACAGCAACCAACAACGTGGGAAATGATCTTCACCATGTAAACATAGAATATAGAAAATAAAAATTAAAAAACAAAAATTTCACAAATTTTAAAATAATTTTTGTTTTTAAAACTAAACCTTAAGATTGTACCAATCAAATCTTCAGATCAGTACCCTCTCCTTCTGCAATACCCTCTCCATTTCTGAAGCTATTTCTGAAGCAAGCAGTGGAAAGGGTACACCATGGCAAGAATGCAAGCCTTGCACATTGCTTCATCCTTACCCTCTGACACAGACTTTATACTTTCTTTATACTTCCCTTAGTTATATCACCTGTAAAGAGTGAGAATGATGAAGTTTGTTATACTTAGCATACTTACCTTTTAATCTTTAAACAATTTTTGTATGAAGTGTAATTACCATCATTCTCACTCATTTTCATTTTTTGCAGTTATATGGACATGTTTTGGGTCAATGTTCAGGTTATTTGCTTCATAACCATTAGTGACTATATCTGAAAGAAGTGGCTTCTTATTTCCACCTCTTGGTCCAATAATGTGTATGCCTTCAAATTTTCTTCTACTTTGTTCAGTATTTTTTCTGGTCCAAAAGATTACTATTGCTGATAATGCCATCTTCTTTCTCTGACTGGCTATTATTACTACTTGAGGCAATTGGGTGAGGGTATAGTGCTTGGCTTGAAGCTGCAATTTCACTTTCATCCAAAAGTTGATCTATGTAATCCGTTACACCAGGATGAAGATTATATTTCTTTTTCCAAACCTTGTTTGCTGAGCAAAGAAATCATAATGCTCAGACTTTCTCCACATGAATGCTACACATTTACCAACTGATCTTGTTCAGATTTTATTAAAATGAATTGGTGAAAATATTTTCCATAGGCCTTCAGCCCTTGCTCATATTTTCAACATTATTCCTGTGTCCACAAATAAAATTCCTCTTGAGTTTCTTTGACACGAAATCTCAATGTTTTCAAGGCTTCTTCTGCACCAAAACTACATTTAACTAATTCATGTATAGGATGTTCACTGTCTTTTATATGAGATCCTTCAGGAATTGTTTCTATACCTTTATCTTCCCGTGTTCTAGATGCATCCTTAAGAAAGACAACCACTTTATTTTCTGGTAAATATTCTGGATTCCAGAGAAGCTGATCATCATTTTCATATAATTTTTCACTTTCTTTCAAACTACAAATGCCAATTGGAATCTCACATTGAAACATGGAGCCCACCATGATTTCCTATTTTAGTCTTTTGAGGGAATATAATCTTCATCTCTTCAGATTCTTCTTCTATTTCACTATTGGCATCAAAATATTTACATCAACGTTTGTGGATTTCCTGAGCAACTTGGGTAGTAATAGATTGTGAGGGATCTTCATTGGAAGACTGAGTATCATCCTCCTGCCCACATAAACTTTTTATAATCTCTTCTTTATATTCCACAATATTGCAACTCTTATCATTATTATCATAATCTTCATCATCTTCACCTTCCTCTTCGTCCTCTTCCTCATCATTTTCTTCAGGTAACTGAACTGTGCTGTGAAAAACATAGAGGCTGAGAAGCTTTGGATTGGCATGTCACATTCCCTTGCAAGATCATCTATTTTAGAAGGAAAGTTTGTCTCTCCTTCAAACATTTCTTCTTCTAATGTTTGCTCATCATCAAAATTATGTACCTGCATGTCAGCTGATGGAGAAAAATCATGGTTCTCTAATGTTGCTTGCTGAGCCTCATGGCCTTGAAGACTCAACAGAAGGTTCCACCATGTTGTCAATGCCACCAGATCTTACCATTGCAGGTCATGGCCAGATCCCAGATGTGCTCCTGAGCTTCAGGGATACTGCTGCCTTCTCATTTACTGCAGAAACATCAAGTACTATATTGAATAAGTAAGATGAAAGTGAAATTGCAGCTTCTAGCCAAGCACTATACTCTCGCCCAATTGCCTCAAGTAGTAATAATAGCCAGTCAGAGAAAGAAGATGGCATTATCAGCAATAGTAATCTTTTGGACCAGAAGAAATACTGAACAAAGTAGAAGAAAATTTGAAGGCATACACATTATTGGACCAAGAGGTGGAAACAAGAAGCCACTTCTTTCAGATATAGTCACTAATGGTTATGAAGCAAATAACCTGAACATTGACCTAAAACATGTCCATATAACTGCAAAAAATGAAAATGATTTTGATGAAAAAAATGAGACCTCCCAAACCGTGGTAGATAAACAGCAATGTTAAAGAAATTCCAGGCTCCTCTGAGTTTTCCCAGGAAGCAGTCTCATAGGCGTCTTTTGAGGAACACCAAAACACAAATCATTAACACTTAGGCCTATTTCACTTTCTATGCAGTGAATTTTGGCTTGACTACAATTTTCAGGGTTGGGATGACCATTATAAAGCTGATTTCCTTGAATTAACTCTTTAAGTTTAAATTAAGTCCTAACTTTAAGAAATGTGACTCATAATTCTAAATTTGCAAATTCTTTCACTTCAAATCTTTGAAGCCTTCTTTAAGGATATAAAAACATTTGTATATTTGAATGATCCAAACACTTAACTGCACTTTCTCCTTTGAAAAATGTATCATATATTTGATTACATGTTAATCTTTCTTTATGCTTTATAAGAAAGAAATACATGTTTGTGTTTCTGCTAAATACCATTTTTTATTATTTAGAAATGTATTTATAGCAGACATTATTCTCTCCAAACAAATTGAACATCATCACTATGGAAACCCTAAAGAATCTGGAATGATATGCTAGTATGGTTTTATATGTAGAAGTTTAAAAATAAATGAATTCATGTTTGTTTTTGTAAAATTGTTGACATCAATGATGTCTTTTGATATTTTTTATCATGGTTTTAAAAATACATTCTGCATTTTCCAGTTTCTTTACAGCCTCTAAAAGATGTTTATAGTACATATGTCTTGACTGAGCTGTCCTTTCCTAATATAAAAAGCTTGTATATTTTTCTAAACTTGTACAGTTGGTAAACTCTAATTGAGGAACCTGATACTCTGAGTCTGTAAGCTTTCATTTTATTTTGTTAAGATTTCTCTAATGAATATTTTAAGCATGTGTGTAGTTAACAAAGTCATATTTCTTATCCAGGTCATAAAAGGATTCATAAAGAATTAATAAAATGGGTCATTTTCAAACTTCTGCTTAATGACAAATAATTTGGGACTTCTAAATTTCAGCATGATACTCAGATTACAAGCTTGTTTACATTTGCTATACTTTTATAAGTTAATTTGAAAATAACAAAAAATTACCTTCAGGAAATCCATACAGAAACATATTCTGTGTGAACATGGAAAAGGGTTGCTCCAATTCCCACCTTTTGTTGGCTATCTAATCTCCATGTTTGTCGACTTCAAAATATTTTGGTTGTTATCCTCAACTAATTGAACTAAATATTTCACATATTTCCCAGCCATATCCTTTATAGTTCAAAATGACTGTCTGTATCTTTGGTGCATGAGAACATAATGTAGTGTTGTTAAATGTCATTTGCTGTTTTAGTATGCACTCATATTAGTATGTACTCCAAAATAAGAAAAGTATTTGAAAACAAGGCATTAAGTTAAATCTTAAAATTATATGTCATCATTCTCTAATGCCTTTAGAAGTAATACCATCATGTACTACTGGTAAAGAAAGCAAATTGCTTGCAACAACGCATGTACATTTTTACTAAAGCAATCTTGTAATAGATTAACAGTGTGTGTATGTAAGGAGGTTGTTTTATCAGGCAGTTTCTCATACTGAAGGTAGCAATTTGCAGTTACAAAGATATGAGTAATAATTTTATTACCTTTAAGTAGAATCATAAAAGAATAACAAATCTACTTTTTTATATAAAAACAGTCATGTCTAATTTAAATCATCAGGGTGCATATCTACTCATCAAAATTGGTCGGGGTGACTGGGGAATAGGCAGGGGGGAGAGGACTTATGGGACATACGGCAAGGGGGGAACTGGGAAAGGGGAATGTCTTTGGAATGTAAACAAAGAATATAGAAAAAATGAAGTATAAAAAACAGTTATTATTTAATGACATCTGGAACCAGAGGACAATAATGGATATAATAAATCAATCATCACTAGTCCAGCCTCAGGAAGAATCTTATAAACCACTGCTGCCATTGTTCTTGTTCCCTGACCATACAATGTCCCTAGATAAATTATTTCTTAATTTAACTTAGCTCCACTTACAATTTTATTTTTACAAAGGTTTTTAAAGGATGATCTTCATAGCTGACAATCTATATCTCTAAGCAGCATGGTGACTGAATCATTATTCTGCTGACACAGAAATTCCTGGAGAAATCAAGCACTAACACTGTGAGTTGGAGAGATATAGCCTAGTATGAAATTAGAAACCCCTTTAGTGTTTTCAGATTACTCTCAGATTAAGAGACTTATGAAAGCATCAGGCAGATTTAAGTACTATGAACATTTACTATGGGGGATCATACATCAACCAAGGCACATCCATGTTGGCTGTGAATATTGCTAAGGTAGCATTCCTTGAGTTCTAAAGCCATTTGTCATTTCTCAAGAATGGTACTTAGCAGGTAATTGGCAAGAATTAACAGAAAGAACCAAGTGGGAAGGGGACAACAGTAGAAAAATGCAAAAAGACATGGACTTATATCTACATTGTTTACAGAAGCCATAAAGTGCTGATAAACATGATCGTTCCATACTTTTCTTTAACTTACTTTTCAGTTTACATAAGAAGACAATGAAGTCCTTGCCACATTTGCAACTAGAATAATGTGGCCATAGTTTATCTTCATAATATCAATAAAATTACAAGCATATCATTTCTGTCTCCATCTCTACCTATATTTGTAATTTTATCTGGAATTTATGTCTCGTAGATACAATTTATCAGCAACTAGGACCCTAAGTCATCAATGCTTCTACCTTCAATCTTCCCATATCCTCAATCCAGTTATCATTCTACTCTCATTTCCTTATCTTATACAATTTGTATATACAACTTGCATATATGCATATATACTCTATATGTTTATAATAAATATTACAAATACATATTTTATACATATACATGTATATTATTGTTAACTGATATCATATGTTTAAACAATCAAAAATACAGAATAATTGTAAAAAAAACTTTAGAAACCAGCAAACCTTATATTTTCAAAATAATTTATTATATTATCTTGGGTTCTTATTGTGTTTTGTATATTATTTTCTTGTGATCCACTGTATTCTTTTCCCATATGTGTTCACATAATGATAACATAACACCTAGCCACGATTTTTTATTAAACCTGCATAGATTCCATAAAAGAGATAATATGATAGATTTTAAAACATAAAAGAAATGATGATCTTCTGAAGTGATTTTCAAGCCTATATTTTTTATCTGCCCACACTCCCAGTATAATTTAAAGTAGATATGAATGATAATATAGTAATGTGGGGCAGACTAGGTTTCAGGAAACCCATTTCTGGATAACCCATTATTTCTGAATATTGCTCTATTTCACAGATGACTGAACTGCATTTTCTTTTACTGGCATAAATTTGGCATTACAATCACTATAATTACTTTATCATCTTTTTTACATAGAAAGAAATTCCTGTGATATTCCAAGAGCCTTAGAGCATTTTCTTTATAATCTTCAATACAATAATACTTAATTTGGATCTCATTTTAGGAACACTTTGAAGGTATCAGAAGCCTAAAATCACACTGAATTATGGTTTTGATGATGGTTAAGCAGACTTGGAATTCGTGCTGAAGATACAGGTTTGGTTCTCAGAACACACACAACTGCTGATTTCTCCAATATCAGAAAATCTGCTGCTAATTTCATGTCTCTACAGGAAATGTATTCATTTGATGCTCATATACATTTTCAGGCAATCACTTCTATGCATAAAATAAAATAAGCTTTAAAAACACATATGAGTTATAAACTCATGGCTCACTATGAAGCAATATTTAAGTTATAAGCTATCAAAGGCAAACCAATGAAAGAATAAAATGTTGAAATCTTTAACTGCATCAATTTTGGGAAGGTTTACTTAGATGCTTAAGGATTTGATTTAGGAAAACAAAGAGTGAGAAACCAGGTATATGAATTATAGCATCTTAGTTTCCAAAATTATGGGTTATTTTTGTTGTTTCCTTTTGTTTTTCAGAATTTCATTCTTCCAAAAGACAGTTTTCTATTTTAGTCAGTATATTTTCATGGGCAATATTTTCTATAGTGAAGAATATCATTTTAGCTGATGAATAAATCCTTTTGATTTTCAGAATTTCACTCTTCCAAAAGACAGTTTTCTATTTTAGTCAGCATATTTTCATGGGCAATATTTTCTATTGTGAAGAAATATCATTTTAGCTTATGAATAAATCTACTGAAATCTTACGAAGTTTAAGCCAACATATATTTTTATTAGTATCCTTTCTTTTGTTTCATTATAGTAGCATCCAATTACAGTCTGACCACTCCTGAGGTGGAGACCAGTATGAGTTTAATGCATTTCTGCCTCTATTGAAATATCCTACCTTAAAAATATTTAAAGAGAAAGAAGAAAAAAGAAAAAATATTCTACCTTTATACATATATCTGGTTTCCTTATGTGCATTCAAGTTCTGTTCTTTTACTATTCCAAGTTGTAAAACAATCATTAATTTTATTTAGCAGAAACACCCACTTAGCTTTTTTTTTAAACCAATATTTCATAACTTCCCTTCCTTGAAAGAATATTGACTTTTTTTCCTATGCTGGATTTTTTTTCCTAAACTTTTCTTACATTTACTTAGCATATAACCATTGTAATTCCAACCTCATTCATTTTCTTTTATGAAAAATGTGCTGATCCTTAGAAAAAAGTCACAGTTTTTAATGTTGCTGGTTCATTTTTGAATATTAGGATGTATATGAGTCATAATAAAAAGCTTCTTCAGAAAAGAATTTTTTAAAGTATTTCATTTTGAGTAAAAAATTGTCTTCAGATTATATTTTTTATATATTCTCATACATTGCCACTGACAAATTGAAAAAAATAACCTGTTTTGCTTCCCTAGCTTGAAGTCATATCCAACTGCGTTCCACTGAAATTTTACAAAGCAAAGCAAGGATTCTTTGTGTTTTCTTCTTTGTCCTTAGTATAAGTTCCATATGGGTTGCACTTGTTCCATCAGACCATCTTTCATAGCTATGTTATTGCAATCACCACTACAACATGGTTCCCTCCTTCCTCCTTCTCTTGTCCTTTCTCATTTTGGTCCCTACTTGAAAGCACAATCGAGTGTACAATTTCAGAGGTGCATTCCATTATTGTCATCACAGGAAGCATGGCAGCATGCATGGAGAATTAGCTGAGAGTTCTAAATCAATATCAGCAGGCATCAGCAATACAGAGAGTCACTAGGCCTAGTTTGGAAATCTGAAACTGAAAATACATCTTCTTATACACTTCCTGCAACAGCACTGCATCTCTTAGTATCTCACAAGAACAAACACTCAGAAATGAAAGATTTAGAATTAAAAAGATGCTGAGATTACCTCGGGCATTAGCTCTGAACCCAGTCCCTCAACACCTAGAAGAAGCTTGACTCTAGTGTGGTGACAAACCCAGGACCACAGAGAAGCCACATCTGCCTCAACCCTGGTAGTAACTGGAACTCCCCTCCAGGATATAGAGATGCAGGTACAACCACAGTGCAATTAGCTCAGGGTACTTCAGGTCTCAGTCTGTGTCCTGAATAGACTTTGGTCACTGGCTCCACACTTAATCCACAGCAGAGACTATGAATCCTCAAAGATCCTGGAAAGATATCATAGAGATCTTAAGAGAACATAAATGCCAGACCAAGCATCTATACCAGCAGAACTCTCAATAACCATAGAGGGAGAAACCAAGACATCCCATGACAAAACCAAATTATCAAAATATTTTCCCACATATCCAAGGCTACAATGGATAATAGATGGAAGAGTCCAACAAAAGGATGGAAACTACCCCACAGAAAAAGCAAGAAAGTAATCTGCTTTGAACAAACCAAAAGGAAGATAGCAATACAATCATAATTCCATCTCTAACAACAAAAATAACTGGAAGCAAAAATCATTTTTCTTTAATATCTCTTCTTATCAATGGACTCATTTCCATAATAAAGGACATAGACTAACAGACTGCATATACAAACAGGTCCCAAAATTTTGCTGCATACAGGGAATACACCTCAATGACAAAGGCAGACACAACCTCAGCATAAAAGGCACGAACAAAATTTCCAAGAAAATTGTCCCCCAAAATAGGCTGGAGTAGCCATACTAATATCAAATGTAATTATTTTCAGCTAAGAGTTGTCAAAAAAGAAAAGGAAGGAAACCTCATATTCATCAAAGGTAAAATTTACCAATATGAACTCTGAATTCTGCACATCTGTGCTCCAAATGCAAGAGTACCCACATTCATAAAAGTAACTTTATTAAAACAAAAGAAACATTGAAGTACACACAATAAATTCAGAGACTTCAACAACCTACTCTCATGAATGGGCAGATCATGTAAACAGAAACTAAACAGAGACACAGTGAAATTTACAGAAGTTATAAAGCAAATCAATTTAGCAAATATCTATAGAACATTTCATCCTAAAACAAAAGAATATGACTTTTTCCAGCACCTCAAGGTACCTTATCCAAAATTGACCATATAATCGGTCATAAAACAGGCATCAACAGATACAGGAAGAATGATATATTCCCAAGAAACCTAACAGATCACCATGGACTAAGGCTGGTCTTCAATAACAACAAAAACAACAGAAATACCACATAGGCATGGAGACAAAACAATGCTATATTGATTGATAACTTGGACAATGAAGAAATGAAGAAAGAAATTAAACACATCTTAGAACTTAATGAAAGAAAGTAAAAATATACCAAAACTTATGGGACATGATTAAAATAGTGATAAGAGGAAACTTCATAGCTCTAAGTGCCTCAAAAAAAGAAACTAGGGAGAGCATACACTAGCTGCTTAACAGAATACCTGAAGCTTTAGAACATGAAGAAACAAATATACCCAGTAGGAGTAGAGAGAAGGAAGTTATCAGTTTCAAGGCAGAAATCAAAATAGAAACAAAAACAATGAGCTGGTAAGTTGAAGAAATCAAAATGTTAGAGAACCACTTAGTTAGATTAACCAGAGGGCATGAATCTTTATCCAAATTAAAAAAAAATTAGAAGTGAAAAGGAAGATATATCAACAGAAAATGAGGAAATTCATAAAACCATGATTTCCTACCACAAAGGATTACACTGAGCAAAACTGGAAAATTTGAATGAAATGGACAATTTTCTAGACAAATGCAAGGAAAGAAAGTTATATCAGGATCAGATAAACAATCTAAAGAGTCCTATAGCCCCAAAACTAATACCAGCAGTTACTTAAAACCTCCAAACAAATAGAAGCCCGGACCAGATTGTCTTAGTGTAGAATTCAATCATACCCTCAAAGAATAACTAATATCAATATTCTTCAAACTATTCTACTAAAAACAAACAGAAGGAACAATACCCAATTAATTCTATGAAAGACAATTATACTTATACCTAATTCACATAGAGACTCAACAAAGAAAGAAAACTTCAGACCACTTTCCCTTATAAATATCAGTGGAAAATTACTCAGTACAATTTTTGCAAAATGAATTCAAGAGCATATCAAAACAATCATCCATCATGACCAAATAGGATACATCCCAGGGATGCAGGAATGGTTCAATATGTAGAAATCCATCAATGTAATCAACTACATAAACTCAAAGAAAAAAATCATATAATAATCTCATTAGATACTGAGAAATAATTTGAAATTTTACAGCCCTTCATGGTAAAAGTCGTAGAAAAATCAGGAATTCAAAGGCCATATCTAAACATAATAAAAGCAATATACAGCAAACCAGTAGCGAACATAAAGCTTAATGAGAGAAACTTGAAGCAATTCCACTAAAATCAGTGACTAGACAAGGCTGATCATTCTCTTCCAACTTATTGTAAATATTACTCGAAGTCTTACCCATAGCAATTAGTTAACAAAGGGGGTTGAAATGATACAACTTGGAAAGGAAGAAGTCAAAATATCACTATTTTTCAGATGATGTGATAGTATACTTAACTGATTCCATAAATTCCACCAAAGAACTCATAAAACTGAAAAAAAAAAACTCCAGGAAAGTGGCTAGATATAATATTATATCAAGCAAATCAGTAGCCTTCCTCTACTGAAAGATTAAACATACTGAGAATGAAATAAGGAAATGACATCATTCATAATAGTCACAAATATTAAATTCCTTGGTGTGACTCTAACCAAACAAGTAATAATCTATATGACACAAACTTAAAGTCTCTGAAGAATGAAATCAAAGATCTCAGAAGGTGGATAGTTCTCTCATGTTTATGAATTGTCAGGATTTATATTAGAAAAACATGTCCATCTTGCTGAAAGCAATCTACCAATTCAATGCAATCAGCATTAAAATCCCAAAGATATTATTCATAGAGTTAGAAAGAACAATTTGCAAATTCATTTGGAATAATAAGAAAGCCAGCATGGAAATAGTATCCTCAATAATGAAAGAAAGTCTAGGGGAATCAAGAACCCCTACCTGTATTACTGAGAATTTTGATTTACGCTGCGCAGTATTTTTAGTGAGATAGGCAAGTAGATCAATAGAATAGAATTGAAGATGTAAAAATTAACCCACACACCTATAGTCACTTGACATTTGACAAAGGAGCCAAAAACATCCAAAGGAAAGAAGACATAATTTTCAAAAAATGATGTTGGTTCAACTGGAAGTCAGCATCAGAAGAATGAAAATCCATTCATTCTTATCTCCTTGTAGGAAGCTCAAGCATAAGTGGATCAAGAACCTCTACATAAAACTACATACAATAAAAGTAGTACAAAAAAAGTGGGGAAGAGCCTCAAACACATGCGCACACAAGAAAATTTCCTAAATAGAATACCAGTAGTTTATTTGGTCAGTTCAACAATAGAGAAATCAGATTTCATAAAATTACAAATTTTATGTAAGGCAAAAGACACTGCCAATAGGACAAAATGGTAATGGTTCAAAAATATGTTTAACCATCCTATATCCCATTGAGGTATAATATCCAATATACACAAAGAATTCAAGAAGATAGACTTCAAAGACTCAAATAACACTATTCAAAACTAAGTTACAGGGGACTCAGGTCTGGAACGGGAGCTGTGCACAGAGTAGCGGTTTGGGGTACAGTGGCCATGCCTGTGCTCTGCGCTCTGCCATCTTGCCTGCAGCTTCCCATCCAGCTGGTGGCGGGGAAGCCAGACCCAGCCAGCTTGCCAGGTGCTCAGACCCAGCCGGCAGAACCAGATAACTGAGATATCTGAGAACCCGCGGAACCAGATAACTGAGATATCTGAGAACCCTGGGGAAACAGGATACCAGACAGCAAACCCTGAGCAGGAGAGGACCTCAGAAGATGGAAATATATTTCTTGCTCCTGGATTGGCAGGATCAATATAGTAAAAATGGCCATCTTGCCAAAAGCAATATACAGATTCAATGCGATCCCCATCAAAATCCCAAATCAATTCTTCATAAGTCTAGAAAGAGCAATTCTCAAATTCATCTGGAGCAACAAAAAACCCAGGATAGCTAAAACTACTCTCAACAATAAAAGGACTTCTGGGGAAATCAATATCCCTGACCTCAAGCAGTACTACAGAGCAATTGTGCTAAAAACTGCATGGTATTGGTACAGCAACAGGCAGGTAGATCAATGGAATAGGATTGAAGACCCAGAAATGAACCCACAGACTTATGGTCACTTGATCTTTGATAAAGGAACCACAACCATCCAGTGGAAAAAAGCTAGCCTTTTCAACAAATGGTGCTGGTTCAACTAGAGGTAAACATGCAGAAGAATGCGAATTGACCCACTCTTATCTCCTTGTACTAAGATCAACTCCAAGTGGATCAAGGACCTCCACATAAAACCAGACACACTGAAACTATTAGAAAAGAAACTTGGGAAGACCTTGGAGGACGTGGGCACAGGGGGAAAGTCCCTGAACAGAACACCAATAGCTTATGCTCTAAGATCAAGAATTGACAAATGGTACCTCATAAAATTACAAAGATTCTGTAAGGCAAAGAACACTGTCAGAAGGATAAAACAGCAACCAACAAAGTGGGAAATGATCTTCACCAACCCCACATCCGACAGAGGGCTAATATCCAATATATACAAAGAACTCAAGAAGTTAGACCCCAAAGAACCAAATAACCCTATCAAAAAATGGGGTACAGAGCTAAACAAAGAATTTTCACCAGAAGAAATTCGGATGGCCGAGAAACACCTTAAGAGATGTTCAAAATCATTAGTCACCCGGGAAATGCAAATCAAAACAACCCTGAGATTCCACCTCACACCAGTCAGAATGGCTAAGATTAAAAACTCAAGAGACAACAGGTGCTGGCGAGGATGTGGAGAAAGAGGAATACTCCTCCACTGTTGGTGGGATTGCAAAATAGTAAAACCACTCTGGAGATCAGTGTGGCGGTTCCTCAGAAAATTGGGCATGTCACTTCCAGAGGACCCTGGCATACCACTCCTGGGCATGTACCCAGAGGATTCCTCTGCATACAATAAAGACACATGCTCCACTATGTTTATAGCAGCCTTGTTTATAATAGCCAGAAATTGGAAGGAGCCTAGATATCCCTCAAAGGAGGAATGGATACAGAAAATGTGGTATATTTATACAATGGAGTACTACTCAGCAATTAAAAATAATGAACTCATGCAATTTGTAGATAAATGGTTAGATCTGGAAAATATCATCCTAAGTGAGCTAACCCAATCACAAAAGAATACACATGAAATGCAATCACTGATAAGTGGATATTAATGAGCCCAGAAGCCCTAAATACTCAAGACACAATTAGCAAGTCAAATGACTCCCAAGAAGAAGAATGGAGAGGACCCTGGGCCTGTAAAGATTGGATCCAGTATTGTAGACCCAGAACAGAGAAATCGTGGGGGGGGGGATGAGTGGGGAATAGCAGGGGTGGAGAGGAATTATGGGACATATGGTGGGGGATAATTGGGAAAGGGCAAAACCTTTGGAATGTAAACTTAGAATATAGAAAATTTTAAAAAAATTAAGAAAAAAAACATTAAAAAAATGAGAAAATTTCAATATTGTCAAAACAAAATAAAGCATGAGTAGTTCTCTGTTTTCCTGAATAAATCACACCTGGCTTTGATAAAAACAAAAAACAAACAAAAAACAAAACAAAAACAAAACAAAAAAAAAAACAAAAAAAAACTAAGTTACAAATCTAAATAAAGAATTTCCAACTGAGGAATTTCTAATGGCTCTGAAGCACTTAAAGAAAAGGTTAATATACTTAATCATTAGGGAAATAAAAATAACCCTGAGATTCCACTTCCCACAGGGGAAAATGGCTAAGATCAAAAACTCAGAGGACATCATGTGCTCACATGATGTGGTGAAAGATACCTCCATTGTTGCAGATATTGCAAGTTGTTATAACCACTCTGGAAATCAGTCTGGTTGTTTCTCAGTAAATTGTACATAGTATTACCTGAGGATTCAGCTATACTACTACTGTGCATATAGCCAGAAGGTGCTCCAACACATAATAAGGACACATACTCCACTATTCATCATCAGGGAAATACAAAGCATACTTATTTTTAATAGCAGAAGCAAGAAAGAACCAAGGTGTCCTTAAACAGAGGACTAGATAAATAAAATGTAGTATATTAAAACAATGGAATACTAATCAGCTTTTAAAAACAATGAATTTTTGAAATTTTCAAGAACATGAATGGAACTCGAAAATATCCTGTCTGAGGTAAACCCATCGAAAATGATCACACGTAGTATGAACTCACTGATAATTGTATCATCCCCAAAGCTCAGTAAACCCAAGATAAAATTCACAGAACAATGAAGCTCAAAAAGAAGGAAAACCAGACAGTCGATACTTCTGTCCTTCTTAGAAGGGGCACCAAAATACTTGGGAAATTCAGAGACAATGTCTGGGCAGAGACTCCAGAAAAGTCCAACTAGAGACTTCTGGGTATCAATCTCATTCACCAAATCCTGACAGTATTGTGGATACCCAGAATTGCTTCCTGACAGGATCCTGTTATATTTGTCTCCTGATAGGCTCTGCCAGAGCCTTACAAATACAAAACAGATGCTCATGGACAACCTTTGGAATGAGCATGTGGTTTCCAGTGGAGGCATTAGAATCAGGACTGAAGAAACTGAAGGGATCTGTATCTCATACGAAGAACAATAATATCAAGCACCCAGACACCCCACAGCTTCCAGGGACTAAAGAACCAACCAACAAGTACACCTTGAGGAAACTATGGCTAAAACAACATTTGTATCAGAGGAGGAATTTGCTTGGCATCAATGGGAGGAGAGGCCTTTGGTCCAGTGAAAGCTCCATGCCAGAGCTTAGGGAATGCCTGGCTGGGGAGTCAGGACTGGAGAACACCCTCATTGAAGCAGGGGTTGGGGGTTAGGACAGAGTATTTCTGGTTGGGTGGGATTGGAAAAGGGGATAACATTTAACATACATAAAGAAAATATTGAATAAAAAAAAGAAACCAAAAAATTTAACAGCAAAAACAATAAAATGAAATAAAAAATTACCAAGACTTTTTCCTGGAGGCAGATGTGTGAGGTCTTTGTAGAGTTTTTTATGTTGGGTAAAGAAATCTATAGGAGTTAATAATAACACACAATGAGCAAAAAAATGGTTCTTCTGAAAACTTATATAAGTTTATAGAGACCACAATTATTCAAACTAACACAGAACCCAAAGAATCTTGAATGCGCTAAAAACCAGTACTCTGAAAGACTAACCATTTTCTCTATGGAAATTTTCATGAAATAAAGTTAGCAAGATAGTACTTGTTATGTATATATAGAAACTAAAAGTAGAAAGGATAAGAAAAATTCTGCATAGAAAAATATCAATAATCTTTCTAGGAGTAGAAGCTATGGTGTATTTGTTTTGTGAGTCAAAACTAAGTGTGGCCACAGCTATTTCAACCTGGCAGGTAGAACCAGCCTCTGCCATCTTCCCGGCTGTTACGACCTAGCAGGCGGAACCAAGTACCTGAGATACCCTGAGTTTAAGACCTCTGGGGACTCAGGACACCAGGCAGCGATCCCTGAGCAGGAGCTGAACAGAGCAGCGGTTCAGGTACCCCAGACAGGCGTGGGCTCTGTGCCCTGAAGGGGAAACCTGCACTCCCTGCAGCCTCTGCCATCTTCCCAGCTGTTTCGACCTAGCAGGTGGAACCAGGTACACGAGATATCCCAAGTTTAAGACCTCTGGGGACTCAGGCTACCTGTCAGCAATCTGTGAGCAGGAGCCCTGCAGGGCAGTGGTTCAGGTGTCCCAGTCTTGGTTTTAGCCTTATGAGAAAATAGCCTTATGAGCCCACAGGAGGTTCAAGCACCAGCTAGTAACTACAGGATCAACTAATACCAGAGATAACCAGATGGCAAAAGGCAAATGTAAGATCATTACTAACAGAAATCAAGGCAATATGGCAGCATCCGAACCCAGTTCCCTGACAGCTATAAGTCTCAGATACCCCAATACACCAGAAAAATAAGACTCAAATCTAAAATCACTGGTCAGGAAGCTCATAGAGGAACACAAAGATAAATCTCTTAAAATAATACAGGAGAAAATGAATCAAAAGTTAGAAGCCCTTACAAGGTAAACACAAAAAAGTCACTTAAAGAAATTCAGGAGAATATGGATCAAGAAATGGAAACCAATAAGGAGGAAATACAAATATCACTTAAAGAAATACAAGAGAATGTGGGTCAACAAGTAGAAGTCATAAAAGAGGAAGCACAAAAATCCCTTAAAGAATTACATGAAAACACAAACAAGAAAGTGAAAGATCGGAGCAAAACCATCCAGAATCTAAAAACAGAAGTAGAAACAACTAAGAAATTGAAAGGGGAGACAACGTTGGAAATAGAAAACCTTGGGAAGAAATCAGGAGTCATAGATGCAAATATAAACAATAGAATACAAGAGATAGAAGACAGAATCTCAGATGCTGAAGATACCATTGGAGCTATGGATTCAACAGTCAAAGAAAATGCAAAATGCAAAAAGCTAATAACCCAAAACATTCAGGAAATCCAGTACACAATGAGAAGACCAAACCTAAGGATTATAGGAATAGATGAGAGTGAAGATCTACAACTTAAAGGGCCAACAATTATCTTCTACAAAATTATGGAAGAAAACTTCCCCAACTTTAAGAGAGAGATGCCCAGGAATATGCAAGAAGCCTACAGAACTCCAAACAGACTGGACCAGAACATAAATACCTCCCATCACATAATAATCAAAACCCCAAATGTACTGAACAAAGAAAGAATATTAAAGGCAGTAAGAGAAAAGGGCCAAGTAACATATAAAGGAAGACCTTGGGAATCTTTTGATTTACTAATTGTGCCTTGAGTATTCAGAGCTTTTGGGCTCATTAATATCCACTTATCAGTGATTGCAGTTCATGTGTATTCTTTTGTGATTGGGTTAACTCACTTAGGATGATATTTTCCAGATCCAACCATTTGCCTACAAATTGCATGAATTCATTATTTTTAATTGCTGAGTAGATTTCCATTGTATAAATATAACACATTTTCTGTATCCATTCTTCCTTTGAGGGACATATGAGTTCCTTTCAACTTCTGGATATTATAAATACGGCTGCTATGAACATAGTGGAGAATGTGTCTTTATTGTATGCAGGGCAATCCACTGGGTATATGCCCAGCAGTGGTATGACTGGGTCCTCTGGAAGTGTCATGCCCAATTTTCTGAGGAACCGCCAAACTGATTTCCAGAGCGGTTGTACCATCTTGCACTTCCACCAACAGTGTAGGAGTGTTCCTTTTTCTCCACATCCTCACCAGCACGTGTTGTCCCTTGAGTTTTTAATCTTAGCCATTCTGACTGGTGTGAGGTGTATCTCAGGGCTGTTTTGATTTGCATTTCCCTAATGACTAATGATGTTGAACATCTCTTAAGGTGTTTTTAGGCCATCTGAATTTCTTCTGGTGAAAATTCTTTGTTTAGCTCTATACCCCATTTTTTGATAGGGTTATTTGGTTCTTTGGGGGGTCTAACTTCTTGAGTTCTTTGTATATATTGGATATTAGCCCTCTGTCAGATGTGGGGTTGGTGAAGATCTTTTCCCAATTTATTGGTTGCTGTTTTGTCCTTCTGAAAGTGCCTTTTTCCTTAAAGAAACTGTAATTTTATGAGGTCCCATTTGTCAATTCTTGATCTTAGAGCATAAGCTATTGTTGTTCTGTTCAGAAACTTTCCCCCTGTGCCCATGTCCTCCAGGGTCTTCCCCAGTTTCTTTTCTATTAGTTTCAGTGTATATGGTTTTATGTGGAGGTCCTTGCTCCACTTGGAGTTGATCTTGGTCCAAGGAGATAAGAGTGGTTCGATTTGCATTCTTCTACATGCTGACCTCCAGTTGAACCAGCACCATTTGTTGAAAAGGCTATCTTTTTTCCACTGGATGTTTGTAGAATCTATCAATGATCAAGTGATGATAAGTCTATGGGTTCATTTCTGGGTCTTCAATTCTATTCCATTGATCTACTTGCCTGTCACTGTACCAATACCATGCAGTTTTTAGCACAATTGCTCTGTAGTACTGCTTGAGGTCAGGGATATTGATTCCCCAAAGAGTCCTTTTATTATTGAGAATAGTTTTAGCTATCCTGGGTTTTTTGGTAGTCCAGATAAATTTAAGTATTGCTCTTTTTAGATCTATGAAGAATTGATTTGGGATTTTGATGGGGATTGCATTGAATCTGTAGATTGCTTTTGGCAAGAAGGCCATTTTTACTATATTGATCCTGCCAATCCAAGAGCATGGAATATTTTTCCATCTCCTGAGGTCTTTTTAGATTTCTTTCTTCAACGACTTGAAGTTCCTGTCATACAGATCTTTCACTTGTTTGGTTAAAGCCATGCCAAGATACTTTATATTGTTTGTGGCTATTGTGAAGCGTGTTATTTCCCTAATTTCTTTCTCAGCCTGCTTGTCCTTTGAGTACAAGAAGGCTACTGATTTTCTTGAGTTGATTTTATATCCAGCCACTTTGCTGAAGTTGTTTATCAGCTGTAGGAAGTCTCTGGTGGAGTTTTTTTCGGTCACTTCCATATACTATCATATCATCTGCAAAATGTGATATTTTGACTTCTTCCTTTCCAATTTGTATCCCTTTGACTTCCTTATGTTGTCTAATTGTTCTCACTAGAACTTCAAGTACTATATTGAAAAGATATTGAGAGGGCAGCCTTGTCTAGTCCCTGATATTAGTGGGATTGCTTCAAGTTTCTCTCCATTTATTTTGATGTTGGCTACTTGTTTGCTATATATTGTTTTTACTATATTTAGGTATTGGCCTTGAATTCCTGTTCTTTCCAGGACTTTTAGCATGAAAGGATACTGAATTTTGTCAAATGCTTTTTCAGCATCAAGGACACTACCATCAGGAAGAAAACTGCAACCAAAGATCAGAAAAATTTCTTTAACAATCCCTTATATCATAGAGGGCTAATATCAAATATGCACAAAGAACTAAAAAAATTAGACTCCAAGAACCAAATAAACCTATTAAAGATGGAGTAGAGAGCTAAACAATGAATTCTCAAGTGAGGAATCTCAAATGGCTGAGAAGCATCTAGCGAAATGTTCAGCATTCTAATTTATCATGAAATGCATATAAAAAGAACTCTGAGATTCCACCTTATCCAAGTTAGGATGGCTAAGATCAAAATCTCAAGAAACAGCAGATGCTAGCAAGGATGTAGAGAAAGAAGAACACTCCTGTATTGTTCATGATATTAGAAGCTGGTACATGCACTTTGGAAATCAGTCTGGTGTTTTCTGAGAAAATTACCTGAGTTCATAGCTATATGACTCCTGGGCATATATCCAAAAATGATGCAATATATAACCTGGACACGTGAACTAGAGTGTTAGTAGAATCCTTCTTTATAATAGCCAGAAACTGCAAGAACTCAGATGTCCTTCAACAGAGGAAAATATTCAGAAAATGTGGTACATTTACACAATTGATTACTACTCAGCTATTAAAAAATTACTACATGAAATTCACAGGCATAGGGATGGATCTAGAAAATATCATTCTCTGTAATATAACCCAAAAACAAAATATCACCTGGTATGTATTCACTGATAATAGGATATTAATTCTAAAGCTCAGAATACCTAAGGTATAATTCGCAGGCCACATGGAACTCAAGAAGAAAAACAAAAATGTTGCCCTTCTTAGGAAGGGCAACAAAATACTAATGGGAGAAAATACAGAAAAAAATTGGAGCAGAGACTGAAGGAAAGCCATCCATTGATTGCTCCACCTGGAAATTCATCCCAAATACAGTCACCAAACACAGATATCATTGTAGATGCCAAAAAGTACATGCTGGCAGGAGCCTAATAAAGCTGTCTTCTGAGATACTCTGCCAGACCATGACAAATACAAAGGTGGATGGTGGCAGCCAACCATTGAACTGATCACAGGGTACACAATGGAAGAGTTAGAGAAAAGACTGAAGGAGCTGAAAGGTTTTGCAACCCCATAGGAAGAACATCAACCAACTAGAGCTCTTAGAATCTAAACCACCAACCAAGGAGTAAACATGTAGGGACCCCTGACTCCAATCATATATGTAGCTTAGGATGGCCTTGTTAGGATGTCATAAATGAGTGTGGATGCACTTGGTCCTGTGAAGGCTAGATGCCATCTTGTAGGAGAATGTGAGGGCAGGAAGGCAGGATTGAGTGTGGGTACACAATCATAGAAGTCAGGGGAGAGGGAATGGGTTAGTGATTTCCTGTAGAAGAAATAAGGAAAGGGGACAACTTGAAAAGTAAATAAATAAAATATCCAATAAATAAAAGGATAAATAATATATATATATATTATTTATTTATATATATATATATATATATATGTATGTATATATATGGTTGTGGGTGTTTTGTGTCTAAATAAAGCAGACATGGTCAGTTTAATAAAAAAAGATATCTTTTACTGAGATGGCTACATGTATTATAATACTATCCTTATCAGAAATAACACTTCTCCTTCAGTACTCTGGGCATCAATTTTCCTGAAAGCAGATTGTATCTGGCTCTGACTTCTTAAGAATTCAGTAAGCCAGCCTATTTTATGCTGATTCAAAAATATATTAAATGTATTTTAGTTCATCACCCTTAAAATTCTCTTATAAATTTGTCTCACATACAATATAGTCAAAAATATCAAGGTGGCTTTCACGTAAGTGATTATACTTCATGTTTTTTTTTTTACCAAGTATTGAGTTGACAAATGATCCAGTACTCTCTTTATTACAACTAGAAATTAAAATGAAGTATCCACCTTGAGTCCAAGATGGTTGAGTGATTATGAAGAGCATATTATAGTGGGCCTTAACCTTAACATTGATGAGAGTTTAATTTTCATGAAACAAACATAACCTTGGGGAATACACAGGCAGCATTACCACACACAGGTTTGATTAGGCATTTGTACAAGAGATGGAAAAATCCTTATTTCTTATAACAAAATTTCCTCAAATTCATATATAAGTAGATGCCATGTATTCCTACAATAAATAATGTTTGTAACATTACAAATATTTTTTGGTCTGGGAATTGTTGATTGGAAAATAAGGGATAAGCAGAGATGAATATGAGAACAAAAACATGTGTGTAGAATCATTAAAATAGTCAGGTTGGGCACAATGGAAGCTATGTGAAAGACACAGAGTTTTCCAAGCATCAATGCTTAAAGACTGAACAATTTGTTATCACTTCTTTAATGGTCAAAGCAGTTGGAGAGATCACCAGAAGTGCTTAAATTATCAGCAGTCATGAGAGAAAGAGAGAGAGGGAGACACAGACAAAGACAGACATAGAGTGACAGTAACAGAGAGACATTGAGACAGGGAGAGACAGAGACAGATAGACAGAGACAGAAATACTGAGAGGCACAGAGACAGAGATATAGACAAAAACAGAGAGGGAGAGAGAGAAAAGGAGTAAGAGAGACAGAAAGAGAAAGAGAGACTATATGAATCTTCTAAGCATGGGTGTAGGATCTGTGATGTTGTTTATGACTGGTTGATGAATATCACAATATTTCTAGTCATTTGTATTACCTAAGCCTCAACAAGAACATGATAATTGATCTTTTTATCTCATTTCTATCATTTCTTTTGGCCCTGAAGCACCTGGTAGCTTGGAATATTTTATCACTCCATTAACAAAATGGAAGCAAAAGGAATTTGAATCATAGAAGGGTATCTCTAACAGCTAGAACACTTATCACTGATTTAATTCCTACCTGACTGGTATGGATAAAGGTCAAATGTTATTATTCCACATGAGAGGATTTTAACCATACTTGTCTTCTAACATGGGCAAATAATTTGGGATTATGTGGGGTTTCAAGATTGTTTCTCAGAAGACAGTTTAAATTTCCCTTTTGGCTTTCTTGGAGCATTGCCTCATGATGGTGAAGAGGCAATGCAGCAACATTCTCCCAAAGGACTTATTGTTTTCACAAAATGGAGGTACACTGAAGTTATATAGCCAACTTGCTTAGTTTTCTTTGCATCTAGCTATCTCTCAGTTAGGTTGAGCTATCTCCACAGTCACAAACCTTCCAGGTACCAGTAGGACATGTTGCTCTGGATTATCTTTGCCAATATAACTATTCAGTTCTTTTCAGAAAAACTCACTAAATTTGAACCACACGAAATTATTCACCCTCTATTCAATACTATGTTTTTAAACTAGAACAACACAAAGGAAGCTTAAAGAAGATGTTTTCCTCACTGTGTATCTGACTTTTTCAACAGCTGGAATAGATAAAAGAAATATGTTTGATCTTGAATATTCTTTATGGATGAAATCAGTCAATGAGATAAGCCCAGTCCAACACAGTTCACAAAAATGTGTTACTACTATCTTCTAAAAGTTCTCAGTTGCTCTTGAATTGATTACTTAGACACAGCTCAGCATAACCCATCACATTGAATATTATTTTTGAAAGTTGACTCTGAGGACAGAGAGAAGAGCCTTTGAGGAATAAAAGAACAGTACAGTTACAAGATTCTTGAGATTTGCAAGCAGAGGACACATCGTTTTTCTATTGTTTCTTGGCCCTCATGAAAATGAAGCCTTCTTCACTGCAAGCTGACCTACCTCCAATCCTGTAGCTTCAGGAAACAGAAATTCCATGATAAATTCCACAGTCTTCTGGGTGCCGTGTGCTGGTATCCTTGTGAGTAAAGGTGATAGTGATAAGGTGGAGTTGTATTTGCACAGTAAAGAATATACAGAAATGACTTAAAACCAACCCCTGTGTACAAAATCTCAATGTTTAAATAATACATTTAACAACAGAAATAAAGAACATATTGGCCTAAGAGAAAAACTACTGAAGGATATACAAATAGAAAACTATTAAACTGGGGAGTGTTGGTTGCACCCATTCAAATATTTTTGCTGGCTTTGTAATCTCCAAATCTGCTGGTCTATAAAATACTTAGTGAGTGATCCTCAAGTAATATGTAATCTGTAAATTTATCACATTGTTAAACACCCTAATGGGTTAAGCAAACAACTAGCAGGTTAACTTTCTGTGATAGTCTGATTGGGATTAATCCATGGAAGATTTTCTCTCATCTGTGAGTTCTAAGAGAATTCATTTAAAGAAACATTCCTGCTATTAATATGCTTTCCAGTTATTATTAAACATGTATAACAATCACTAGATATTAGCCCACATCTTATGAACAGATTTCTGTATATCTACAAAAATGTTCTGTGTTCTAGTTATGCTATATTGAGAAATGAATGACATCTTGAGCTTAAGGATGATAATATAAGTATTCCTAAAATTGTATCAGTGATTATTAAGCTCCTTATAGTGGGACTGCAAATAGGTTCTTTTCTAATTGTCAAAACTGTAATGAAAACATGCCAGTCTCTCAGGTGTCAAAAATCAATTGCTGTTGTATAGTTACTAGAAGTTCTCCTACTCAGAGCACATTCCAAAAAGTGGCAAAACAATTAACCGAAATTCACAAAATGGTACTAAGGATTTATCATAGGTGATAGGACAGAAGATGTAATATTGACGGGATTTATCTATACAAATCTACACTAATAACTTAGTTGTAGTTTTCAACCTTCTATTACCCTGTGGAACAGTACCAGGTTATGGATACTTAGCCACATAATTATGGCTGATTTTTATGCATGTGAACATTCTCTGTTCTAATCTTCTATTACAAATTATTTCTGATTTGATTATTTCTATAAACTTATGATGAATATTTTAACATGTGATCAAGCATTCTGAAACATGTATAAAGACTGAGGACAAACACATGAAAAAAGAGACAATAATTTTCCCTTTCCCCTATTTAGAATTTTTCTGATTTTCCCCTTATCTTTCTTTGCAAACTGTTTACCACTTAGTAATAAAACCTATAAGCACTTCACAAAATGTCCCCCTTTCCCCTGTGATTTCCAACTAGTGTGCCAAAAGTTAGGAGTCATGATGTTTCTTCTGAAATAGTACAAATGCTATTTATTCAATCATTCTGTTTTAGGATGAGGTGCTAAGTGTCCTTAACTACAGTTTCTGGCCTCAGAAGATCACATAATGCAAAATACCTATAGTAGCAATGTAACTTATATTTGAAAAATAAATTTTGTCTTATTATACAGCAACCATAACAATCTCATAAGACAAACTGTTAACTCTATACCTAACAATATGTAGTCTTACCTTCTGCTGATGTTCTCCCCCCTCCCCTGTCTCAAGAAGAACCAAGAAGAGACAAGATCCCACTGAGGGTGGCCCCAAGCATGATATATTTCACAGCTTTCAATATGTGGAAATAAATTATTTTTGGATCCATGCTAGTTGTTCTACCTAAATACTAAGAAATGCTGAACTGTAGGGCCTTCATCATGCATAGTTTATCTAGTAGTATGGCTAAGTCTTACTCCTGACTTTACACCACAGTTTTTAATGATAATGTTTGCTCTTAGGTCTTTTCATCATCATTGTCCAAGTTCATATTTTTCTTTATGATGCATTGATCTCTTTCACACTTTTCTGACAATGAAGAAAGTCTGGAAAATGGTTAAAGCAGGGTGATATTTAGTAGAATTAACATGGGGCAGAGATAATTTTCCCCAAGATGTTATGTCCATACCCACTCACATGCTAGCATGGCCCTCCCTCTGCTCTTTCTAACTTATCTGAAGGTTAAGTCAGCATGTGGGTGATTTGTATCCTGGTATTCTGTCCATATAGCAGCTGTTCTCAACCTGTGGAGTGAAATCCATTTCTAGGTTGAATATCTCTATTATATAACACCAGAAGCTCAGAATGCTATAAACACAATTCTCCACTAATAACTAATTATGGTTTTTGAACTTATATTACCCTGTGGAACAGTCCAGGTGACGGGTATTTAGCCACATACTTATGGCTAATTGTTATGCATGTAAATATTCTCTGTTGTTATCTTCTATTTTAATTTCTGATTCATCATTGTGTGAATTTATGATGAACATTTTAACATGTGATCATGCATTCTGAAAGATATATAAAGATTGAAGACAAAAAGATGAAAAAAGAGACAAAAATTTTCCCTTTACCCCATATAATATTTTTCTGCTTTTCCCCTTAGCTTTCATAGGAAAATGTTTACAACTTAGTAATAAAATCTATAAGTACTTCTCATAATGTCCCTTTTAAAACTGTGATTTAAAACTAGTGTGCCAAAAGATAAGACTCATGAAATTTCTTCTGAAATAGAACAAATGCTATTTACTCAATCTTCCCTGTTTTAGGACAAAGTGCTGAGTATCCTTAACTGAAGTTTCTTGACTCAGATCACAGAATGCAGAATAGCTATAGAAGCAAGGTAACTTAGACTTGAAAAGTGAATTTTGTATTATTCTACAGCAACCCTAATAATCTCATAAGACAAACAGTTAACTCTATACCTCATAAGATGAAGTCTTACTTTCTGTTGATGTTCTTCCACCTCCCTGTCTCAATAAGAACCAACAAGAAAGAAGATTCCACTGGGACTTGCCCCAAGCATGATATATTTCATAGCTTTTAATATGTGAAAATAAAATATTTTTCGATGAATGCTAGTTGTTCTATCTAAATACTAAGAAAAGTTGAAGCCTAGGGCCTTCATCATGCATAATTTACCTAATACCAAGGCAAAGTATTACTGCTAGCTTTACACAGCACTTTTTAATGATAATGTTTACTCTTAGGTCTTTCACCATCTTTGTCCAAGTTGATATTTTTCTTTATGTTGCATTAACCTCATTCACACTATTCTGACAGTGAAGAAGGTCAGGAAAATGGCAAAAGCAGGGTGATATTTAGTAGAATTAACATGGGGCAGAGATAATTTTCACCAAGATGTTACGTTCATACCCACACACAGGTTAGCATGACCTTCCCTCTCCTCTTTATAACTTATCTGAATGTTACCTCAACATGTGGGTGACTCTTATCCTGGTACTCTTTCCATATAGCATCTGTTCTCAACTTGAGGGATGAAACCCCTTTTCTCGGTTGAATATCTTTTATATTGCTCCAACAAGACCATTAAAAGCCACTGGCATTTATATTAGTATACATAACAATGGAAAAATTACAGTTATGAAGTAACAACAAAATATTTTCAGGTGTCACATCAACATGAGGATTTATATTGAATTATGAAGAATTAGGATGCAATATAACAATGTCATAGAGTGCCCATGGGATCGAAAACACTTATGTTAATAATATGAAACATACTTCTGGTCTCCGTAAGAAAATAAGTACTTCACAGCACAACCAAACTTAATTAACTGTGACTTTATTAGGAATGAGTATTAAATGGCACAGCCCATTTGATGCACCAAGCAAACCACATATGATCAAAAAGAAATGCATGAAGATAAATTTCTCTGAAGAACTTCATTCACACACCACATTTTTGCTGATATTGCAGACAGAAACTTCATGGGCAAATGTGAATTTTTGTGCAACAGATATGAAGTTTTCCTTTGCATTCATATAAACTAATAATGAGTAGAGTAGGCTTAGCATAAAGAAATCACATATGAACATAACATCTTCATGAACTTGATATGGCTTTACAATGTATGATATAGATAACAAATATATAATGACAAAAGTATGAATATACTTATTAATATAGATGTAATTCTAAAGTGGAAAAAATGTGCTCATTAAGGTGCTATGGTTAAATATTACTTATAGGAGATAAAGGAAGCTGTAATTCTAAATTAGACATAAAGTACACCCTTAGTTATTTTGTATTTCCTGCATCAGTTGGTCCTGTTGAGTTCACAAATGATACTTTTCTTTTATGATATATTAGCATCTTTCACACATTGTTGAGACTGAAAAGGTCAATGAAATGTCCTGAAAAGAGTGACACTTGGAAGAATCAACAGATATATTCCCATCTTCAAAAAGTCAAGAAAGGTTTGAATTTTCAAGCCTGTGAAGAATCAGTAGAATCTAGCACATGGCATGATTCTTGACTATGGTCTTTTCCTGTGACAACATGGAGAGGATAATATATTTTCATGCACACCTGCTATGTAGTGTTTATGAAATTTATATTCCATGGCGTGTTGAGGAATAGAGACTACATTATTGTGTAAGAAAAAATGGCTTCTCATAAATTCCAAGAAGTAGGAAAAACAGTTTCTTTTTAGGATAACCAATCATTATTGTTGAACTTCAACTAAAGGAGCTTTAGAATAGAGTTCTAAATACCGTATAGATATTACCATGACAGTGGCTGTTGTTTAAGGGACACATAGAATATAGTATAAGCAGTCCATCAATGATTGAACTTTTCTACTTGTTTCTCTACTATCAGGTGGAAAAGAATGGAGTGACATACCCAGGCATAACACAGAACCTAGTGACCCACAAAGTACAAGGGTCACACGTCTGAAGTTATTTGTTATGTAACCCATTCTAATTTAACTCTAAGGAAGCATGACAAAAATGTCACATACACTTTACTGAACCAAAGGAACACACAAAAATTTCTACAGATATCCTGAGTTAAGTGTTGTTAGAAATAAATCTTTCAAGAGAAGAATAAGAAAGAAATGACAAAAAATAACAATACAGGCATGATAATTTAAGTAAGAAATATTAGGCACATAAGAAAATCTTTTTGAAAAAATCTGGTGGACATTTTTTTAAATAGAAGTAAACAAATATGTTGAAATGTAAAATGTAAACATAACCAGCCATATTTCAAATATGCATAATGTGAAGATAAAGAGGCAGGGGGGAACCAAGAAAGGGGGTATTTGAAATGTAAATAAAGAATATATCTAATAAAAAATTTAGTGACTGCAAAAAAATAAAAAGGAAAAAAGAAAAGAAACCTATCATTACTGTATACATTTGACCATTTTAAATGAACAAGAAAGTTGCTGCCATGCTCAGTTCCATAATTCTTTCATTAAGCAAATTACATGGAACTATTTAAAAAGTTGGATTATACTGATTATTAACTATGTAAACAAATGTGTATACATGCTACTCCTACCACAGTGATGCAGAGATAATGTCAACGAATAGAAGAAGATATTCCTATATTGCAAGTCCTTATCTTCACTATCAGGGACACTCTCTTACATGATTTTCTTCTAATTTATTCTTATTGTTGTACCATTAAAATAGGAATACTGGCAGCTCTTTCTTACCTCTCCTTGATGGGCAAAAATCCCAGTTTGGAGTAAAGGATGCAAGATTGCTTCCTTTAATAATTATGAAATAGCATAGAAAGGAATTCAAAGGTACCATTTTTCTGATCCTCCTTATAAAATAATTGTCTTCTTCTTTCAGCACAAACTTGAGAGAAACTCCAGAACCTCTACCAAGATTCTGGTGGTCTTGTTCACAGTGGTCCTGTTGGCCCTAAGCTCTGCTCAGGAACCTGGTCAAGGTATGAGAATATGTGTGTGCATGCTATGTCTCTTTATAAAGCACAGGACACAACACTTCAGTGGTAGAGAGAGAAGGAGCAAAGTACTGGTAATGAGAGATGAATTAGATCATACATTGTTTTATTTTTAAAAATAGAAAGTCTCAGATTTGAAGGCACTTTTGTAGTTAAACTAAACTTCATATGCCAGTAGCCTTCATTTACTGTTGACCAAGAAAAGAAAAACAAAATAGGAGCCATTTGATGGATGGCAACTCAAGCGATAAACCTGAAAGTATTATATACAAAAATAATAACATCCTACCAATTTTCATTTTTCTACACTGTTTCAACATTCCAATGCATTATCTGTGTGTTTTTCATAATTTACTCAAATGTTAATCCATATGCCTTTTATTTGAGAAGACAGAAATGTAGAAGATAGGAAATAAGGAAGAGATATTCTTAATTAAACAGAGATAGAAAACTAGATAGACAGAGACAGAGAGACAGTCAGACAGACAGACAGACAGACAGACAGACAGACAGACATGTAGATAGATGACTTAATCACCATAGGCAGCAAGATTCTATATAAAATGGAGACAACCAAAGGGAAATTTTATGTGTAACCTAGCCATTGACACTCAGCAAAATAGTCACCAGATGTGCTGCTAATAAATGATACATGGTCATGCTCCTAACGGTGATTAAAATTCCCCCAGGGAATGACAGATTGTTGCTAAAGTCATTTGTCAACTATAAAATTCTAGTTGCATGTGTGAATTCACTTTGGGTCTATCATTTGCTGTGCTATACAATGGCCATCTGTCAAAACTCTTCCTAATAATATCAAGCAAATACCAAAAAACTTTAATCACCTTATGTGTCTTTAGTAAGGAGGACATTTTATAACTCTACACTTTATTGTCATTTCTCTTTTTTCTAGATAAGGTATTTAGGATTCACAGAGGTTCAGAACAAAATTCTCCAACTTTGACAATTAGCAACATTAAGTGGGTGGGCAACAAACTAAAATAAGCCAGAAGTCTGAATTCTTAACAGTAAGAGAAATCTACCTTTACTACCATAGAGGAATGGTTGCTAGGAGAAAAATTTAGATTAAATTCCTTAATTTGACATTTCTATGGAAACATGATTTTCTCAGTGTCGTCTTCCAACTCCTCCTTGGTTCTATGTCAGTTGATTTCAGCAGAAAAGGCACACAATTAAGTGTTAGTGTCTCTTTTCTTTGTGATTCTATACTCAGAGAATAGCATTGAGCCTATCAAATGCAACCTGTGATGGATTGTTCAGTGAGAACTGTATAATCTGTGATTTTTAGGCTCCTCTTCCACAGATAATATTTCTCAATATGAGGACAGTCTTCTGAGCGAGCTGCATGAATTTTACAATTAAACTTAGTGATTTCATCTGGATTCACTAAAACACCATTTTCACCAAACTATAAGAGCTAACAGAACCTTCACATATGAACTGATTAATCTCTTTTAATTACTCTGAGGAAACTGGTCCTGAATAATCTGCACTATGTCATTCAAAGACCATGCTTTAACAGGTTAAAGTTGCTATCCTGAAATGTGGGAAGATCTTGGTCATAAAGGAGAACAAACTTGAGTACAACTGAATTAAGGTATTATATGCTTTTATGACTCAGAACTTTAGAATCAAAACCAGAGGTCACGTCCTTCAGGATTCCAGCCAAGACCACCTGCGAATGGGAACCAGCAAGGCCAACCCCCACAAGTGGGCCCACAGCAGAGACTTCCTCAAGGCCCACCCCAACAAGGGGGCCCACACAAGAAACCTCCTCAAGGCCCACCCAAACAGGGAAGCCCACAGCAAAAACCTCCTCAAGGATCACCCCCACAAGGAGTCCCACAGCAGAAACCTCCTCAAGGACCACCCCCACAAGGAGGCCCACAGCTGTAACCACCTCAAGACCCACCCCCTCAGGAAAGCGAGGAGCAGGAATCATCTCAAGAACAATTCCAACAAGGAAGTCCACAGCAGAGACCTCCTCAAGGCCAAAGACCACAAGGAGGCCCTCAGCAAAGACCTCCTCAGTCAGGGAACTCACAAGGCCCACCATAAGGTCCCCAGTTGGGCAGACCCCAGGGACCTCAGTAAACCAGAATTTTATGACAGGTATGTTTCATATTTATTCCTTAGTGGGTACCTGGGGCAAACAAATCTCCCTATATTTTAAATGTCACAAATTAACCAACCTAAATATGTAGAAATAATATTGTCCTAGACTCAATATCAAATATTATGACTGAGCTGTAATGTTCTCTCTGTACTCTGAATACATTACTTTTTCTATTTTTTTTTCAGAAATTTAATAAGAAGTTGACTCTCTCACAATGTGCTTCCACTGCCATGAGGGATCAAAACTGGAGCTTCAATATACTAATAAAATATTCAGTGTTCAACTTTGATTATTGTCTTTCTTTCTGGGTGTCCTTCAATCTACAATTTCAGCACTGAAAATAATCTAAGGTCATCAGTATTTTATCATGGTTTCTTCCTGTTATTTTCCCCTGCAATGTCCTTAAGACAGCTACCTGGTACCAATCATAAATGTTCCAGTCTTTTTCCTTGCCTGGTCTCTACAGCATTTTCAAAATTATTACACATTCGTAAACTACAGGCTCACATTTTTCTTAGACTATGAACTTAAAACAAAATCTCATCTTTAGAAAATGCTACACACGGCTGTGGTGAAAGGGACTCTAACTAAGTTGATCATGTAGAGCATGGTTTGCCTTTCTCCCAAACCTTTGACAAAAACTGCTATATTACATTTCTAATCCTAGTCCTACCTCTGAAGGTATATTTTCATATTTGGCCATCTCCATCTTCTGAGGCTCACTAACAAGATCCTGCTGTCAATGTTTGAGACCACTAGTCAAAAGCATACTTTGCTTTATCTGAATATCAACAAACAAAATATACTACTGCATCCTAGCACATTCTAAGATAGACCTCACTGATTTGTTTCTTAAGAATTACAACTGTAGGTATTTTACTAATGCATTTCTGCCAAAATCAGAAATCAAACACTCTAACTTTTTTTTCAGTTTAATAAAGTATCTGTCTGTGAATATAGCTGTTTGTGTGTGGTGAGTCCCTTATACTGGGTGGTAGAGCATGCAGTTATGAGCAACATGGCAACACAAGACTGTTGAGGCAGGCATGTGTACAGACTTGTACACCAGTGCCATAGAGGAAGAGAGGAATGGTCAGGAATCTTTGGCTGAAGGAGTAGGTTTGTAGGCTCTAGAAATAGGTAGACTGGTCTGCAGTGGATTCAGGCCATCTAAGCTATAATGTAGGGCTGTCAAATGATCCTGCACACTTGGATTCTGTCTTAGGATTTCTATTCCTGTACAAAACTTTATGACTATGAAGCAAACTGGGGATGAAAGGGTTTATTCATCTTACACTTTCACATTGCTGTTCATTTCCAAATTAATTCAGGACTAGAGCTCAAGCAAGGTAGGAAGCAGCAGCTGATGCATCATCTATGGAGCGATATTAATTACTTGCTTGCTTCTCCTGGATTCCTAAGTTTGCTTTCTTATAGAACCCAGGACCACCAGCTCATTGGTTATACCACCAACAATAGGCATACCCACACTTCATCACTAATTGAGAAACTGCCTTACAGATGGAATTCATGGAAGCTATGCTTCGAGGGAAGATCCTTACTATTTATAATAAAAAATTGAGTATTTTATTTATTTACATTTCAAATGTTATCCACTATCTGGATTTCCCTCGTCAAAACCCAAAACACATCACCTACCCATGCTTCTATGATGGTACTCCCCTATCAACCACACTGACTGTCACTGCACAGCCTAGAATTCCAATGGAGAATCAAGCTTTCATAGGACTAAAGGCCTTCCCTCCAATAATGTCAGATAATGCACTACTACATAAACAGCTGGAGCCATGGATCCTCTTGTGTTGGTGCTGTAGTCTATGGGATTTCTAAGGGATCTGCTTAGTTAATATTTTTGTTCTTCCTGTGGGAATGCCAATACTTTTTGTCTTTCAGCCTTTCCCTTATATTTTCTTTTGATGTCCCTATGCTCATCATAAGAGTGGCCACATACTTCATCATCTGTGTTGTTCAAGCATTGACAGAGCCTCTCAAAAATCACCTGTGTCAGGTTACTGCCAGCAAGCACTTCATGGCATCAGAAATATTGTCTGGGTTTGGTATTTTCTTATAGGATAGATCCCAGGTGGGGTTGTATCTAGATGGCCTTTCAGTTTCTACTTCACTCTTTGTTCTTTTTTTTTTATTTTCACAGGAGCAATTCTGGGTTAATTTTTTTGGGATGGCTGAGTGTTCCCATCCTTCAACTTGGGGTCTTGCCTAACTTTGGATATGCTCTCTATGTTTTCCCTATTCCCTTTATTACTCTAAGATGGTGAACTCTCCTATTAGAATTCTAAGCCAAAATAATTTCTCTCTTAAGTTTCTTTTGGCCAGCAAATTTTATCACAGTGATTAAAAAAGTAATGAATACGCACAGGGAGGGAGAATATACTGTCAATATTAGACCATGTTTTGTGGCTATTGACACAGTGTACATGTTGTAAAGAAGGGAGCCTTATAGTAGGACATAGTTCTAAGACAATATTTACATATTTTGTTGAAATCAAGGCTTGTACTACACTGAGTATATTCTCTTGAGTACAAAAATTAATGAAAATATTATCAGATACTGTTATTGTGTTTATGATCTTAAAATTTTTCACTAATTTTAAAATAATTCTTGTTTAAATATTAAACCTTAAGATGGTACCAATCATATCTTCAGATCAGTACCTACTCCTTCTGCAATCCCCTCTCCATTTCCGAAGTTATTTCTGAAGTAAGCAGTGGAAAGGGCACACCATGGCAAGAATGCAAGCCTTGCACATTGCTTCATCCTTACCCTCTGAGTCGGACTTTATACTTTATTTATACTTGCCTTAGTTATATCTCCTGTAATGAGTGAGAAGGTTGGTGATTACACTTCATAGAAAATGCATTTTTAATATTAAAAGGTAAGTATGTTAAGTTTAACTAACTTTCTTTTACAAATCCCATTCTTCCAAGGTTTACTGAACATATATATACTTAGGTGATAACAGAGTATATTTTTTAGAAAGCTTCAACATTAATCAATGTATCTTATCACAAGAGGACAGCTAGAATCTATAGGTAAATTAAGATTTCTTTTTTATTTTATATCCTTGATCTTAATTAATTAATTAATTTTACCACAAAATTGTCTAATTTATGAGCTGTTTTTTCTCTGTAGTGCCTTAAAATTGTTCAATTTTCTTTAAAGAATTTCATTTGAAATTAATCTTCCCATCCCAGAAAATGCTCACATTTCATTTTGTATATCTATCATTTTTACTGTTATTATTATTATTATTATTAGTAGTAGTAGTAGTAGTAGTAGTAGTAGTAGTAGTAAGTTTTCAAACATATATGGAATATCCATTGTATCTATTTAGCATTATACAGATATACTTGGCTGTTGGGATGAACACTTCACAATGGCAACCTGCCAAAGGGCTTGTTCCTGAAGTAAACTGACTTTTTTTTCCATTACTTACTATTGATGACCTGGAATTCTGCAGCCAATTGTCCAGGATAGTGAACATCTCATTAGATTCTGAGAAAGCATTGGACAAAATTAATCATCCTTTCATGGTAAAATGTTAGGAAGTTCAGGAATTCAATTCCTATTCCTAAATATAACAGAAAAACAGTGAAGAAGTAGTGAACCTCAAAGTACATGGAGAGAACTTTGAATCAATCACACTAAAATCAGGGATTAGACAAGGATGACCACTATCACCCTACCTATTCATTATAGTACTTGAGGTTCCCACAGCAGAAGAGGAGAAGGCAGCAGTAATTCTGTGGCCCAGGAGCAGATCTGTGTTCTGGCCATGACCTACCATGGCGAGAAGACATGCTGGCATGGTCAACATGGTGGAACCATATGTTTAGTCTTCAAGGCCATTAGGCTCAGCAACATTAGAGAACCATTAGTATTCTCCATCAGCTGACATGCAGGTATATGATTTTGATGATGAGCAAACATTAGAAGAAGAAATGTTGGAAGGAGAGACAAATTTTCCTTCGGAAATAGATGATCTTGCAAGGGAATGTGACATGCCAAACCATAAGCTTCTCAGCCTCTATGTGTTTGACAGCACAATTCAGTTACTTGAAGATGATGAGGAACAGCAGGGAGGAGGAAGGGGTAGATGTTGAAGATGCTGATAATGATGATAATGATGACAAGAGTTGCAATAGTGGGGAATATAAAGAAGAGAATATGAAGGGTTCATGTGGTCAGGAGAATGATACTCTGTTTTCCAGTGAAGATCCCTCACAATCTGTTACTACCCAAGATGTTCAGGAAATCCACACATGTTAATGTAAATATTTTGACGCCAATAGTGAAATAGAGGAAGAATCTGAAGAAGATGAAGATTATATTCCCTCAGAAGACTGAAATAAGAAATCATGGTGGACTCCATGTTTCAAGAATAGATTCCAGGTGGCATTTGTAGATTCAAAGAAAATGCAAGAGTGTATGAAAATGATGATCAACATCTCTGGGATCCTGAATATTTACCAGAAAATAAAGTGATTTCCTTTCTTAAGGATGCATCTACAAAAGGAGATGAGAACAGTGTAGAAGCAATTTCTGAAGGATCTAATATAAATGACAGTGAACATACTTTATATGAATTAGGTAAATGCAATTTTGATGCAGAAGAAGCCTTGAAAAGATTGAGATTTCATGTCAAAGCAACTCAAGTGGAATTATATGTGTGGACAGAGGAAGAATGTAGAAAATATGAACAAGGGCTGAAGGCCTATGAAAAGTAGTTTCACAGATTTAGGCTAATAAAGTCTGAAAAAGATCCGTTGGGAAATGTGTAGCATTCATGTGGAAAAAGTCTGAGCTTCTGATTTCTTTGGTCAGCAAACAAGTTTTGGCAAAACAAAATATGATCTTCATTCTGGTGTAGTGGGTTGCATGGATCAACTTTTGGATGAAAGTGAAAGTTCAGATAAAACTTTTGGATAAAAGTGAAAGTTCAGCTAATCCCCTCCACCAATTGCCTCAAATAGAAGTAACAGCCAGTTAGTGAAAGAAGATGGCATTATCAGCAATAGTAATCTTTTGGACTAGGAGAAATACTGAACAAAGTAGAAGAAAAGTTGAAGGCATACACATTAATGGACCAAGAGGTGGAAATAAGAAGCCACTTCTTACAGATATGGACATTAATGGTTATGAAGCAAATAACCTGAACATGGTCCAAAATCTTGCCCATATAACTGCAAGAAATGAAAATGATTTTGATGAAAAAAATGATTGACCTGCCCAACAGTGGTGGATAAACTGAGTGGGAAAGAAAGTCCAGGCTCCTCTAAGTTTTGCCAAAAAGCATGGGAAGTTTGAGGAACAAGAAAACACAAATTACTAATCTTAGGCCTATTTCACATTCTTTGCAATTAAGTCTGGATGAGTACAAGTTTTAGGGTTTGGGGTGTCCTTTATAAAGCTGATTTCCTTGAAGCAGTTGGTAAGCTCTTTAAATTTAAATTAAGTCCTAACTTTAGGGAATGGAACTCAAAATTCTACCTTTTGCATGTTCTTTTACTTCAAATTTTTTAAGTCTTCTTTAAGGATAACCAAGTCATATTACTTACACAGGCGCTAAAAGCATTCATAAAGAATTGTGAAAATGTGTGATTTTCAAAGTTCTACTTTCTAACAAATAATTAGGGGCTACTAAATTTCAGCATAATACACACATTACAAGCTGGTTTGCATTTGCTATAATTTTATAAAAATACTGAAGAAAAACAAAAATTACTGTCAGCCTAAGTCCCCATTAAGACAATAGAAATGGAAGGGCAGATGATGTTGCAATATTGCAAAACCTAGGAATAACTGTAGACAAGTAACAATATTAACTTGAATAAAACAATAATGGTTTTACAGATTTTTAGATTTTTCCAGTTGTATCCAATTTGTCAAATTTGAGACTTTTTTCAGAAATGAAACATATTATATATATATTTGTGTGTGTGTGTGTGTGTGTGTGTGTGTGTGTGTGTACAACTAGTCAAAGTACTACCAAGAGCTATTAGTTATCAAAGGGGGTTCAAAGGGATAAAAATTGGAAGGAAGAAGTCAAAATATCACTATTTGCAGATGATTTTATTGTATAATTAAGTGGCTCCAAACATTCCACCAGAGAACTCCTAAAGCTGATAAACAACTTCAGCAATCTGGCTGGATATAAAGTTAACTCAATCAAATCAGTAGCCTTCCACAACTCAAATGATAACCAGGCTGAGATTAAATTAGTGAAAGGACACCCTGCGTAATAGTCACAAATAATAAAAAAATAATTCCTTGGTGTGACTCTAACCAAGCAAGTGAAAATCTGTGTGGTCCAAATTTCAAGAAAAGAAAAAAAAATTGAAGATCTCAGAAGCTATAAAGATTTCTCAAGGTCATGGATTGCAGGATTAATGTAATACAAATGTCCAACTTCCAAAAAGCAATCTACAGACTCAGTGAAATCCCCATTAAAATCCCAAAGAAATTCTTGCTTGAGGCAGAAAGAGCAATTTGCAAATTCATTTGGAATAAAAAAAATCCAGGAGAGCAAGAACTATTCTCAACAATAAAAGAACTTCTGGGAAATCACCATCCTCCAGCTGTATTACAGAACAATAGTAATAAAAAAGACAGGGAAAGTTGTCAGGAGCAGACAAGTCTCAACAAGGGAACAAATAACTTTAAATGTCACATTGTGTAGATTTCTGATGTTTTTGTAAACCAGCAATCTATGTAAAGTAATCTGGACTCTTGTTCTTAACTACTCTCATCTATTTCTAATTAAAATCTTGAAAACACACTAAAAATGAACTCAGAGTCATGAATTGGCTCTTTGGCTCTAAACATACAGGTTTAGGGCCTAAAAACACCTCAGATCAGATTAAAATAACAGCTATAGAAGGAGAGGAGCTAATATTTGTACTTAAAAAATTTGAATCAATACAAAAAATTTATATCAATGAAACCCTTGGCTTTGCATAATAATAAATTATGTACCATTTAAGAAATTATGACTTCAGTTTAGTAACAATTAAGAAGATTTCTAACAATTGACACTATAGCTATGCTATCAATTCTAGCTATTCCTCCTTGTTCCAATTATGACCATTTCTACATTCCCTAGAAAGACATCATTTAATAACCACTCCCAGTCCCAAATTCCTGGGATAAGGGACAACAGGTCTTTATAAATTCTTCCAACTGAATATGGGCCCTGAGATATTTTTGAAGGCTAGGAGGGGAGGTAAAGTGAAGGAGTTGTTTGACCTTAAGAAGGACATACCAACAGTTGTATTCATCTCTTATGTCTGTGCCCTGACTGGATCTGGATGTAAAACAAGAAATCAGGAGGTTAAGCATGTCAGTTCATCATGTCTTAAGAGGAGATTTACCAAAACTCTATATACAGTAATATATAAATCTCAAAATTAAATTTAATTATCATCAATATAACAGTTTAGTTTGATTGTTTGGAATCTAGATTTTCAGGACATCTCCCTCTATCAAATCTGATTCATATAAATCAGGAAGTTGTAAATACCTTAATCACCTTTTCCAAAAACAGAAAGAAAAACCCACTTCACAAATTAGCATATCCTTGAGACAGTAAACAGAAAAACATTCATGTTTATCTCTCTCCCAGAGGAATAATTTGACCACAAAACTCAACATCACACCCATTTTGAAAATTAAAACAATCTAAAATACATGAAGTAACTAGGATACTGTGTGTGCTTATACTAGTCCTTTTCTATCTTGCCAAGCAGTAAAAGATACTGAAGATTTCAGTGGAGCCCATGTAAGAAGAAGATGAGTTTCCTGTGACGGGTTAAGTGATCTATACCATCTGTCCATTTTGCTTTTTGCCCAGAGCCACAGATATATTTTATTAATACTGGTATAATATCTGTCTGTTGAATTCTATACGTGGAACCACAGATATAGGAATTAATACCTGTTCAAAGCAGGCAATAATTATCATTGCACTCTCTACTCCATAGTCAGTGACTAATATTCACTATCCTAATTCAAATTAAAACATTCCAAAAAAATGATGTAAACTAAAATAATGTATATGCCTATACTTAGGCCTTTCTTTTTTACAAGATAATATAAAACCTAGTATTCCCGTGAAACCCACCTTACACCAAATATGTATATCCTGTGAGTCAAGTAAATGAATTCTATACCATTTTATGGCTCAATTCCTAGTGCAGCCAACTTGTTATACCATCTATCTGTTCAGCTCTCTGCCTGGAGCCATAGATAATTATTTTATCAATACCTCTTCACTGCCCTCTCTACTTGAAATCAGTAACTAATTTTACCTATCCTGTTTCTGAAAGGCATGTGAAATTTCCCTTGTGAATTAGACAAATCTGTAACACATGAAGTGTGCTAAAATACTGTATGTGACCATACTTATGCTATTCATATGTTTGCAAGAGGAAATAAAACCCAGTCATTCTGTGGAACCTGCATTAGACAGAATGAATATTCAGCGAGTTATCTTAGAGCAATATGTATTTATATTATCTTAACACAATTGATTCAAACTTCTATTTACACTCACGTATAAGCAGACAGCTAGTCAACGCAGGATTTAAAGCCATAATTCCCATGAATCCCACATTAGACAGAATTTGAGTATCCTGTAAGACATATTGAAGCAATATATCTTTATACATACTTTAAAGCAATTTATTCAAGCATCAATGAATGTCTGTTTATAGAAGCAGGTAGTTTTTGCTTGTTAAGCTCTCTGCCTGGTGCAGCCAGCATTCCCCACAGTGGGGGACCACAGAGTTTGCTGATAAATGTTTCAATTCCCACTTGACTCATCAGTGATATCTAGCTACTCACTTTAAAATATCAGCAAAAAATAAAATAAATTTCTAACTCTTGGGCTAAAAATCTTAAATTTCTAGTGAATTTGTTCCCTGACAGCATGTTGGTTTTCCATCTGTTGAATGAATATTAAAAAGGTAGAACCAGTTTATTCCCTCACTTGTGCCTCTGCCCCACAGTCAGTGTGGAGACCCTCAAGCAAACACACCCATGGCCACAATACATTTCATAAACCCAGACTAACCACCTCATGAAGGAAAATACAACAAAAATTTTGTTTAGAAACTATGGCAACTCAATCCTAGGCACAGCAACTAAAACCTAATTTGTAAGGCTTATTAAAACATGATTTCTCTGGTGGCTGATCTTTGTGGGTCCACCATGATACTAGGAAAATATAGCAGCTACAACTTACCCCTCTGCTGTTCCTGTTCCAAAAGTAAGACACTCTTGTTTCCTCTCTCCAACCCAGAAGTCCCACGTACTTGCCCAGTGATTGGTTCCTTTATTCTTTAGGGGATTGGTAAAAAAAAATAGAACATCTCCAGACCAATCCACAATGGACTCCAATGAATTTTAAAAATATTTAAAAATGGGGTATAGAGCTAAACAAAAAATTCTCAACTGAGGAAAATTGAATGGCTCTGAAACACCTAAAGAAATGTTCAACATAGTGACTCATCAGGGAAATGCAATTAAAAACAACCCTGAGATTCAACCTCTCACCAGTCAGAATGGCTAAGTACAAAATCTCAGATGTCAGCACATACTGGTGAGGATAGGGAGAAAGAGGAACACTCTTCTAATGTTGCTGGTATTGCAAGTTGTTACATCCAATGTGGAAAGCATTCTTATGGTTCCCCAGAAAATTGGACATGGTATTACCTGAGTAATCAGGGGTGTCCTTGGCATATACCCAAGAGATGCTCGAAAATATAACAAGGAAACATGCTGCACTATGTTCATAGTAGCCTTATTCATAATAGCCAGCAGTTGGAAAAACCCCAGATATCCTTCAACTGCTGAAGGAATACAGAAATTGTAATAAATTTATACAATGGAGGACTACTCAGTGTTTAAAAACAAAGAATTCATGAAATTGGCAAGCAAATGGATGAAACTAGAGAATGTCTTCAAGAGTGAAGTAGCCCACTCACAATGGAAAATGCATGGTACGCACTCACTGAAAAGTGGATACTAGCCCCAAAGCTCAGAATAACCAAGATAAAATTTACAGAAAACCTGAAGCTCAAGAAGAAAGAAGACCAAAGTGTGGATCCTTCAGTGCATCTTAGAAGGGTAAACAAAATACTCATGGGAGGAATTCAGAGAAACAGTGTGAAGCAGAGTCACAGGAAATGCAATGTAGAGATTGATCCACCAGGGTATTCATCTCATACCAAACTCAGACACTATTGTGGATGCAAAAGGTGCTGACTTATAGGAGACAGTTATTGCTGTCTCCCAAAAAATTCTGCCACAGCATGACAAATAGAGGTAGAAGCTCACAGACAACATTGGAATGAGTATGGGGTTTCCAATGGAGGAGTTAGAGAAAGGAATGAAAGAGCTGAAGGGGTATGAAACCCCTTAGGAAGAACAATAAGATCAACCAACCAGACACCTCAGACCTCCCAGGGACTGAACCAACCAAAAAGTACACATGGAGGGACCCATGGCTACAGCGACATGTAGCAGAAGAAGGCCTTGTTTGGCATCAATTGGAGGAGAGGCTCATGGTACTGTGAAAGTTCAATGATCCAATGTAGAGAATGCCAGTATGGGGAGTAAGGAGTGGGGATACCCTGATTGAATTGGGGGGTAGGGAGTTTTGATAGGGAATTTCCAGGGTGGGGGAAAGGATTGGGAAAGCAGATAATATTTGAAATATAATTAAAGAAAATATCCATGGAAATTTTTCATGAAATAAAGTTAACAAGATAGGACTTGTAATGTATATATAGAAAATAAAAGCAGAAAAGATAAGAAAAATTCTGCATAGAAAAATCAATTTTCTTTCTAGGAAGGGAAGCTATGATATATTTGCTTTGTGAATAAAAAGAAAGCATGATTTTCTGTTTAATAAAATTAATAATTGTTCAACAATTTAGATCAGTAAAATAACAGGACCTAAAGAGATATAGGAAATCCAGATATATTTAGAATAGCAAATGCTTTTTTCCTTTTCGTTTTCCTTTATTTTCTTTTTAAAACTTTTTATATAAAGTATTTCTAGGGAGGCAGAAATAATTTTTAGCCTTTTCATTCTTCACATCAGGAGTGGTGAGATTATAATATGATGCTAATATGATGAAGAAAAACAGAAGTATGATAAAACAAACATTACATATGTATTAAATATTGTAAGATTTCAGTGGATGTATTCATCAGTTAAATGGTGGTTCTTAATAAAAGAAAATATTACACATGATGATGTACTGGCTAATAAAGAAAAATAATTTTTGGAATAATGTTATTTTACCAAACTAAAACAACCTACAGATTTGGAAACAAAGATGCTATATTTCCTGTACACAGTGTCTTATGCTTTGTTTTCCTAAATTAAATCCTTAAGTGTATAAGTAAACATTCCTAAAACTGACATATTCAAAGATTTCAAAACATTATACTGTCATAGGTTTGCTTTGATGTTTTTAACTTGAGTATTACTTCACAGTGAGCTATGATTTTGTAGGTCATAGGTTTTTAAAAGTCATTTTGATTTATGCGCAGAAGTGTTTGAAAATGTGTGTGGGCATTTCTTTATTGAATTTCTTTTAAATACCAGAATGGGGCACCAAATTTTCTGAAACTGGAGTTACTGGCAGTTGTATGCTGTTGTGTGGATACTGGGGAAGGAACCTGTATTCTCTGTAAGAGTACCAACTGTTCTTAACCATATTCAAAACCAAATTCCATGGATTATTAACCTTCTGATACCTTCAACATTTTCTTGAAATAAAGTTCTAATTAAGGATTGTTAGAGTCAAGTGCATACTGAGAAAGTGCTCTAAAGATTTTGGAATATCACAGGATTTTTTTCTCCTTTACAAAAATGATAAATAAATTTTGCTATTTGTGAGGACAAATTTAAAAAGGTAAAAGAAAGAAACTGATTCCTATGAACTGGATCTGCTCCCACATTACAGTATTATCAAAGGTATTTACTTTCAGTAATATTGGGATTCAGGGCTTCAAATAATTTATCTCTTAAAATCTATAGAACCTCCTGTTGGGATCTATATAGGTTTAATTAAAATACTGATTATATGAACTACATGAATATTATGTGAAAATAAAGGGAAGAAGTAAACAGTGTTGATCAGGATAATGATGTGCAAAAACACTTTAAGAACCCAAAAAATATAATCAATTATTTAAAAATATAAAAAATTGCCTGTTTCTAAAATTTCTTTAAAATTATACTAAATGTTTTGTTTCTCTAAATGTATGAAAATATCAGTTAAAGATTTATGATATACATATATATGAATATGATATACATATAATACATATTTAAAATGTATATTATAGTACACATGTACATATATATAATTTGTACATGTAAACCGTATTTGTCTTAAAAGATAATCAACTGCGGGTTCAGTCACAGTTGATTTATGGATATGGGTAGATAAAAAGGCAGAAGATTCATTGATTTAGGGGCCTAGGTTCTCATAAATTTTCAGTTACCCAAGATACAGACAAATCACATTTATACATAGAGATGGAGTCAGAAATGATAGACTTGTATTATTGGTATTATAAACGTAAACTATCATCACATTATTCGAGATGCACACTCTGGCAAGGCAATTGTTTTCTTCATATTCATTTTCTGACAGAAACAAACACAAAAGGGAGTTATAGGAAAGGTATATTAAGATGAAGTTTCACATCCCTTTATGGCATCTGTAAACAATGAAGATTCAAGTCCATGTCTTTTGGCATTTCTTCCTATTTGGTCCTGTTGTTCATTCTTGCCAATTACCTGCTAAGGGCCATGAGGAAGGAATGTCAAATGGCTTTAGAACTCATGCAGTGCTGCCTATCACTTAGCACAGCCAAAATGGTTGTGCATTGCTTGAGGCATAACCCCACAAACCAAATGTTCTGAGAACTTCATGCAGTTGTGGAGTCCTGCTCTGCCTGTTACCTTCACATACCCCTTAAACTAAGGATTGCATGAAAGCTCTAGTGGGGTTTCCATTCTCCTCATTTGGGAACATCTCTCCAATTCTCAGTGAATGTACTTGATATCTTTCAGGTATTTTTGCTCCAGAATATGAATGAATCAATTAGCACCCTAAGAGTGAACTTAGAGATGAAGATGGTGAGCTATAACCACAAATCCTTAAAATATTTGGAAAAATAAAATTAAGAATGTAGCTGGGTAAAGATGTATTTGCTAATGTCTCTGATATAGAAAATTACAGGGAACAACTCAAGTTCAGAAAACCAGTCTCATTGGTAAAATTACGGATGTTTTATGGTCAGAGAAGCAGGATATTGAAAGTACTAGCTAACATAACTCTCACTGAGCCAAGACTACTGATGATTGATTTCTTGTGCCCAATGATGCCCTCAGAATTCTTATCTGATTTGTTAAGAATCACTGATGAGTAAAGTAGATCTGATTGGATTCATTTTAATATACTATTTGTGATTCTTTTAAGATTACTACAAGATTACTTATAAATTTTTTTTGTTTTTTTTGTTTTGTTTTGTTTTTTCGAGACAGGGTTTCTCTGTATAGTCCTGGCTGTCCTGGAACTCACTCTGTAGACCAGGCTGGCCTCAAACTCAGAAATCCACCTGCCTCTGCCTCCCGAGTGCTGGGATTAAAGGCGTGTGCCACCACCGCCCGGCTTACTTATAAATTTAACTAATGAAATAGTCCCCTTTTTATATCTGAAAATTATTGCCTGAATGTAAGAGGAACTGGCAGAGAAAACTACATGCTCACACTTTGTAAGTCTAAAACACTTTGCTTCCTTAATAATGTCCAGGGGTTCCTGAGAAAAATTTGTTTTCTTTACCTGTGTTATATAGTGTTATTACTTGTAAAGGTATCGGGGAAGATAAAGTTTTTTTTTTTCATAATTATTCACTAGAAGTAAACTAGAGCACAATTTTGGATAAAACATTGTGATTTAAACTTACTTGAAAGATTTTGCTAGGATGTAAGAGCTGTGGAAGAAAAAATAAACTGTGTGCTTGGAACTTTTTTTCTTGTACCTTCCGAGTATGCTTGTACATGTGTATACAAGCAAGTGTATGAGTTCATGTATTAGTCTGGGTTCTCTAGAGTCACAGATCGTATGGGCAGTCTCTATGTAGTTAGGGAATTTGTCGATGACTTACAGTCTGTAGTCCAACTCCCCAACAGTAGTCAGCAGCAGCTGTGGATGGAAGTCCAAGGATCTTGCAGTTGCTCAGTCCCACGAAGCAAGCCGGCAAGGAAGAATCAGTCTTCCTTCTTTCAATGTCCTTATATATGTCTCCAGTAGAAGGTGTAGCCCAGATTAAAGGTGTACACCTTTAATCCCAGATGAACTTGAAGTCTGGGATTAAAGGTGTATGTCTCCACACCTTTAATCCCAGATGACCTTGACTGGAATCCATGCTTCAAGATCTCCATGCTAAGTCCAGGTCAGAACTTATATCTCTGAGCCTCCAAATTAGGATCATAGGTGAGCCTTCCAATTCTAGATTGTAGTTCATTCCACATATAGTCAAGTTGACAACCAGGAATAGCCACTACAGTTCACATGTTTAAAATTTGTGTGAGAGTGTGTAAGAACATTGTTCCAAACATCAAAATATTTGCACATGTATATATGTAAAGCAGGTTTGTGTGTGTTTGTGCTTGCTCTTATAATTGTGTATATGTATGTAAGTATATATATGTGTGAAATGCTTGTATCCTGTCTGTTGGAACACTATACAATTCACCTACCAGGAATGTGTGTTTATGTGCATGTATTTACATATACATATGTATATGAGTAAAATATTTGTGGCATGCTTGCTGGAACTGTGCTTCATCTGTTCTCAGTGTGAATATGTATCACTGCCCATCTGTTTCTCTATCAGTTTGCATGCATGCATGCATGTGTCTTAAATGTGTTCATAATTTTACTCTGAACAAAGTGAGTGCCATTCTCAGTCAGTTAAGCTTTTTTTCTTTCTGAGAAAGAACCACTGAATAATTTCTCCAATCACTGGCTGCTCTCCACATCAGGATCTGAACCTACTTCTGTCAACTTCTCACAGCAAGGATCCCCAAGGCTCTTTTCCTGGGTGTACCACATCACATATTACAAAGCTGATAATTGAAAATTACCAAACACATTGTTTGTTCTCAATTGTGGATAATATTTAGGTGTCATAGGACCTAAGGCCTTCCCTCCAATAATGCCAGATATTGTACTTCTACATAAGCAGCAGGAGCCATGTATACTCTAGAGTTGGTGATGTAGTCTATAAGACTTCTAAGGGATCTGGTTTGTTGATACTTTTCATCTTCCTATGGGAATGCCAACACTTCATGTCTTTCATTCTTTCCCTTATATACTTTATTGATGTCCCTATGGTCATCTTAATGGTAGCTGCACACATCAGCATCTCTGTTGTTCAAGCTCTGGCAGAGTCTCTCAAAAATCATCTATGTCAGTCTATTGCCAGCAAGTATTCTTGCATCGGAAATATTGTCTGGGTTTGGTAGCTTCATATAGGATGGATCCCCAGGTGGGATCTGGATGGCCTTTCAGTTTCTATTCCACTCTTTGTTCATGTATTTTACTTTCACAGGAGCAATTCTGGGTTAAAATTTTGGGATGGCTGAGTGTCCCCATCCTTCAACCTGAGGCCTTGCCTAACTTTGGATATGCTATGTGTTCTTTATTCCCTTTGTTGCTTTAACATGGTGAACTCTCTTACTAGAATTCTAAGCCAAAATAATGTTTTTCTTAAGTTTCTTTTGGCCAGCAAATTTTATCACAGTAATTAAAAAAGTAATGAATAAACAAAGGGAGAATATACTGTCAATATTAGACCATGCTTTATGGCTATTAACACAGTGTACATGTTGTAAAGAAAGGAAGTTTACAGGGGCACATAGTGCTAAGACTGTATTTACATATGAACATTACATGTTGAAATCAAGGCTTGTACCACACTTTAGTATATTCTCTTGAATACAAAAATTAAAGAAAATATTATCAGATACTGTTATTGCCCTTATGATCTTAAAAAGTTTACTAATTTTTAAAATAATTTTTGTTTTAAAAACTAAACCTTAAGATGGTTCCAATCATATCTTCAGATCAGTACCTACTTCTTTGGCAATTCCCACACCATTTCTGAAGTTATTTCTGAAGCAAGCAGTGGAAAGGGTACACCATGGCAAGAATGCAAGCCTTGCACATTGCTTCATCCTTACCCTCTGACTCAGACTTTATACTTTATTTATACTTGCCTTAGTTATATCTCCTGTAATGTGTGAGAAGGATGGTGATTACATTTCATAGAAACTTCATTTTAAACATTAAAAGGTAAGTAGCTGAAAACATATACATTTAGGTGAAAACAGAGCTTATTTTTTTAGAAAGCTTCAACATTAATCAATGTATTATATCACAAGAGGACAGCTAGAATGTATAGGTACATTAAGATTTCTTTTTTGGCAGAGGAGGGTGCCATCTTTCCTTGGGGCACTGCGGGCAGGTGTCAGCTCTAGCCAGGTGCTTGGACAGACTCTCAACCTAACATCAACTACCCCATCAGGCACTTGCTGGCACCCAGCACCAGAGCAGCTTGGCGGCTGGAGGTCTGTGCACCGACAGCTTAACTCTGCTGACCGCTGGGGTCCAGCTCAATGGGCTGGCAGTAGAGGGTGCCATCTTTCCTTAGGGCACTGCAGGTGGCTGGCATCTCTAGCCAGGTTAGTGGACCAACTCTAAACCTAACATCAACTACCCCATCAGGCCCTTGCTGGCACCTAGAACTAGAGCAGCTTGGGTGAGGAGGTCTGTGCAACAACAGCTCGGCTCTGCCGACTGCTGGGGTCCAGCACGATCAGCTTGCAGAGGAGGGTGCCTTCTGGTCTGGGGCACTGTGGGAGGCTGGCAGCTGTGGCCAGGTGCGTGGACAGAGTCTTGGCCTAACATCGACTGCCTTGTCAGGCTCCTGCAGGCACCCAGAGCCAGAGCAGCTCGGCAGCAGGAGGTCTGTGCACAGACAGCTCGGTGGTGCACCCAGAGTCAGATCAGCTAAGCAGGTGGTCTCTGCGCCAACCTGGGCAGGCACCAACTTGCTCGGGGGTCTGTGCCTGGAGTACAGCCTGAGGCCAACATCTTGCCTCAGGGCACCACAGACAGCTCACCAGACAGAGCCCTGTGGACTGGGAGTGCCACCAACTAGGCTCATCCAGACCTGAGGAGGTTATTGTGGAGTCCAGTAGCAGAAACCTTCTGGTCTCCACTTCGGGAGCGCGGATGCCCTCTACAACAGAAGCGATAAACCCCAGGCTCACAGGAGCTTCAAACACCAACCAGTAACAAGACCAACTAACTGCAGAGATAAACAGATGGCAAAAGGCAAATGTAGGAACATTACTAACAGAAATAAAGGCAATATGGCAGCATCTGAACCCAATCCTCCAAGCACAGCACGTCCTGGATACGCCAACAAACTAGAAAAACAAGAGTTGGATTTAAAAGCACTGGTCCTGATGCTGCTAGAGTAACACAAAATCCACATAAACAAATATAAAAAAAGAAATGCAGGGGAACATGAATAGGTTAGAAGCCCTTACAATGGAAACACAAAAATCACTTAAAGAATTCCAGGAGAATATGGGTCACCAGACAGAAGCCAATAAAGACGAAATGAAAAAAAAAATCACTTAAAGAAATGCAGGTGAAATTAAGTCAAAAGGCAAAAGTCATGAAAGAGGAAACACAAAAATTTCTTAAGGAATTGCAAGAAAACACAAAAAAAACAAGTGAAGGAACTGAGCAAAACCATCCAAGATCTAAACAAAGAGGTAGAAACAACTAAGAAATCACAAAGGGAGACAACTTTGGAGATAGAAAACCTTGGGAAGAAATCAGGGGTCATAGATGAAAATATCAACAGCAGAATACAAGAGATCAAAGTAAGAATCTCAGATGCTGAAGATACCATAGGAACCAATGACTCCACAGTCAAAGAAAATGCAAAATGCAAAAGGCTTGTAACCAAAAGCATCCAGGAAATCCAGGACACAATGAGAAGACCAAACCTAAGTATTATAGGAATAGATGAGAGTAAAGATCTACAAATGAAAGGGCCAGGAAATATCTTCAACAAAATTATGGAGGAAAACTTCTCTAACCTAAAGAGAGAGATGCCCATGAATATACAAGAAGCTTACAGAACTCCAAACAGACTGGACCAGAACAGAAATACCTCCTGTCCCATAATAATCAAAACCCTAAACGTACTAAACAAAGAAAGAATATTAAAGGCAGTAAGAGAAAAAGGTCAAGTAACATATAAAGGAACACCTCTCATAATCATACCAGACTTCTCACCAGAGACCATGAAAGCTAGAAGATCCTGGGCAGATCTCATGCAGACCCTGAGAGAACACAAATGTCAGCCAAGACCACTATACCCAGCAAAACTCTCAATCAACTTAGATGGAGAAATCAAAATATTCCATGACAAGACAAAATTTACACAATATCTTTCTACTAACCCAGCCCTACAAAGGATAATAGGAGGAAAACTCCAATATAAGGAGAGAAACTACACCCTGGGAAAAGAAAGAAAGTAACCTTCTTCCATCAAACTCAAAAGAAGATAACCACTAACAAAACAAAAATAACATCAAAAATGACAGGAAGAAATAATCACTATTCCTTAATATCTCTTAACAATGGACTCAATTCCCCAATAAAAAGAAAAAGACTAACAGAATGGATACGGAAACAGGACCCTACATTTTGCTACATACAGGAAACACACCTCAGGGTCAAAGACAAGCACTACCTTAAAGTAAAAGGCTACAAGAAAATTTTACAAGCAAATGATCTCAGGTAGCAAGCTGGAATAGCCATTCTAAAACCAGATAAAATTGACTTTCAACCTAAAGTCATCAAAAGAGACACAGAAGGTCACTTCTTGCTGGTCAAAGGAAAAATCCACCAAGAAGAACTCACAATTCTAAACATCTTTGCTCCAAATGCAAGGGCACCCTCATTAATAAAAGAAACTTTACTAAAGCTCAAAGCACACATTGCACCTAACACAATAATTGTGCGGGTCCTCAGCACTCCACTATCCTCAATGGACCAATCAGGAAAATAGAAACTAAACAGGGACACATGGAAACTCATTGAAACTTTGGACCAATTGGATTTAAAAGATATATAGAGAACATTTCATCCTAAAGCAAAAGACTATAACTTTTTCTCAGCAACTCATGGTACCTTCCACCAGAGAACTCCTACAGATAATAAACAACTTCAGCAAAGTGGCTGGTTATAAAATCAACTCAAGCAAATCAGTAGCCTTCCTATCCTCAAAGGATAAGCAGGCTGAGTAAGAAGTTAGGGAAATGACACCCTTCACATTAGCCACAAACAATATAAAGTATCTTGGGGTGACTCTAACCAAACAAGTGAAAAATTTGTATGACAAAACTTCAGGTCTCTGAAGAAGGAAAAGGAAGAAGACCTCAGAAAATGGAAAAATCTTCCATGCTTGTGGGTTGACAGGATTAATATACTTAAAAAGGCAATCTTGCCAAAAGCAATATAAAGATTCAATGCAATACCCATCAAAATCCCAACTCAGTTCTTCATAGAGTTAGAAAGAGCAATTCTCAAATTCATCTGGAATAACAAAAAACCCAGGATAGCTAAAACTATTTTCAATTGTAAAATAACTAGTGGGGGGAATCAAAATACCGGACCTCAAGCAATACTACAGAGCAGTAGTGTTAAAAACTGCATGGTATTGGTACAGTGACAGAGAGGTGGATCAGTGGAATAGGATTGAAGACCCAGAATTGAACCCACACATCTATGGCCAATTGATCTTTGACAAAGGAGCTGAAAACATCTAGTGGAAAAAAGAGTCTTTTCAACAAATGGTACTGGCTCAACTGGAGGTCATGTATAAGAATAAGAATTGATCCACTCTTATCTCCTTGTAGTAAGCTCAACTCCAAGTGGATCAAGGCCCTCCACATTAAACCAGACTAAAATTAATAGAAAAGAAACTGGGGAAGACCCTTGAGAACATTGGCTCAGGGAGAATGTTCCTGAACAGAACACCAATAGCTTATAGCTTATGCTCAAGAATAGACAAATGGGACCTTATAAAATTTCAAAGTTTCTGCAAGGCAAAAGACACTGTCAAAAGAACAAATCAGCAACGAACAAATTGGGAAAAGATCTACACCAACCCTACATCTGACAGAGGGCTAATATCCAATGTATACAAAAAACTCAAGAAGTTAGACCCCTGGAAAACCAAACAACCCTATCAAAATATGGGGTACAGAGCTAAACAGACTTTTCACCTGAAGAAATTCGGATGACTGAGAAACACCTTAAAAATGTTCAACATCATTAGTCATTAGAGAAATGCAAATCAAAACAAACCTGAGATTTCACCTCACACCAGTCAGAATGGCTAAGATTAAAAACTCAGGAGACAGCAGGTATTGGCGAGGATGTGGAGAAAGAGGAACACTCCTCCACTGCTGGTGGGACTGCAAGCTGGTACAACTACTCTGGAAAATCAGTCTGGAGGTTCCTCAGAAAACTGGACATGATACTTCTGGAGGACCCAGCCATACCACTCCTGTGCATATACCCAGAAGATTCCTCAGCATGCAATAAGGATACATGCTCCACTATGTTCATAGCAGCCTTATTTATAATAGCCAGAAGCTGGAAAGAACCCAGATGTCCCTCAGCGGAAGAATGGATAAAAAAATGTGGTATATATACACAATGGAGTACTATTCAGTCATTAGAAAAATGAATTCATGAAATTCTCAGAGAAATGGATGGAGCTGGAGAACATCATACTAAGTGAGGTAACCCAGTCTCAAAAGAATACCCATGGTAGACCAGAACAGGGAAGTGGGAAAGGGTGGATGGTGGAACATGGGGAGGGAAAAAGGCATGTGAGACCTTTGGGGGGCAGGGAAACAGAAAAAGGGAAATGAAATGTAAATATAGAATATATCCAAGAAAAAAGTAGGAAAATATATTTCTTTTTTTATAACCTTGACTTTAATTAATAAATATATTATTTGTTTACATTTCAAATTCTTTCCACTTTCCCAGTTTCCCCCTCACCATATGTCGCTTAAGTCCTCTTCCATCCACCCATTCCCCAGTCTCCCCCTCCCATTTCTATGTTCTGGTACTCTCCTACAATGCTGGATCAAGGCTTCTCACGGCCAGGGCCCTCTTCTTCCTTCTTCTTGGGAATCATATGATTTGAAATTGTGTCTTGACTATTCAGAGCTTCAGGTCTAATTAATATCCACTTATCAGTGATTGCATTTCATGTGTATGCTTTTGTGGTTGGGTTACCTCAGTTAGGATGATATTTTCCAGTCCCCAACAGTTGCCTAAAAATTTCATGAATTCATTCTTTTTAATTGCTGAGTAGTATTCCATTGTATAAATATACCACATTTTCTCTTTCCATTCATCCATTGAAGGACATCTAGGTTCTTTCCAGCTTCTGGCTATTATAAATAAGGCTGGTTTGAACATAGTGGAGCATGTATCTTTATTACATGCTGGGGAATCCTCTGGGTATGTGCCCAGAAGTGTAGCAGGGTTCTCCGGAAGTGTCATGCCAAGATTTTTCCATTTTCTGAGGTCTTCCATTTCCTTCTTCAGAGACCTGAAGTTTTTGTCATACAAATCTTTCACTTGTTTGGTTAGAGTCACCCCAAGATACTTTATATTGTTTGTGGCTATTGTGAAGGGTGTTATTTCCCTAACTTCTTACTCAGCCTGCTTATCCTTTGAGTATAGGAAGGCTACTGATTTGCTTGAGTTGATTTTATAACCAGTCACTTTGCTGAAGTTGTTTATCAACAGTAGGAGTTCTCTGGTGGTGTTTTTTTGGTCACCTAAGTATACTATCATATCATCTGTAAATAGTGATAGTTTGATTTATTTCTCTCCAATTTGTATCCTTTTGACCTCCTTATGTTGTCTAATTGTTCTATCTAGAACTTCAAGTACTATATTGAAAAGATATGGGGAGAGAGGGCAGCCTTGTCTAGTCCCTGATTTTTGTGGGATTTCTTCAAGTTTCTCTCCATTTAGTTTGATGTTGGTTACTGGTTTGCTATATATTGCTTTCACTATGTTTAGGTATGGGCCTTGAATTCCTGTTTTTTTCAAGACTTTTAGCATGAAAGGATGCTTTATCAGCATCTAATGAAATGGTCATGTGGTTTTTTTCTTTGAGTTTGTTTATGTAGTGGATTACATTGATGGATTCCCATATATTGAACCATCACTGCATCACTGGGATGAAGCACTCTTGATCATGGTGAATGATCATTTTGATGTGTTCTTGGATTTGATTGGCAAGTATTTTATTGAGTATTTTTGTGTCAATATTAATAAGGGAAATTGGCCTGAAGTTCTCTTACTTTGATAGATCTTTGTGTGTTTTTGGTATTAGTGTAACTGTGGCTTCATAGAACGATTTGGTTATTTTTCCTTTTATTTCTATTTTGTGGAATAGTTTGAATAGTATTGGTGTTATGTCTTCTTTGAAGGTCTGATAGAATTCTGCACTAAAACTACTTGGTCCTGTGCTCTTTTTGGTTGGAAGAATTTCTATGAACCCTTCTTTTTATTTAAGAGTTATGGGACTGTTTAGATGATCTATTTGATCCTGATTTAATCTGTCTAGCATATTGTCCTCCAGATTCTCCTGTTGCGTTGAGAATAGGTTTTTGTAGTAGGTTCTGATGATTTTTTGAATTTCCTGTTTCTATTGTTATATCTCCCCTTTCATTTCTAATTTTGTTAATTTGGATACTGTCTCTATGCCCTTTGGTTAGTTTGGCTAAGGGTTTACTTATCTTGTTTATTTTGCTCAAAGAACCAGCTCCTGGTTTTCTTGATTCTTTGTATGGTTCTCTTTAATTCTACTTGATTGATTTCAGCCCTGATTTTGATGATTTCTTGCCTTCTAATCCTCCTGGGTAAATTTGCTTCTTTTTGCTCCAGGGCTTTAAGGTGTGTCATTAAGCTGCTAGTGTATGCTCTCTCCAGTTTCTTTTTGGAGGCACTCAGGGATATGAGTTTTCCTCTTAGCTTTGCTTTCATTGTGTCCCATAGATTTGGGTTTGTTGTGCCTTCATTTTCATTAAAGTCTAGAAAGTCTTTGATTTCTTTCTTTATTTCTTCCTTGACCAAGGTATCATTGAGTAGAGTATTGTTCAGTTCCCATGTGTATGTGGGATTTCTTTTTTTTTTTAATTTTTATTTTCTATGTTCTATGTTTACATTCCAAAGGCTTTCCCCTTTCCCAGTTCCCACCCACCATAGTTCCCATAGTTCCTCTCCCCCCAACTGTTCCCCAATCATTCCCCCTCCCCCCTCGGTTTCTTTACTAAACTGGATGCAATCTTTACAGGCCCAGGGTCCTCTCCTTTCTTCTTCTTGGGAATCATTTGACTTGCTATTTGTGTCTTGAGTATTTAGGGCTTCTGGGCTCATTAATATCCACTTATCAGTGATTGCATTTCATGTGCATTCTTTTGTGATTGGGTTAATTCACTCAGGATGATATTTTCCAGGTCTAACCATTTACCTACAAATTGCATGAATTCATTATTTTTAATTGCTGAGTAGTATTCCATTGTATAAATATACCACATTTTCTGTATCCATTCCTCCTTTGAGGGATATTTGGGCTCCTTCCAATTTCTGGCTATTATAAACAAGGCTGCTATAAACATAGTGGAGCATGTGTCCTTATTGCATGCAGGGGAATCCTCTGGGTATATGCCCAGGAGTGGTATGCCAGGGTCCTCTGGAAGTGACATGCCCAATTTTCTGAGGAACCGCCAAACTGATTTCCAGAGCGGTTTTACCATTTTGCAATCCCACCAACAGTGGAGGAGTGTTCCTCTTTCTCCACATCCTGGCCAGCACTTGTTGTCTCTTGAGTTTTTAATCTTAGCCATTGTGACTGGTGTAAGGTGGAATCTCAGGGTTGTTTTGATTTGCATTTCCCTGATGACTAATGATGTTGAACATCTTTTAAGGTGTTTCTCGGCCATCCGAATTTCTTCTGGTGAAAATTCTTTGTTTAGCTCTGTGCCCCATTTTTTGATAGGGTTATTTGGTTCTTTGCTGTCTAACTTCTTGAGTTCTTTGTATATATTGGATATTAGCCCTCTGTCGGATGTGGAGTTGGTGAAGATCTTTTCCCACTTTGTTGGTTGCCGTTTTGTCCTTCTGACAGTGTCCTTTGCTTTGCAGAAACTTTGTAATTTTATGAGGTCCCATTTGTCGATTCTTGATCTTAGAGCATAAGCTATTGGTGTTCTGTTCAGGAACTTTTCCCCTGTGCCCAAGTCCTCCAGGGTCTCCCCAAGTTTCTTTTCTAATAGTTTCAGTGTGTCTGGTTTTATGTGGAGGTCCTTGATCCACTTAAGTTGATCTTAGTGCAAAGAGATAAGAGTGGGTCAATTCGCATTCTTCTGAATGTTGACCTCCAGTTGAACGAGCACCATTTGTTGAAAAGGCTATCTTTATTCCACCGGATGGTTGTGGCTCCTTTATCAAAGATCAAGTGACCATAAGTCTGTGGGTTAATTTCTGGGTCTTCAATCCTGTTCCAATGATCTGCTTGCCTGTTGCTATACCAATACCATGCAGTTTTTAACACAATTGCTCTGTAGTACTGCTTGAGGTCAGGGATATTGATTCCCCCAGAAGTCCTTTTATTGTTGAGAATAGTTTTAGCTATCCTGGGTTTTTTGTTGCTCCAGATGAATTTGAGAATTGCTCTTTCTAGATCTATGAAGAATTGAGTTGGGATTTTGATGGGGATTGCATTGAATCTGTATATTGCTTTTGGCAAGATGGCCATTTTTACTATATTGATCCTGCCAATCCAGGAGCAAGAGATATTTTTCCATCCTCTGAGGTCTTCTTCGATTTCTTTCTTCAAGGACTTGAAGTTCCTGTTGTACAGATCTTTCGCTTGTTTGGTTAGAGTTAGGCCAAGATACTTTATGTTGTTTGTGGCTATTGTGAAGGGTGTTATTTCCCTAATTTCTTTCTCAGTCTGCTTCTCCTTTGAGTACAATAAGGCCACTGACTTGTTTGACTTAATTTTATAACCTGCCACTTTGCTGAAGTTGTTTATCAGCTGTAGAAGTTCTCTGGTGGAGTTTTTTGGGTCCCTTAGGTAAACTATCATATCGTCTGCAAATAATGATAGTTTCACTTCTTCCTTTCCAATTTGTATCCCTTTGACTTCCTTATGTTGTCTAATTGCTCTTGCTAGAACTTCAAGTACTATATTGAAAAGATATGGAGAGAGAGGGCAGCCTTGTCTAGTCCCTGATTTTAGTGGGAATGCTTCAAGTTTCTCTCCATTTATTTTGATGTTGGCTACTGGTTTGCTGTAGATTGCTTTTACTATGTTTAGGTATGGGCCTTGAATTCCTGCTCTTTCCAAGACTTTTAGCATGAAAGGATGCTGAATTTTGTCAAATGCTTTTTCAGCATCTAATGAGATGACCATGTGGTTTTTTTCTTTCAGTTTGTTTATGTAGTGGGTTACATTGATGGATTTCCATATATTGAACCATCCCTGCATCCCTGGGATGAAGCCTACTTGATCATGGTGGATGATCGTTTTGATGTGCTCTTGGATTCGGTTAGCAAGAATTTTATTTAGTATTTTTGCATCTATATTCATAAGAGAAATTGGCCTGTAGTTCTCTTTCTTTGTTGGATCTTTTTGTGGTTTAGGTATTAGCGTAATTGTGGCTTCGAAGAATGAGTTGGGCAGTGTCCCTTCTGTCTCTATTTTGTGGAATAGTTTGAAAAGCATTGGTGTTAAGTCTTCTTTGAAGGTCTGGTAGAATTCTGCACTAAAACCATCTGGTCCCGTACTTTTTTTGGTTGGGAGGCTTTCTATAACCCCTTCTATTTCTTTAGGGGTTATGGGACTATTTAGCTGATCTACTTGATGCTGATTTAATTTTGGTATTTGATATCTGTCTAGGAAATTGTCCATTTCCTCCAGATTCTCCAGTTGTTTTGAGTATAGACCTTTGTAGTAGGATCTGATGATCTTTTGAATTTCCTCAGTTTCTGTTGTTATGTCTCCCTTTTCATTTCTAATTTTGTTAATTTGTATACTGTCTCTGTGTCCTTTGGTTAGTCTGGCTAATGGTTTATCTATCTTGTTGATTTTCTCAAAGAACCAGCTCCTGGTCTTGTTGATTCTTTGTATGGTTCTCTTTGTTTCTATTTGATTGATTTCAGCCCTGAGTTTGATGATTTCTTGTCTTCTACTCCTCCTGGGTGAATTAACTTGTTTTTCTTCCAGGGCTTTAAGGTGTGCCATTAAGTTGCTAGTGTATGCTCTCTCCAGTTTCTTTTTGGATGCACTTAGAGCTATGAGTTTTCCTCTTAGCACTGCTTTCATTGTGTCCCATAGATTTGGGTAGGTTGTACCTTCATTTTCATTGAATTCTAAAAAGTCTTTGATTTCTTTTTTTATTTCTTCCTTGACCAAGGTGTCATTGAGGAGAGTATTGTTCAGTTTCCATGTGTATGTGGGCTTTCTGTTGTTTTTGTTGTTATTGAAGACCACTCTTACTCCATGGTGATCTGATAGGAGGCATGGGATTAGCTCGATCTTCTTGTATTTGTTGACATCTGTCTTGTGACCAATTATATGGTCTATTTTGGAGAAGGTACCATGTGGAGCTGAGAAAAAGGTATATTCTTTAGCTTTAGGATGAAATGTTATATATATATATATATATATATATATATATATATATATATATATCTGTTAAATCCAGTTGGTCCAGTTTCACTGTGTCCCTGTTTAGTTTCTGCTTTCCTGATCTGTCCATTGAGGAGAGTGGAGTGTTGAAGTCACCCACAATTATTGTGTTAGGTGTAATGTGTGCTTTAAGCTTTAGTAAGGTTTCTTTTATGAATGAGGGTGCCCTTGCATTTGGAGCATAGATGTTCAGTATCGAGAGCTCTTCTTGGTGGATTTTCACTTTGGCCAGCAAGAAGTGACCTTCTGAGTCTCTTTTGATGATTTTAGGTTGGAAGTGAATTTTATCTGATATTAGAATGGCTACTCCAGCTTGTTTCCTGAGACCATTTGCTTGTAAAATTGTCTTCCAGCCTTTTACTCTAAGGCAGTGTTTGTCTTTAACACTGAGATGGGTTTCCTGTATGCAGCAAAATGTAGGGTCCTGTTTCCGTATCCAGTCTGTTAATCTATGTCTTTTTATTGGGGAATTGAGTCCATTGATGTTAAGAGATATTAAGGAATAGTAATTATTTCCTCCAGACATTTTTGAAATTATATTTATTTGTTTTATTTATTTTTTTATATTCGAGAACTTACCTTCTTTTAGGTTTGATGAGAGGAGGTTTCTATCTTGCTTCTTCCCAGGTGTAGTTTCCGTCCTTGTCTTGGTGTTTTCCCCCTATTATCCTTTGTAGGGCTGGATTTGTGGAAAGATATCGTGCAAATTTGGTTTTGTCATGGAATACCTTGATGTCTCCATCTATGGCGATTGAGAGCTTTGCTGGGTAAAGTAGTTTTGCCTGATGTTTGTGTTCTCTTGGAGTTTGCATTATATCTGCCCAGGATCTTCTAGCTTTCATGGTCTCAGGTGAGAAGTCTGGTGTTATTCTGATAGGTCTTCCTTTATATGTTACTTGGCCTTTTTCTCTTGCTGCCTTTAATATTCTTTCTTTGTTTAGTACATTTGGAGTTTTGATTATTATGTGACAGGATGTATTTCTGTTCTGATCCAGTCTGTTTGGGGTTCTGTATGCTTCTTGTATATTCATGGGCATCTCTCTCTTTAGGTTGGGGAAGTTTTCTTCCATAATTTTGTAGAAGATATTTGCTGGCCCTTTAACTTGTACATCTTCATTCTCGTCTATACCTATAATCCTTAGGTTTGGTCTTCTCATTGTGTCCTGGATTTCCTGGATGTTTTGGGTTACAGCCTTTTTGCATTTAGTATTTTCTTTGACTGTTGAATCAATGGTTCCTATGGTATCTTCGGCTTCTGATATTCTGTCTTCTATCTCTTGTATTCTATTGATGATATTTGCATCTATGGCCCCTGATTTCTTCCCAAGGTTTTCTATCTCCAATGTTGTCTCCCTCTGTGATTTCTTAGTTGTTTCTACTTCTGTTTTTAGTACCTGGATGGATGTGCTCAGATCTTTCGATTGCTTTATTGTGTTTTCATGTATTTCTTTAATAGATTTTTGTGTTTCCTCTTTCATAGCTTCTACTTGTTGGCCCACGTTCTTCTGTATTTCTTTAAGTGATTTTTGTCTTTCTTCCTTATTGTCTTCTTCTTTTTGATCCATCTTCTCCTGCATTTCTTGAAGTGATTTTTGTATTTGGCTTGTAAAGGCTTCTAACTTTTGATCCATTTTCTCCTCTAATTCTTTACGAAATTTTTCTATGTGTTCAGCTACCAGCATCCTGACCAGTGATTTTATATCCAAGTCTTGTTTTTCTGGTGTTTTGGGGTATCCAGGGCTTCCTGTTGTTGGCGAACTGGGTTCAGATGCTGTCATGTTGCCTTGATTTCTGTTAGTGACATTCCTTCGTTTACCTTTTGCCATCTGGTTATTTCTGGTGTTAGTTGACCTTGTTGTCACTGGCTGGTGTTTGAATCTCCTGTGAGACTGGGCTTACCTGTTGTTTCTCTACTGGTGGTTATGAGTGATTGCTGCTCAATGGGATCAGGAGCTGGATGCCACCCGCTGACTTTGTGCATGGCCTGAGGTCTCCGGGAAGTGTGGGGGAGTGCAGCAGAGCATCGGTAGGTGCTGCTGGGCCTGCCTAGTAGGGAGAGCCTAGCAGATCCCCTCACGTGGTAGCCCCTGATGGAATCTGTCTACCTGTGCCTTTCCAGCTGTGTCCTGGTTGCAATATGGAGGCCTGGCGCTATCGCTGGTCCAGGGTCCTGGGGAGCTGGGTGGTTCTGGCTGCCTCAGTGCATGGCCTAAGCTCGCAGGGACTTGCTGCAGAGCCTAGGCGCCTGGGCCCGCCTCTGGGCGAGAGCTTAGCAGCTCTCCCTGCTCTAGCCCCAGACAGAGTCCCTACCTGCACCTTTCCAGCTGTGTCCTGGTTGCAATATGGAGGCCTGCCGCTATCGCTGGTCCGGGGTCCTGGGGAGCTGGGTGGATCAGGCTGCCTCGGTGCACAGCCTAAGCTCGCAGGGACGTGCTGCAGAGCCTAGGCGCCTGGGCCCGCCTCTGGGCGAGAGCTTAGCAGCTCTCCCTGCTCTTAGCCCCAGACAGAGTCTCTACCTGTGCCTTTCCAGCTGTGTCCTGGTTGCAATATGGAGGCCTGCCGCTATCGCTGGTCCGGGGTCCTGTATGTGGGATTTCTGTTGGTTTTGTTGCTTTTTAAGGTCACTTTTATTCCATAGTGATCTGAGAGGAGGCACGGGATTAGTTTGATCTTCTTATATTTGTTGAGGTCTCTATTGTGATCAATTATATGATCAATTTTGGAGAAGATACTAGGAGGTGCTGAGAAAAAGGTATGTTATTTTGCTTCTGGATGAAATGTTTTATATATATATATGTATATATGTATATATACATGTGTGTGTGTGTGTGTGTGTGTGTGTGTGTGCTTTGAGCTTTAGTAAAGTTTCTTTTACAATTGAGAGTGCCCTTGCATTTGGAGCATAGATGTTCAGAATTGAGAGTTCTTCTTGGTGTATTTTTCCTTTGACAAAAAAATAACCTTCCCTGTTTCTTTTGATGACTTTAGGCTGAAAGTCAATTTTATCTGATATTAGAATGGCTACTGCAGCTTGTTTCCTGAGACCATTTGCTTGTACAATAGTCTTTCAGCATTTTACTCTAAGGTAGTGTTTGTCTTTGACACTGAGGAGTGTTTCCTGTATGCAGCAAAATATAGGGTCCTGTTTCCATACCCAGTCTGTTAGTCTATGTCATTTTATTGGGGAATTGAGTCCATTGATGTTAAGAGATATTAAGGAATAGTAATTATTACTTCCTGTCACTTTTGATGCTATTTTTTATATTTAAGTGGTTATCTTCTCTTGGGTTTGATGAGAGAAGTATTCTATCTTGCTTTTTCCAGGGTGTAGTTTTCCTCCTTGCATTGGCGTTTTCCCTCTATTCCTGAATAGAATACCAGTAACCCAGGTTCCAAGTTCGCCTATAGACAAATGGGATTTCATAAAATTGAAAAAAAATTCAGGCAAAGGACATCAGGAAAATAAAACTGCAACTAACAGATCAGGAAAATTTCATTAACAATCCCTTATCTGATAGACGGTTAATTTCCAATATGCACAAAGAACTCAAGAAATTAATTCCAAAACCCAAATAAATGTAATAAAAATTGAGTACAGAGCTAAACAAAGAATTCTCAAATGAGGAATCTCAAATGGCTGAGAAGCATCTAAAGAAATGTTAATTATACAAAGGTATGAGGGAAATGCAAATCAAAACAACTCTGAGATTCCACCTTATTTAAGTTAGAATGGCTAAGATCAAAATCTCAGGTAACAGCAGATGCTGGCAAGAATGTGGAGAAAGAGGAACACTGCTCCATTGTTGATGAGATTAGAAACTGGTACATGCACTCTGGAAATCAGTCTGGTCTTTCCTTAGAAAATAGGTCATACTACTACCTGAGTTCATAGCTATATGACTCCTGGGCATATATCCAAAAGATGATCCAAAATATAACCTGGACACATGAACCAGAGTGTTGGTAGTTTCCTTCTTTACAATAGCCAAAAACTGCAAAGAACCCAGATGTCCTTCAACAGAGGAATAGACACAGAAAATGTGGTACATTTATACAATGGAGTACTACTCAACTATTAAAAAAATACTACATGAAATTCACAGGCAAAAAGAGGGAACTAGAAAATATCATTCTGTGTGATGTAACTAAATTACAAAAGAACACACATTGTATGTATTCACTGATAACAGGATATTGGCTCGTAAGCTCAGAATACCTAAGGTTAAATTCACAGACCCCTTGAAACTCAAGAAGAAGGAAAACAAAAGTGTTGCCCTTCTTAGAAAGGGCAACAAAATACTCCAGGGAGAAAATATAGAAAGAAATAGTGGAGCAGAGATTGAAGGAAAGCCATCCTTTGATTGCCCCACTTGAGTATCCATCCGACATACAGTCACCGAACACAGATACCATTGTAGATTCCAAGAAGTACATGCTGTCAGGAGCCTAATAGAACTATCTTCTGAGATGCTCTGCCAGACGATGACATATACAGAGGTGGATGGTGGCTGCCAACCACTGAACTTATCACAGCGTCCGTAATGGAAGAGTTAGAGAAAAGACTAAAGGAGCTGCAGGGGTTTGCAACCCCATAGGAAGAACAATAATAACAACTAACTAGACATCTCAGAATCTAAACCACAAACCAAGTTGTACACATGTAGATACCCATGGCTCTAGTCATATATGTAGAATAAGATGGCCTTTTGGGGCATAAATGTGTGAGGAGGCCCTTTGTCCCATGAAGGTTCAATGCCATAGTATAGAATGTGAGGGCAGAAAGGCAGTAGTATGTGTGGGTACACCCTCATAGAAGCTCAGGGAGAGGGGATGGGATAGAGATTTTCTGTGGGAGAATTCTGGAAAGGAGGACAACATGAAAACTAAATAAATAAAATATCCAATAAATATAAGGATAAATTATATATATATATATGGGTGTGGGTGTGTTTGTGTATTTATTTAAATGCTTTATTTAAAGCATACATATTCAGTTTTTAAAAAAGATATCTTTAAACTGAGATGGCTACATATATTATAAGACTATCCTTTTCAGAAATAACACTTCCCATTTAGTACTCTGGGCATCCATTTTTCTTAAAGCAGATTGTGTCTGGCTCTGAATTTGTAAGAATGTCAGTGAGCCAGCATATTTTATGCTGATTCAAAAACCTATCAAATATATTTTAGCTTATCACCCTTAAAAATATTCTTATAAATTTGTTTCACATACATTAAAGTCAGAAATATCAAGATGGCCTTCACTTAAGTGGGTTTTTTTTTTGTTTTTCCCTAGTACTGAGTTGACAAAAAATCCAGTGCTCTCTTTACTACAACTAGAAAATAAAATGAAGTATCCACCTTGAGTCCAAGATGGTTGAGTGATTATGATGCACAGATTATAGTGGACCTTAACCTTATCATTGGTTGAAAGTTTAATTTTTATGAAACAAACATAACCTTGAGGAACAAACAGGCAATATTTATACACATAGGTTTGATGTAGGCATTTGTCCAAGAGATGGAACAATTGTTATTTCTTAAAACATTTCCTCAAATTCATAAATAAGTAGATGCCCTGTATTCCTACACTAAATAATATTAGTAAGATTACAAATATATTTTTGGTCTGGGAATTGCTGATTGGGAAATTAGGGATAAGCAGAGATAAAAATGAGAACAAGAACATGTGTGTAGAATCATTAAAATAGTCAGGTTAGTCACAGTGGAAGCTATGTGAGAGATACAGTATTATTAAAGCCTCAAATGATTAGAGACTGAATAATTTGTAGAGATCTTCAGAAGCATGGAAATTGCTTGGTGGTGGTGGCGCACACCTTTAAAGCCAGCGCTTGGGAGGCAGAAGCAGGTGAATTTCTGAGTTCAAGGCCAGCCTGGTCTACAGAGTGAGTTCCAGTACAGTCAGGGCTACACAGAGAAACCCTGTCTCGAAACAAATCAAAACAAACAAACAAAAAAACCAGAAGTGTGGAAATTTATAACCTATCAAGAGAGAGGGAGGGGAGACAGAGGGGGGAGGGTTGAGGAGGAAGACAGATACAGAGAAAGAGACAGACAGAGATAGAGAGACAGGAAGAAACAGAGACAGGCAGATACAGAAGCACTGAGAGACATCAAGCCTCATCAAGAACATGAGTATTGCCCTTTTTCATCTCATTTCCATGATTTGCTTTCAGACCTGAAGAACCTGGCAGCTTGGAGTATTTTTTGATTCCATTAACCAAATGGAAGCAAGAGTAATTTGAATCGTAGAAGGGTATCTCAAACAGCTATCATACTTATCACTGGTTTGATTCCTAGCTGATTGGTTCTGAAAAAAGGTCAAATGTTTTTATTCCAGATAAGACTATTATAACCATAGCTGTCGTTTTACATGGGCAAATAATTTGAGATTATGTGGGGAGTCAAGATTGTTTCTGAAAAGACAGTTTATATTTCCCTTCTGGATTTCTTGAAGCATTGCATCATGAATGCAGCAACATTCTCCCAAAGGCCTTGTTGTTTTCACAAAATGGGGGTACATTGCAGTCATACAGCAACCTTGCTTACTTTTCTTTGTATGTAGCTATCTCTCAGTTAGGGAGAGCTATCTCCACAGTCACAAAACTTCCAGATGCCAGTAGGCCATGTTGCTCTGGAATATCTTTGCCAGTATAACTATTCAGCTCTTTTCAGAGATTATCACTAAATTTGCACCATATGAAATTGTTCACCCTCTATTCAATACTATGTTTTTAAAACTAGGACAACACAGAGGAACCTTAAAGAAGATGCTTTCCTCTTTGTGGACTCGACTTTCTCAAGAGCTAAAATAGATAAAAGAAATATCTTTTTGATCTTGAATATTCTTTATGGATTAAAATCAGTCAATGAGATAATTCCCAGTCCAGCAGTTCCCAAGAATGTGTTACTATTATCTTCTAAAACGTCTTAGTTGCCCTTGCATTGAAGGCAGAGACACAGCTCAGCAGAACCTATCACATTGAAGATTATTTTTCAAAATTGGCTCTGAGGACAAGGAGGAGAAGAGAATTTGAGGAGTACAAAGACAGTACAATTACAAGATTCTTGAGATTTACAAGCAGAGGACACATTGTTTTTCTATTGCTTCTTGGCCCTCATAAGAATGCAGCCTTATTAACTACAAGCTGACCTACCTCCACTCCCTTGGCTTCAGGAAACAGAAACTTCCATGTAAAAGTCCATGGTCTTCTGGGTGCTCTGTGCTTGTGTCATTGTGAGTGAAGGTGATAGTGATAAGCTGGAGTTATATTTGTATAAGTAAAGAACATACAGAAATGACTTAAAAACAACCCCTGTGAACAAAATCTCAATATGTTTAAGCAATACATTTAACAACAGAAATAGAGAACATATTGGCATAAGGGAAAACAGTACTGAAGGATATACAAAGAGAAAACTATTAAGCTAGGGAGAGTTTGTTGCACCAATTCAAATATTTTTGTTGGCTTTGTAATCTCCAAATCCGCTGTTCTATAAAACACTTAGTAAGTGATCCACAATTAATATGTAATCGGTAAATTTATCACATTGTTAGGCACTCTAATGGTATAAGCTAATAACTAGCAGGTTATCTTCCTGAGATATTCTGATTGGAATTAATTCATGACAGATTTGCTCTCATCTGCGAGGTCTAAGATAATTCATTTAAAGAAACATTCCTGCTATTAATATGCTATCAAGTTATTATTAAACATATATAACAATCACTAGTTATTAGCCCCATTTTATGAATAGATTTCTGTAGATCTACCAAAATGATCTGTGTTCTAGTTATGCTATATTGAGAAATGGATGACATCTTGAGCTTAATGATGATAACATAAGTATTCCTAAAATTATATCAGTAATTATTAAGCTCTTTATAGTGGGACTGCTAATAGGTCCTTTCTAATTGTCAAAACTGTAATGAGAAACAAGCCAGTCTCTCTTGTGTCAGAAATTAATTGCTCTTCAATAGTTACTAGAACGTCTCCGACTCAGAGCACATTCCAAAAAGTGGTAAAGCAATTAACCAAAGGTAATAAAATGGAACTAAGTATTTATAATAGGAGATAGGACAGAAGATGTAATATTGACCATGTTTATCTATACAAATCTACACTAATAACTTAGTTATGGTTTTCAACCTTCTATTACCCTGTGGAACAGTGCCATGTTATGGATATTTAGGCACATAATTATGGTTGATTGTTATGCATGTGAGCATTCTTCTGTTGTAATCTTGTATTACAAATTATTTCTGATTTGATTGTTTCTGTGAACTTATGATGAATATTTTAACACATGATCAAGCATTCTGAAACATGTATAAAGACTGAGGACAAACATGAAAAAAAGAGACAATAATTTTCTCTCTCCCCTATATAGAATCTTTCTGATTTTCCCCTTATCTTTCTTTGGAAACTGTTTACAACTTAGTAATAAAACCTATAAGCACTTCACAAAATGTCCCTTTTTTTACCCTGTGATTTCCAACTAGTGTGCCAAAAAATAGGAGTCATGAAGTTTCTTCTGAAATAGGACAAATACTATTTACTCAATCTTCTCTGTTTTATGATGAGGTGCTAAGTGTACTTAACTGCAGTTTCTTGCCCCAGATCAAATAATGCAGAATACCTATAGTAGCAAGGTAACTTAGACATGAAAAATAAATTTTGTATTATTATACAGCAACCATAATAATCTCAAAAGACAAACTGTTAATTCTATACCTCATAATATAAAGTCTTACCTTCTGGTGATGTTCTTCCCCACCCTATCTCAAGAAGAACCAATAAGAAAGAAGATCCCATTGAGGCTGTCCCCAAGCATGATATATTTCACAGCTTTCAATATGTGGAAATAAATTATTTTTTGGATCCATGCTAGTTATTTTATCTAAATACTAAGAAAAGCTAAAGCCTAGGTCCTTCATCATGCATAATATACCTAGTACCATGGCTAAGTCTTACTTCTGGTTTTATACCGCACATTTTAATGATAATGTTTGCTCTTAGGTTTTTCATCATCTTTGTCCAAGTTCATATTTTTCTTTATGATGCATTGATCTCTTTCACACTTTTCTGACAATGAAGTCAGGAAAATGCTAAAAGCAAGGTGTTTAGTAGAATTAATATGGGGCATAGATGATTTTCCCACAAGATGATATGTCCATAATTACTCAAAGGTTAACATGGACCTCCCTCTGCTCTTTCTAACTTATCTGAAGGTTAAGTCAACATGTGGGTGATTTGGATCCTGGTACTCTGTCCATATAGCAGCTGTTCTCAACCTGTGGGATGAAACCCATTTCTGGGTTGAATATCTATTATATAAGTCCAGAAGCTCAGAATACCCAAGACACAATTCTTATATCAAATAATGTCCAAGAAGAAGGAAAGAGAGGCCTCTGGTCCTGGAAAGGCCTTATGCAGCATTGTAGGGGTATACCAGGACAGGGAAGGGGGAGGGATTTGATTGGGGAACAGGGGAGGGAAGAGTGTTTATGGGACATTTGGGGAAGGTAGAACCAGGAAAGGGAAAATAATTTGAAATGTAAATAAAAAAATATATCTAATTAAAGATGAAAAAAAGACCCTGCAAGGGCAGGGCAAGGGATGTGGTGGGGTCAAAACCTTAGAATGACATGAGAGATTGAAGAAATATTGGCCTTGAAGTTAATTGGGATACAGCAACTATTTAAACAAGAAAAAGGGACCAAAAATATCAAAGAGGAGGATTTTGACCTTGTAAACACATGTTTACTTGGCGCACTATGTCGTTATATCAGCAGCTGTTGTGTCAGTTTTGTTATTGCCAGGGACATTTTGTGATTTTCCTCTGACCTCAATTGCAGAGGCAGTGCCAATCAAAGATCAAATGAAGTTAGAATAGAATCTTACAAACAAAGTAGAGTATACTCTGCAAACTCATATTTTTCACTACCATTTGATTTGTCTGGAGGCTAAATGTGGACTCATCATACAACACACCTAAAACACTTTTAGTCCTAGAGCCAAAGGACTTTATACTTTCTTAAGGAGATACAGACCCATGTATATTGAAGCCATCTTACAAGAGGCAGGGAATGGAAATAGACTAATGTGTATCCACTACTGAATGAGTAATGAAAATGGAGTGGATACACAAAATAGAAATGTATTCAGAACTAAGGAAAGAAGAAAATATGAAATTTATACTAAAGAATTATTACTGATAAAAATAACAGTGAGTGAAATAACCCAGCCCAGGGAATCAAAGGCCTTATTTGTTCTCTTAAGTTGTTCATGGCTTCAAAATTATTGATGCATTTAAGTTGGAATATGTGGAGAAAGCAGAAAGATGGAAAGGATATATATTGGAAAGGACATGGCAGTCAGGGAACAAGAGGATATAATATGATGAAGGGGCAAATGTATCATTTTTTATTTATTACTTGAAGTAGTCATGATATATTGGCTTTTGATCATTTTCCTGACTATTACCTTACAGTCCTTATCTCCAGATTCTCAGCATGTCCCCTTCCAAAAATAATTTCCTCACATTATTTTACTTTTATATACCACTAAATCGGATTCATATTGCCTGTTCTAGTAGATGTGATGCAATCCAGTGGACAGGAGACAACTTACCAGCAGCCTCAGTTGTCAAGAAAACTAATATCTCCACATACATAGATGGCCATCAACTACCAATAAGCACTTAGGTAAGGATGGAACATTGATATCCTATCCCCATCTATTTAGACTGAGTTATTCGAGACCAAGTATTCTAGAGCTAACCACTATAGTTTGAGTGGACACTGATAGATTTTAGGCAAGGGTGATTTATTGCTTTTAGTTGTATACACCCTAGTAAGCTCCATGGACTACAATGGATATTTTTGCACAGTCACCTGAGAGCTCTGATGAAACTCAGATCTGGGTTAAAAAACAGTAAGACATGAACCTCAGGAAGAGTCTTGTAGGGAAGTACTTCACAGTGGTGGGAGTAAAATAAGAGAGAGAAAAAAGTGAGCATGATTAGAGGCATTGTATAAATGAATCAAAAATTCAAGAAACACAAGCTAATTGCTAAAATGTAAAAGAAAATAAGTACTTCACAACACAACCAAATTTAATTGACTGTGACTTTATTCTGAATGTGTATTAAATGACACAGCCCCATGGATGCACAAAGCAAACCCCATATGATCAAAGAGAAATGAATGAGGATATATTTCTCTGAGAATCTTCATTCACACACCACATTTTTGGTGATTTTGCAGACAGAAACTTCGAGTGCAATGTGTATTTTTTTCTGCCACAGATATGAATCTTTTCCTTCACATGCACACCAAACTAATAGTGAGTAGAGTAGGTTTAGAATAAAGAAATCACATATTTTATGTTCTTATCATCTTTATTTACTTGATATGTCTTTAGGATGTATGATATAAATAAACTAATATATAATGATATATGTATGAATATACATACAAATATAGATGTAATTCTAAAGTGGGAAGAATGTGTTCGTTAATGAGATATGGTTCAATATTACTTATATGGGATAATGGAAGCTGTAATGCTGAATTAGGCATTAAATAAACCTTTAGTTCTTTTATATTTGCTGCATCAGTTGTGCCTATTGAGGTCACAATTTATATTTTTCTTTAATGATACACTAACATCTTTCAAACGTTGAAACTGAAAAGGTCAGTGAAATGTCCTGAACAGAGTGATCCTTGGACGAATCAACAGATATCTTCCCATTTTCAAAAAGTCAAGAAAATTTTTGAATTTTCAAGCATGCAACAATACAATACAATACAATACAATACAATGCAATGCAATGCAATGCAATGCAATGCAATGCAATGCAATGCAATACAATACAATACAATACAATACAATACAATACAATACAATACAATACAATACAATTCAACCTGACACATGGCATGATTCTTGACTATGGTCTTATCCTGCAACAACCTGGAGAGGATAACTTATCTTCACATACCCTTGCTATGTAGGTTTTATAAAAGTTACATCCCACGGCATGTTGACGAATAAAGAATACATTCTGGTGTAAAAAAAAAAATTGGGCTTCCATTAAATTCCACAAAAGCAGGAAAAACAGTTTCTTTTCAGGATAATCAAAGGTGACTGGTGAATTTCAAGTAAAGTACCTTTTAGAGTTACAGGTCTAAATACTGCATAAATATTACCATGACAGTGGTTATTGCTTAAGAGACACATAGAATGTAGTATATGCAGGAGGAAAAGAACTGAGTTACATTCACAGGCATAGCAGAGAACCTAGTGACTCAAAATACACAAGGGTCACAATTCGGAGGTTATTTCTTATGTAAAAATTTCTAATTTACCTCTAAGGAAACATGACAAAAATGCCACATACACTCTCCTAAACCAAACGAACACACAAATATTTCTACAGATATTCTGAGTTAAAAGGTGTTAAAAATAAATCTTTCAAGAGAAGAATGAGAAAGGTTGAAACATAAAAATACAGGCAGAATAATTTAAGTAAGAATTATTAGGCACATAAAGAAAACCTTTTGGAAAAAAATCTGGTGAACAATTTTTTAATAGAAATAGAAAAAGATATTGAAATGTAAAATGTAAATATTACCAGCCATATTTTGAATATGCTTAATGTGAAGATAAAAGATAAAGAGTTCTCGTGTTCCTGAAAATTTTCCAAGAATAAGATGAAATTAAAATAGAGGACTGAGTGAACCCATCCAGCAGGTCCAGTTATTTAGGGTCCCCAAATAGGCGCTACCTGAGGGTCAAATGGGGGGCGAGAGAGAAAGGAGACCAAGCCCATAACGAAAGAGAGTCAGTCTGGTCACGTCAAGGTCTTCACTTTACTGAGCACAAATTCTTAGTGATATAGTCCTCAAATGAGGAACTTCACACAAGCAAGGGTGGGCTACAAGAGGCAGTGGGGGAAAGGTCATCAGCTTGGCACACCTGCTGTTTGTGTAAGCCGGAACGTTCTGCTGTTTGGGCAAGCCGGAACGTTCTGTGGTTTGGGCTGGAATGTCATTGGGTAAGTTGAGGTTAGGGCAGAGCTGGAACATCTTGAGTAAGTTGAGGCTGGAACATCTTGTGGTCACTTTTGCGACAATCCTTAGCTCCTACCCATGAGAGAGACTCAACCTTGTCCCTCTCAAGTCTGCCAAAGCAGGTAATGTCAGGTAAAATGGCTCCTGACAACTGAGTCCAAATAAAAATAAAATAAAAATACATTATATTCAGAAAGAAAACCTTGAGAACATGTCCTATTATAACGTTACATATAACATGTGATGAATGACATTCTGAGGTCTGAGGCTATTACTGATGTTGAAAACAATCATAGTTATGGTAAGTGATTGATATTCATCCATATTCAGAAAGAAAATTGATCAGAAGTTCTCTTTCTTTTTTGGATCATTGAATAGTTTTGGTTTCAGCAAAATTGTGGCTTTATAGAACAAGTTGGGTATTGCTCATTCTGCTTCTATTTTATAGAATAGTTCGAAGAATTTTCTACTGAGGAATATCAAATGGCTGAGAAGAACCTTAAGAAAAGTTCAACATCACCAGGGAAAGGCAAATCAAGACAACCCTAAGATTTTTCTCTCACATTAGTAAGAATGACTAAGATCAAATCTCAGGAGAAAGCAGGTGCTGGAGAGGGTGTGGAGAAATGAAAACTCCTCCACTGCTGGTGGGATTGCAAGCTGCTATATCCACTCTGGAAATCAGTTGGTTGGTTCGTCAGAAAACTGGACATAATACTACAGTATGACCCTGTATACCATTCCTGGTCATATACCCAGAAGATTCTCTAGCATGGTTCTGAGCAGCCCTATTTAAAATAGCCAGAAACTGGAAAGAACCCAGATGTCCCTCAATGGAGGAATGGATAAAGAAAATGATATATATACACAATTGGGTACTATTCAGCTATTAAAAAAATAAAATTCATGAATTCTTAGAGAAATGGATGGAAAATATCATCCTGAGTGAGGTAACCCAATCACGAAAGAACACAAATGGCATGCACTCACTGATAAGGGAATATTAGCACAAGAACTTGGAATACCAAAGACACATTTCACATATCAGATGATGCCAAGAAGGAGGAAGAAAAAGGATGGATCCTTGTGTCCTTTGAAGAAAGGGAATACAATACCCACAGAAGGAGATACAGAGACAAAATGTGGAACAGAGTCTGAGGGAAAGACCATCCAGAGATGACTACACACTGGGATCCATCATATACAGTTATAAAACCCAGACAGTTTTGTAGATACACACAAGTGCTGCCTAACCAAAGCTGGGTATTGCCATCACATGGGAGGCTCTCCTAGTGCATTGCAAATAAAGATGGGGACACTCTCAGCCAGCCATTAAACTGAGCACAGGGTCCCTAATGGGGGAGCTATAGAAGGGGCCCAAGGAGCTCATGGGGTTTGCATCACCACAGGAGGAACAACAACATGAGTCAACCATAACTCCCCAGAGCTCCCAGGGACAAAACCATCAATCAAAGAGCATACATGCAGTTACCCATGGTTGCATACCTATAACAGAGGTAACAGGATTGTCTTGATAGACAACAAAGGGAGGAGAGGTCCTTGGGCTTGGAAAGACTTGATGCTATAGTGTAAAGGAAGACCAGGGCAGGGTGATGGTTGATTGGAGAAGGAGAGATGGCTTATAGGATTTTCAGAGGATTGTGGAACCAGGAAAGGGGGCAACATTTGAAATTTAAATAAAGAATATGTGTAACAAAAAATTAGTAGCTGCAAAAGAAAAAAAGAAAAAAAACTATCATAACTGTAAACATTAGTCCCTTTGAGAACAAGAAAGTGGCTGCCATGTTCAGCTCCATAATTTTATCATTAAGCAAATTAAATAAAACAATTTAAAAAGTGGAGCTGTCTATGGACTTTGAAATGTGTAGTACTCAAACAACTCATCACCAAATTACATGTTCAAGACTCATGTAAACTCATAGTCACTTTTGCTGCAATTTTAGCAATTTAATAGGTCTCTTGTTTTACTAGCCAATGTTGTTTTTGGCTAGATCAAGAGAATAGGGGACACTATTATTGAGGCTTAGCAGCTTAGTGATAACAAGTGTCTTGTTATAATTGAAAATTTTATATGAATAGCCTCAGCTCCATCACTCTTACCTAATTCTAGTATATATAAGGAAACATAAAAGTGATAGTGGTAAGCTATACTGATCAGATAAATTGGCCATATTCTATTTGGAATAAAATCATTATTGACAATATAAACAAATGAGTATACATCCTAATCCTACCGCAATGCACAGTGATACAAAGATAATGTCAGCAAATAGAGTAAGATATTCATGTATTGATAGATTGTATTATCACTATCTGGGATAAACTCTTATACATGATTTTCTCCTAATATATTCTTATTGTCGTACCATTAAAATAACAACACTGGCAGCTTTTTCTTACCTCTTCCTGATGGGCAAAAATCCCAGTTTGGACTCAAGGTTGCAGGATTTCCTGTTTTGTTAATTATGAAATAGCATAGTATGGAATTCAAAGGTGCCATTCTTTTGATCCTCCTTATAAAAGCAGTGTCTTGTTCTTTCAGCACAGACTTGGGACAAACCCTGGAACTTCTACCAAGATGCTGGTTGTCCTGTTCACAGTGCTCCTGCTGTCCCTGAGCTCTGCTCAGGATCCTGGAGAAGGTATGAGTATATGTGTGTGCTTGCTATGACTCCTTTTTAGGCACAGCAGACAAATCTTCAGGGGAGGAGGGAGATGGAACAAAGGACAGGTAATGAGAGATGAATGAGAACACAGTTTCACTTTTAAAAATAGAGAGTCTCAGATTTGAAGGCACAGTTGTAGTTAATCTAAATTACATATTCCAGTAGCCTTGCTTTACTCTTTCTTGATCAAGAAAACACTACAGAAAAACACACGTAAGAACCATTTGAAGGAAGCAAATCAAGTGATAAAGCAGAAACACTTATACAGAAAAATAATTACATCTTACCGATTTTCATTTTTCCACACTGATTCAACATTCCAATGCATTATCATTGTGTATTTACTCAAATGCTTATCCATATGCCTTTTATTTGAGAAGAAAAAAATTAAGAAGATAAGAAATAAGGAAGAGATGAATGTTCTAAATTACACAGAGATAGAAAACTAGATAGCTCGACAGATAGTTGGACAGATAGAAAGAAAGGAATACAGAGAGAGAGAGAGAGGGAGAGAAAGAGAGAGAGAGAGAGAGAGAGAGAGAGAGAGAGAGAGAGAGAGAGAGAGAGAGAGAATGATACATAGAAAGAAAGAAAACCTGATCGGTGTAGGCAGCAAGACTCTAATTAAAATGGAGACAACCAAAAGAAAATTTTATGTGTAACTTAGCTGTTGACACTCAGCAAAATAGTCATCAGAGATGCTACAAATTAATGCTAACTGCTCATTTTCCTTACAATGGTTAAAATTCCCTCAGGAAATGAGAGAATGTAGCTTAAGTTACTTGCCAACTCTAGGATGCTAGATGCATGTGTGAACTCACTTTGGGTCTATCATTTGCTTTGCTATACAATGGCCATCTGTCAAAACTTTTCCAAATAATATCAAGCAAATATCAAGAGTTTAATTTCCTTATGTGTCTCTAGTAAGGAGGAAGGGTTTTTTTTGTTTGTTTGTTTGTTTACTGTTTTTGTTTTTTGTTTTTTGTTTTGGTTTTTGGTTTTTGGTTTTTGAGTTTTTTGAGATAGGGTTTCTCTGTGTAGCCCAGGCTGTCCTGGAACTCACTCTTTAGACCAGGCTGGCCTCGAACTCAGAAATCCACCTGCCTCAGCCTCACAAGTCCTGAGATTAAAGGCATGTGCCACCACCACCCGGCTAAGGAGGAAGTTTTATAACTCTACACTGTATTGTGTTTTCTCTTTTTACTAGATAAAGAATGTAGGTTTCACAGAGGTTCAGACCAAAATTCTCCAACTTTGACAATAAGGTGCATTAAATGGGTGGACAACAAATTACAATAAGCCAGAAGTGTGAATTCCTGACAATAAGAGAAATTTACCTTTTCTACAACAGAAGAGTGGTTGCTAGGAGATAAAATTTAGATGAAGTTCACTAATTTGTTACTTCTATGGAAACAAGATTTCCTCAATGTCTTCTTCCAACTCCTTGTTGGATATTTTTCAGTTGATTTCAGCAGGAAAACCATAGAAGAGTTCGTGTCTTTTTTTTGTTGTTGTTGTTTTTGTTTGTTTGTTTGTTTTTTTGTGACTCTATACTCACAGGATTGTATTGAGGCCTTCGAATACAACCTGGGATGAATTTGTTCAGTGAGAACTATATAGTCTGTGATTTCTAGACTCTTCCACAGATAATATTTCTCAATGTAAGGCCAATCAGATGAGCAAGCTGCTTGAATTTTACCATGAAACTTCGTGGTTTTATCTGAATTTACAAAAAGAACATTTTCCCCAAAGTATAAGAGGTAACAGAACCTGCACATATAAACTGATAAATCTCTTGATTAGTCCGAAGAAACTGGTCCTGGATAATCTGCATTATGTCATACAAAGACCATGGTTTAATAGGAGCTTTTGTTGAAATTTTAAAAAGGTTATTATCAAGAAATGTGGAAATATCTTTAACAAAAAGGAGAACAAGTTGAATAAAACTAAACTCATCTATTATTTGCTTCTATCACTTAGAACTTCAGAACCAAAACCAGAGGCCACGTCCTTCAGGATTCCAGCCAAGACCACCTGCTAATGGGAACCAGCCAGGCCAACCCCCACAAGGAGGCCCACAGCAGAGACCTCCTCAAGGCCCACCCTCACAAGGAGGCCAGCAGCAGGGATCTCCTCAAGGACAACGCCAACAAGGAGCACCAGAGCAGAAACCTCCTCAAGGCCCACCTCAACAAGGTGGCCCACAGCAGAAACCTCATCAAGACCCACCCCCACAGGGAGGCCCACAGCAGAAACCTCCTCAAGGCCAACCCCAACAAGGAGGCCCACAGCAGAAACCTCCTCAAGGTCTACCCCGACAAGAAGGTGAGGAGCAGGGATCCTCTCAAGAACAACTCCAACAAGGAAGTCCTCAACAGAGACCTCCTCAGTCAGGAAACCCACAAGGCCCACCACAAGGTCCCCAATCAGGCAGACCCCAGGGATCTCAGTAAACCACAATTCTGTGACAGGTATGATTCGTATTTATTCCCTGGTATATAGAGGGGAAAAAACTCCTCTATATTTTAGATGTCACAAATTAACCACCCTAAATATGTAGAAATAACATTGTCCTAGACCCAATATCAAATATTATGACTGAGCTGTCATCTTCTCTCTGTACTCTGAATACATTAGTTTTTTTCTTTTTTTTTTTTTCAGAAATTGAGTAAGAAGCTGACTCCCTCAAAACTATGCTTCACTGCCACGAGGGATCACAACCATTATATTAATAAAATATTCTGCATTGAACTTCAATCACTGTCTTTCTTTCTGGGTGTCCTTTAATCTGCAATTTTAGCACTGAAAATAATCTAAGTTCATCGGTATTTTCTCATGGTTTCTTCCTGCAATTTCTCCCTGCAATATCCAGAAGACAGATAAATTGTACCAATCATAAATGTTCCAATCTTTTTTCTTGCCTGGTCTCCACAGAATGATGCATTTTTAAAAATATTGCCACATTTTTAAACAACAGGTTGACATTTTTGTTAGACTATGAACATACAACAAATTCTCATCCTTAGCAAATGCTGAGGAAACTTTGAAAATGTTACAAGGCTGTGGCGAAAGGGACACTGACTAACTTGATCATGTAGAGCATAGTTTGTTTTTCTCCCAATTCATTGCCAAAAACTGTTATATTATAATCCTAATGCTAGCCCCACCACTGAATGAGTATTTCTATATTTGGCCATCTCCTTCTTCTGAGGCTCACTACCAAGGTCCTTCTGTCAATGTGTTTGAGACCACCAGTCAAAAGCACACTTTGCTTTATCTGAATAATAACCACAAAATATACCACTGCATCCTAGCACATTGTAAAATAGACCTCAGTGATTCTGTTCTTAAAAATTACAACTGTAGGTCTTTTAGTACTGAGTTTCTGCCTAAATCAGACATCAAACACTGTAACCTTTTTTTCCCACCTTAATAAAGTATCTGTCTGTATAAACAACTGTTTGGATGTGGTGAGTGCCTTATATGGGGTGTAAGGGTAGGCAGTTATGAGCAAAATGCCAACACAAAAGTGATGAAGCCGGTATGTTTGTGGACTTATACACCAGTGTCACAGAGGAAGAGAGGAATGGCCCGTCATCTTTGGCAGAAGCAATAGGTTAGTAGGTTCTAGAAATAGGTACCCTGGACTGCAGTAGGTACAGGCCATCTAAGTTAGATAATAAGACTTTTCAGAGGTGCTGAAACCTTAGGTTGTGCCTTAGGGTTTCTATTTCTGCACAAAACTTTATGACTAGGAAGCAAACAGGGGAGGAAAAGATTTATTCATCTTACAGTTTCACATTTCTGCTCATCCCCAAATGAAGTCAGGACTGGAAATCAAGCAGGGCAATAAGCAGCAGCTGATGCAGCAGCTATGGAGGGATGTTAATTACTTGCTTGTTTCTCCTGGATGCCTATGTTTGCTTTCTTATAGAACCCAGGACCACCAGCCCATTGATAATACTACCCACAATTGGCATTCCCACCCTTTAACACTAACTGAGAAAATGCCTTGCAGATAGATTTCATGGAAGCTGTTCTTCCAGTAAAGATGCTTACTATTTCTAATTAAAAAATAAATATTTTATTTATGTTTCAAATGTAATCCTCTATCTGCTTTTCCCTCCTCAAAACCCAAATCACATCACTCCCCCCATGCTCTCTGATGGTACTCCCCCACCGTCCCACCCATTGCCACCTCACAGGCAACAATTTTACAGGAAAATCAAGCTTTCATCAGATCAAATGCCTTCCTTCCAATAATTCCAGATAATGTGCTTCTACATAAGCACCTTGAGCCATGGATCATCTTCAGTAGGTGCTTTAGTCTCTAGGACTTCTAAGGGGGCTATTTTGTTGATATTTTTGTTCTTCCTATGGAAATGCCAACCTTCATGTCTTTTAGCCCTTCCCTTATATACTCTATTGATTTTCCTATGCTCATTTTAAGGGTAGCTGCACACATCAGCATCTGTGTTGTTCAAGCACTGAAAGAATCTCTCAAAAAGCAGCTATGTCAGGCTACTGCAATCAAGTACTTCGTGGCATGAGAAATAGTATCTGGGTTTGGTACCTTCATATGGGATGGATCCCCAAGGGAGGGACGATCTCTGGATGGCCGTTCAGTTTCTACTCCAAACTTTGTTCATATGTTTCATGTTCACAGGATCAATTCTGGGTTAAAATTTTTGAGATGGACGAGTGTCCCCATCCTTCAATCTGGGGCCTTGCCTAACTTTGGATATGCTCTCTATGTGTTTCCTATTCCCTTTTTTACTCTAACTTGGTGAACTCTCCCACTAGAATTCTAAACCAAAATAAAGTCTCTCTTAAGTTTCTTTTGGTCAGCAAATTTTATCAAGTAATTAAAAATTATGAATACACACAGGAAGAATATGCTGTCAATATTAGACCATGTTTTGTGACTATTGACAGAGTGTACATGTTGTAAAGAAGGGAAGTTTATAGTGTCACATAGTTCTAAGACTGTATTTACATATTATGATGAAATCAAGGCTTGTACCACACTGAGTATCTTCTCTTGAAGACAAAAATGACAGAAAATATTATCAGTTACTGTTATTGTGTTTATGATCTTAAAAATGTCACTAATTTTAAAATAATTCTTGTTTTAAAAACTAAACCTTAAGTGGGTACCAATAATATCTTCAGATCAGTAGAAGCAATTCCTAAAAGATTTCATATAGAAGACAGTGAACAGGCTTTATATGAATTGCTTAAATGCAGTTTTGATACAGAAGAAGCCTTGAGAAGTTTGAGAAGTTTGTGATTTTTATGTCAAAGCAACTCAAGAGGAGTTTTTCCAGGAAGCAGTCTCACATGGGAAGTTTGAGGAACATGAAAACACAAAGGACTAACTCTTTGGCCTATTTTGCTTTTTTTGCAGTAAATTCTGGCTTGACTACAATTTTCAGGGTCGGGGGTGACATTTATAAAGCTTATTTCCTTGAAGCGGTTGGTTAACTCTTGAAATTTAAATTAAGTTCTAACTTTAAGTAATGGGACTCATAATCCTATTTATTCCAAGTTCTTTTACTTCAAATTTTGAAAACTTCTTTAAGGATATAAAAACAATGGCAAATTTAAAAGATCCAAAGATTTTACTGCACCTTCTCCTTTGAAAAATAAATCATATATTTGATTGAAAGTTAATCTTTCCTTGTGGTTTATAAAGAAGAAAGAAATGTTTGTGTTTCTGCTAAACACCATTTTTTTTTATTATTATCTAGAAATGTCTTTAGAGCAGACATGTTTCTCTCCATACAAATTGAACATCATCACTAAGGAAACCCTAAAGAATCCTGAGAGATATGCTAGTATGATTTTTATATGTAGAAGTTTAAAAATAAATGAAGTCAGGTTTGATTTTGTAAAATTGTTGAAATCAATGATGTCTTTCCATATTTTTATAATAGCTTAAAAAATACATTCTGTATTTTTGCAGATTCTTTACAGCCTTTGAAAGATTTTTGTGGTACATATGCCTTGACTGATCTATCCTTTCTTAATACATAAAGCTTGTACAATTTTCTTAACTTGTATAGTTGGTAAACTTTAATTAAGGAACCTAGTACTCTGAGTCTGTAACCTTTCATATTATTTTGCTAAGATTTTTCTAATGAATTTTTAACTATGTGTGTAGTTAACTAAATCACCTTTCTTATCCAGGTTGTAATAGCATTTAAAAGGAGTTATGAAAATGTGTTATTTCCAAACTTCTAATTATTAACAAATATTTTGGGGCTTCTAAATATCAGCATGATTGTCAGATTACAAGCTTATTTGCATTTGCCATAATTTCATAAATTAATTTTAAACAGAAACAAAAAAAAATACCATCAGCTTAAGTGTGTAGATGTATCATGGTGAATAGAATCCTGTTCAGTTACTTTCAAGTGGCCTGTAATATTTCTTATCATTTCCATTAAGACAACAGAAATTGAAGGGCAGATAATTTTACAGTATGGCACCATTGGAATTACTCCTTGGAGGAGTCACTGTTGACAAATAGCAATATTCTTTTTCAAGAAAAATTATGGTTTTATGAAATTTCAGATTTTTCCAGTTGTAATTCAATTTGTCAAATTTGATACTGTTTTTAAAAAATGAAACACATGTATGTGTGTGTGTGTGTGTGTGTGTGTGTGTGTATAATTACTTGAAGTCTTACCAAGAGCAATTAGTTAAAAAAGGTAGTTCAAAGGGATTCAAATTGGAAGGAAGAAGTCAAAATATCACTATTTGTAGATCTTATGATGGTATACTTAAGTGACTACAAAAATTCCACCAGAGATCTCCTATAGCTGGAAAACAACTTCAGCAATCTGGCTAGATATAAAATTAACTCAATCAAATCAGTAGCCTTCTACAACTCCAAGCATAAACAGTCTGAGAATGAAATATGGAAACTACACCCTATACAACAGTCACAAATAATAAAAAATTACTTGGTGTGATTCTCCCCAAGCAAGTGAAAGTCTGTAAGGTCCAAATTTCAAGAAAAGAAAGAAATTGAAGATCTCAGAAGATGGAAAGATTTTCCAAGTTCATGGATTTCAGGATTAATGTAAAATATCCATCTTGCAAAAAGTAATCTACAGATTCAGTTAAATCCCCATTAAAATCCGAAAGAAACTCTTGGTAGCATAAAAAAGAGCAATTTGCAAATTTATTTGGAATAACAAAAAATCCAGCAGAGGAAGAACTATTCACAACAATAAAAGAACTTCTGGGGAAATCACCATCCTCCAGCTGTGTAACAGAATAATAGCAATAAAAACATCAGAGAAAGTTGTCAAGAACAGAAAAGACCCAACAAGGGAATAACACTAAACACTAAATGTCACATTCTGTAGATTTCTGATGTTTTTGAAAACCAACTATCAATATAAAATAATTGGGAATGCTGTTCCTTAAACACTCTCAGCTATTTCCAATGAAAATCTTGAAAACACAGGTCCAGGGACCTCTCCTTTCTTCTTGGGAATCATTTGACTTGCTAATTGTGCCTTGAGTATTTAGGGCTTCTGGGCTCATTAATATCCACTTATCAGTGATTGCATTTCATGTGTATTCTTTTGTGACTGGGTTAGCTCACTCAGGGTGATATTTTCCAGGTCTAACCATTTACCTACAAATTGCATGAATTCATTATTTTTAATTGCTGAGTAGTATTCCATTGTATAAATATACCACATTTTCTGTATCCATTCCTCCTTTGAGGAATATTTAGGCTCCTTCCAATTTCTGGCTATTATAAACAATGCTGCTATAAACATAGTGGAGCATGTGTCTTTATTGTATGGAGGGGATACATACCCAGGAGTGGTATGCCAGGGTCCTCTGGAAGGGACATGCCCAATTTTCTGAGGAACTGCCACACTGATTTCCAGAGCGGTTTTACCATTTTGCAATCCCACCAACAGTGGAGGAGTGTTCCTCTTTCTCCACATCCTCTCCAGCACTTGTGGTCTCTTGAGTTTTTAATCTCAGCCATTCTGACTAGTGTGAGGTGGAATCTCAGGGTTGTTTTGATTTGCATTTCTCTGATGACTAATGATGTTACTCAAAGGACAAGCAGGCTGAGAAAGAAGTTAGGGAAATAACACCCTTCACAATAGCCACAAACAACATAAAGTACCTTGGCGTAACTCTAACCAAACAAGCAAAAGATCTGTATGACAGGAACTTCAAGTCCTTGAAGAAAGAAATCGAAGAAGACCTCAGAAGATGGAAAAATATTTCTTGCTCCTGGATTGGCAGGATCAATATAGTAAAAATGGCCATCTTGCCAAAAGCAATATACAGATTCAATGCATCAAAATCTCAACTCAATTTTTTATAGATCTAGAAAGAGCAATTCTCAAATTCATCTGGAGCAACAAAAAACCCAGCATAGCTAAAACTATTCTCAACAATAAAAGGACTTCTGGAGGAATCAATATCCCTGACCTTAAACAGTACTACAGAACAATTGTGTTAAAAACTGCATGGTATTGGTACAGCAACAGGCAAGTGGATCAATGGAATAGGATTGTAGACCCAGAAATTAACCCACAGACTTATGGTCACTTGATCTTTGATAAAGGAGCCACAACCATCCAGTGGAATAAAGATAGCCTCTTCAACAAATGGTGTTGGTTCAACTGGAGGTCAACATGCAGAAGAATGTGAATTGACCCACTCTTATCTCCTTGCACTAAGATCAACTCGAAGTGGATCAAGGACCTCCACATAAAACCAGACACACTGAAACTATTAGAAAAGAAACTTTTGAATACCCTGGAGGACATAGACACAGGGGGAAAGTTCCTGAACAGAACACCAATAGCTTATGCACTAAGATCAAGAATTGACAAATGGGACCTCATAAAATTACAAAGTTTCTGCAAGGCAAAGGACACTGTCAGAAGGACAAAACGACAACCAACAAAGTGGGGAAAGATCTTCACTAACCCCACATCCGACAGAGGGCTAATATCCAATATATACAAAGAACTCAAGAAGTTAGACCCCAAAGAACCAAATAACCCTATCAAAAAATGGGGTACAGAGCTAAACAAAGAATTTTCACCAGAAGAAATTCAGATGGCCGAGAAACACCTAATCATTGTATTTACAAAAATTTGTATCAGTACAAGAAGATTTGCATCAAAATAATTTATGTATCATTTAAGAAATTATAACTTCAGCTTAGTAACAATTAAGATTTCTAACAATTGAGACTATAGCTATGCAATCAATTCTAGCTATTCCTCCTTGTTCCAATTATGAACATTTTTACATTCCCTAGAAAGAAATCCTTTAATAACCAACCTGGTTGCAAATTCCTGGGAACTGTAACAATTCTTTATAACTACTTCCAACCAAATATGGGCCCTGAGATATTTTTGAAGGGTAGGAGGGGAGATAAAATGGAGGAGTTGATTGACATTAAGAAGGCCATACCAACAGTTGTATTAGTCTCTTATGTCTTTGCCCTGACTGGATCTGGATGAAAAACCAAGAAATCAGGAGTTGAAGCAGGTCATTTCATCATGTCTTATGAGAAGACTCACCAAGACATTCCTTATATATTATTCCGTAATATATAATTCTCAAAATAAAATTTTATTGTCATCAAGATAACTTTTGAGTTTGGTTGTTTGGAATCTAGGTTTCAGGGCATCTCCCTCTATCAATTCCATATAAATCTGGAAGTTGTAAATACCTTAATCACCTTTTCTAAAAACACAAGACAAACCCTTTTCACAAATTAGCATATCCTTGAGACAGCAAACAGAGTCAAGTTTACCTCTTTCCCATAGGAATAATATGACCACAAAACTCAACTTCACACCCATTTTGAAAATTAAAACAATCTAAAGCAAATGAAATAACTATTATACTGTTTGTGCTTATACTAAGCCTTTTCTATCTTGCCAAGCAGTAAAAGACACTGAGGATTTCAGTGGAGCCCATTTAAGCAAAATATGAGTTTCTTATGACTGGTTAAATAGTCTTTACAATCTGTCCATTTTGTTCTTTGCCCAGAGCCACATATATATTTTATTAATACTGGTATAATATCTGTCTATTGAACTTTCTACCTGGAGCCACAGACATAAATGATTAATATCTGTTCAAAGCAGGCAATGATTATCATTGCACTCTCTACTCTGGAGTCAGTGACTCATATTTCCTATCCAACTTCAAATTAAAACCATCCAAAACAAGTGAAATAAAATAAAATAATGTATGTGCCTATACTTAGTTCTTTCTTGGTTTCCAAGAGGATTGGCATGGAACCCGAAATCTAGTGGAACCCACAGTAGACAGAATATGACTATCCTCTGAGGCAAGAAAAGCAATTCTATACTATCCTATGGTTCTGCTCTATGTCTAATGCAGCCAACTTGTTATACCATCTATCTGTTCAGCTCTCTGCAAGTAGCCACAGATATTCATTTTATCAATACCTTTTCACTGCCCTCTTTACTTGAAGTCAGTAACTAATTTTTCCTATCCTGTTTCTGAACTGCAGTTGAAATTTCTCATGCAATTCAGACAAAATCTGTAACAAATTAAATATATGAACATACTCTATGTAACTATAGTTAGGCCTTCCCTAACTTTCCAAGAGGATATAAAAGCCAATCATTCTGTGGAATAATGATTTAAAGCCAGAATTCCCATGAATCCCACATTAAACAGAATTTGAGTAATCTGTAAGACATATTGGAACAATATATCTTTAAAGTGATTAATTCAAACATCCACTAATATCTGCTTGTAGGAAGCAGGTAGTTTTTGCTTGCTAAACTCTCGGCCTAGTGCAGTCAGCATTCCCCACAGTGGGAAACCTCAGAGTCTGTTGATTAATGTTTCAATTCCCACTTGACTTGTCAGTGATACCCAGCTACTCACTTTAAAAAATGGCAGGGAATAAAATGAAACTAACTCTCAGGCTAATAATCTTAAATTTCAAGTGAATTTGCTCCCTGCCAGCATCTTGGTTTACCATTTGTTGAGTGAATATTAAAAAGGTAGAACAAGCTTATTTGCTTACTTGTGCCTCTGCCGTGGCACTCATTGTGGAGAACCTCAAGCAAACCCACACTTGGCTGCAATACCTTTCATGAACCCAGACTAACCACCTGCTGAAGGAGAACACAACACAAACTTAGTTCAGAAACTATGGTAACTCAATCTCTGGATGCAACTACTAAAACCTAATTTGTAAGCCTTATTAAAATATGATTCTCCTGGTAGCTGATCCCTGTGGCTCTACCACGATAGTAGGAAACTATAGCAGCTACATCACACACCTTTACTCTTCCAGTTCCAAGAGAAAGTCACTCCTACTTCTTCTCTTCTCTCTCCAACCCAGAAGTCCCACCTTCTTGCCCAGTGATTGGCTCCGTTATTGTTTAGTGGATTTGTTAAAAAGAACAGCTCCGGGTCAAACCACAACGGACTCCAAAGAATTAAAAAATTAACCTATATAAAAGTGGGTTACAGAACTAAACAAAGAATTCTCAACTGAGGAAAATTGAATGGCTCTGAAGCACATTTTGTTTTGTGAAGAAAAAGTAAGTGTGGTTTCTGTTAAATAAAATAATTGTTCAACAATTTAGAGCAGCAAAATAACAGAACCTAGAGGCATATAAGAAATCCAGATATATTTAGAAGAGAAAATGTTTTTAACTTTCCTTTATTTTCTTTTTTAACCTTTTTTATATAGAGTATTTCAATGGAGACATCACACACACACACACACACACACACACACACACACATATATATATATATATATATATATATATATATATATATATATATATATATACTTATAGAGAACAATCTTATTCAAACCAGCACAGATGCCAAAGATGAGTACTCTACAAAAGAAGTTCTGTGCCAAACTAACCTTTTGCTCTATTGAAATTTTTCATGAAATAAAGTTAACAAGTTAGGACTTGTAATGTATATATAGAAAATAAAGTAGAAAAGATAAGAAAAAAAATCTGTATAGAAAAATCAATTTTCCTTCTAGGAAGGGAAGTTATGATATACTTGTTTTGTGATTAAAAAGTAAGTGTGATTTACTGTTAAATAAAATTAATAATTGTTCAATAATTTAGAGCAGTAAAAAAACAGGGCCTAAAGAGATATAAAAATCCAGATATACTTAGTAGAGAAAATGTTTTTACTTTTCCTTTATTTTCCTTTTTTAAACTTGTTTATACAGAGTATTTCAATGGAGGCAGAAATAATTTTGACCCTTTTCATTCTCCACATCATTAGTGGTGAGATTATAATGTGATGCTACTATGTTAAGAAAAACAGAAGGATGATAATACAAACATTGCATATGTATTAAATTTTGTAAGAAGAATTCATTGGATTTATTCATCAGTTAAATGGTGGTTCTTAACAATAGAAAATATTGCACACACAAAAAAGAAAATATTGCACATGAAGATGTACTGGCTAATAAAGAAAAAGAATTTTTGGAATAATGTTATTTTGCAAAACTAAAACAACCTATAGATTTGGAAATGAAGATGCTGAATTTATATATACAGTTTCTTATGTTTTGTTTTCCTAAATTAAATCTTCAAGTGTATAAGTAAACATTCACAAAATGCACATATTCAAAGATTTCAAAACATTATATCTTAATAGTTTTGCTTTGATATTTTTTAAATTGAGTATTACTTCATGGCTAGCTATGATTTTGTATGTCATATGTTTTCAAAAGCTCATTTTAATTTATGCATAGAAATGGTTGTCTGAAACTGTGTGTGGGCATTCCGAAAATAAATTTCTTTTAAAGACCAGAAAGGTGCACTAAATTTTCTGAAACTGTAGTTACAGGCAGTTGTGTGATTCTATGTGGATGCTGAGGAAGAAACCTGTATTCTGCTCTTAAGCATCTTCAAAAACAAATTCCATGAGTTAGTAACCTTCTGATACCTTCAACATCTTCTTTAAATACACTCTAATTAAGGATTGTTAGAGTCAAATGTGTATTGAAAAAGTGCTCTAAAGATTTTGAAATACCACAGGTTTTTTTTTCTCCTTTACAAAACTGATAAATAAATTATGCTATTTGTGAGGATAGATTTACAAAGGTAAAAGAAACTGTTTGATCCCTATGAACAGGATCTGCCCCCACAATGCAGAATTATCAAAGGTATTTATTTTCAGTTATATTAGGAGTCAGGTCTTCGAATAATTTATCTCTTAAAATCTATATTACCTCCTGTTGAAATCTATGTAGGTTTAATAAAAATGCTGATCATATGAATTACATGAATAATATGTGAACATAAAGGGGAAAATAGTGGTGGTCAGGAAAATGATGTACAAAAACACTTTAAGAACTCCAAAAATGAAATCAATTATTTTAAATATATAAAAATTTTGCCTGCTGTAAATTTTCTTTCTCTAAATGTACGAAAATATCAGTTAAAGATTTATTATATACAAATGTATGAATATGATATACATGTATCATTTAAAGTTTGTATACATATATGTAATATATGTAATATGTACATTATGCTACACATGTACATATATAAATATAATTTGTATATATAAATTGTATTTGTTTTAGAAGATAATCAACTCTGGGTACAGTGGATATGGGTAGAATGAAAGGCAGAAGATTCACTGATTTAATGGCCTAGATTCTCATAAACATTGTCTGAGGTACCCAAGATACAGAGTAAATTACTTTTATACATAGAGATTGAGCCAGAAATGGTAGACTTGAAATAGTATTGGTATTACAAAGATAAACTATGATCACATTATTTGAAAAGAAAACTGTGAAAAGGCCATCATTGTCTTTATGCACATTTTCTGAAATAAACAAACACAAAGGGAAGTTATAGGAAAAGTATATTAAGATGAACTTTCACATCACTCTATGGCATCTTTAAACAATGAAGATACACATCTATGCCTTTTGGCATTTCTTCTTATTTGGTCCTGTTGTTCCTTCCTGCCAATTACCTCCTAAAGGGCATGAAGAAGGAATGACAAATGTCTTTAGAACTCATGGATGCTGCCTACCACTTAGCACAGCCTTGAGCAATGGGTGTGCCTTGTTGTCACGCCCAACCTCGATCCACAAGGAATGATACAACACCAATGATCTTCTTCAAGCAGTTTACTCAGGAACCTTATACCATGGCACTCTCTCTCTCCCTTGGACCCCAGCACTCTCTTATATCCCAAAGGCTGACCAATCCCTGGATGACACATGGGCAAGGCAGATAGGCTACCTCAAAGTGGAAGGACAGCATCTGATCACACAAAGCCAAATAACGAGTTGTTTATCTCAAAGGGCACTCTCCCCCTGGGGGGAGGAAAGCAGAAACTAGCACCATCTTTAAGGCGCGGCACTTCGCAGCCCTCTATAGTTCCCCCTTTTTGTTTTAAATAATACTGCACTGGCGCCTGGCTTAGGTCATCTCCCTCTCTCGGGGAGATCTTACCCATCATTGACTGTCCCCTCTCCAGGTCTCGACCATGAGGTTGCCTGCCTTAGGTTGTCCCCCATTCAGGAGGATCTTACCCATCATTGACTAACCCCTCCTCTGGTCTGTAGCCCTCCTGGTCAAGAATGCCTGCTCTGTCACTGGGCAATCATGCTGCTTCATGACTCTCTGTGTAAGGCGAGCAAGGTCACAGCCAAAACACAGGAGAGCCTCCCTAGAGGTACTGGGGGGATCACATGACCTCTGTCTTCATGACAGAAAGCCAAGTTTGGGGGGACTGTGCTGCCTCAATGGCAGTAAAGGCTTGTATGATCATAGCTGCCTGTTGCCGCTGAGCAAAACACATTCGGCAAATGCACCACAAGCCAGCAAGGGAGACCAGACTAACAACCCAGCCATAGCACCCATTCCCGCCCACTCTTTCAGATGATTCATGGCATTGGCAATCCAGGTTCCCAATCCGGCAGCGAAGGACACATCTACTCGGGTGGAACTCACATGGACCATGGCAATCCTCAATTCTTGTAGCAGATGATCAAATTCTCCGGACCAGTTCCCTGCAAGATGACTAGGCAAGCTCTTTGACAAATTAGCAGCATGGGTAAAATTCTGATAGGGCACCGAGGTAATACTTAGCCCTGTGTATCGCCACTCACACCCTAACTGAGCAACCTGCCAAAGGGTATCAACTTGTTCCTGCACCAAATCAATTCTTTAAGGATCATTATGCCACCTTTTAGGTGGGCATTAACATTGGTCTGAAACTTCCTAGGTGGGAGATGCAAGACAAAAGCAGTGCCTCACAAGTCTCCACTGAGGCAGCTCTGAGCCTTTCATTTACTCAACTGTAAATTATTTTCTAATCTGAGCCTATTGGCCAAGGCCAGGCAAAACACTCACCTGTCCTGCAGGGCAGTAGCCTGAAACTGGACCCCATTGTCTAAGGGTTGATTAACAAAAGGAACCTGAAATTTGAAGGTTCCCAGAAAAATTCTACTAGCTGTTTTTAGTAGTCATATCTACAAATTTTTGAAATAGTTCAAAAGGAACCTGTTTGATATCAAATAAATTCCCACTGAGATCTTCTTTTCAATCTTGGGTAGTTAAATTTTGCTTCTACCACTGTATCCAATAAAGCTTGTGAAAAAGTGGCAACAGGCCTATACTGGCCACAGCTGTTTTTAACTTTTATCATTCTTGAAATCATCTTTAATTACAATATATGAGTTAGTTAAGAATCTTAAGCGATCCATCAGACTTCAAACTTCAGTCAGTGGTACACTGGCAGTTGTTAAACATAATTCTTAACTTTCTCTTGCAATATTAGAGCATAACTACAACTTTGGAAAGCAAATCCCAATTTTAAACAATTTATTCTCTTTAAAAATCAATGGCAAATGCATTACTTTCACATTACAAAGTTCAATTTAGAAGTATCTTTTAAAGGCCTATTTTTCCTGGGTTGGGTCATGCCATGTGTTATCGTTTAAGATAACTCCAACCCTGAGTTACCAGTTTTAAATTCTCTTTTTGTTACCAATGTAATAATTTTTAATCATGCCCAACAACTTTTAAGCCAATACTCTATAGTCAAAACATATTTATACCTTTAAGACCAATCAGAACCAAAAATGAAACAACTACATGAATCTTATAAATTTGAACCAAACAATTGCTTTCTAGCTGTAATTCAAGAGAAAAAGCACTTTGTACCCAAAATGAGAAATAACCATAAGCCTACTTGTCCTAGAATTTGAGCAGCTGCTGGCCCTTTTCAAAAGCAGCTTTTCTTCAGCTGTGCTTGACTCCTAGCTAACTGCAGAGCAGCTTAAGTCAGCCTCTGCTGTGTAAACTGACAGAGGATCAAGAGATGGACTTCCAGCAAATAAAGTTTTTACCATTTTTTTTTACGTGAAACAGAACATCAGTCATTCAGAAAACAAAACAAAGACAGACACATGTGGGCAAATTGGTGCACCAATGACAATACATAGAAAGAACACGTGTACCCAGTACTAAGAACATCTCCATTGGGGTCCATAGAGGAAACAGGATGTCTCCATGCTTCCCCTTGTCCCCAGGAGAGTTCTGAAATCCATTTTCCTTTTCTCATTTTTTCACTGTTCCTTTCTTCTTAACAAATCTTTTCAACTGCTTTATACTCCTTTTCAACTCTAATTTCTTTCCTTTTAACAGCTCCCTTAGAGCCACAAAAATTGGATACAAAGTAGAGTTACCCATACTTTCACTTTTCCTTTCTAGCCTGTTTACCGAGGACTTTATCACTCCTTCTGGAAGACTTGAATTGGTCCCCCTTACCTGGGACTTACCAGCCGGCTGCCTGACTGCAAAGAGTTCTGAACTGCATTATACAAATGCAAGTCCTTCTCAGAGCAGTTTATTCAGGATTCTTTTCTTTGCCTCTTACCCCTGCGGCCTTTTGCCCCACTTACTGTGGTTACTTGCTAGCACTTCCCTGACTGCAAGAGGTTCTGATCACCTTCAGTGGGGGAGAAACTTCCCGTACGGGCCGCCACTTGTTGCGCCCAACCTCGACCCTCAAGGAAGGACACAACACCAATGATCTTCTTCAAGCAGTTTACTCAGGAACCTTATACCATGGCATCTCTCTCTCCCTTTGACCCCAGTACTCTCTTATATCCCAAAGGCTGGCCAATCCCTGGATGACACATGGGCAAGGCAGATAGGCTACCTCAAAGCTGAAGGACAGCATCTGATCACACAAAGCCAAATAAGGAGGTGTTTACCTCAAAGAGCACTCTCCCCCTGGGAGGAGGAAGGCGGAAACCAGTGCCAAGTTTAAGGCGCGGCACTTCGCAGCCCTCTACACCTTGTTTGAGACATAACCCCCAAAACCAAGTGTTCTGAGAACTTCATGCAATCATGGAGTCCTGCTAAGCCTGTTACCTTCACATACCCCTTAACCTAAGCATTGTGTGAAAGATCTAATGGGGTTTTCATTCTCCTCATTGGGGAAAATCTCTCCAACTCTCAATGATAGTACTTGATATTTTTCAGGTATTTTTGCTCCAGAATATTACTGAATCAATTAGCACCCTAAGAATGAACTTAGAGATGAAGATGGTGAGCTATAACCACAACGTTAAAAAAAATTGGCAAAATAAAATTAAGAGTGAAGCTGGGTTAATATTTGCTATTGTCTCTGATATAGAAAATTACAGGGAACAACTCAAGTTCAGAAAATGACATTTTTATTAGTTAAATTAGGGATGTTTTATGAGAACAAGAACATTGCCAGTACTAGCTAACCTGACTCTCTTTGAGACAAGACTACTGATGATTGATTTCTTGTGCCCAATGATGTCACAGAATTCTGATATGATTTGTTAAGAATTGCTGATGAGTAAAGTAGATCTGACTGGATTCTTTTTAATATATGATTTGTGATTCTTTTAAGATTATTACAAGATTACTTTTAAATTTAAATAATGAATTAAATAGTCCTTCTTTATATCTGCAAATTATTGCCTGACAGTAAGAGGAAATGGCAGAGAAAACTACCTTATATGTGCATACTTTGTTAGTCCTAACACTTTGCTTCCTTAATAATGTAGAGGTGTTCCTGAGGAAAAAAACTGTTTTCTTTACCTGTGTTGTGTATTGTTATTTCTTATAGAGTTATTGGGGAAGATAATGTTTGTTTCATAGTCATTCATTAGAAGTAAACTAGAGCACAACTTAGCATAAAATGTTGTAATTTAAACTTACTTGAAAGATTTTACAGGAAAGTATCATCTATGGAAGAAAAAATAAACAGTACCCTCAGAGTATGTTTGTACATATGTATACATGCAAGTGGATGAGTTCATATGTTTAAAGCTTCTGTGAGAGGGCGTTTGAACATAACTCTAAACATCAAAATATTTATGCATGTATATATATAAAGCAGGTTTGGGTGTGTTGGTGCTTGCTCTTTCAATTGCGTATATTTATATATGTATATGTATTGTGAAATGCTTGTATCCTGCCTGTTGGAACCCTATACAATTCACTTACCAGGAATGTATGTTTATGTGCATTTGTACATATGAATGTGAGTAAAATGTGTGGAGCATTCTTGCTGGAGCTTTGCTTCATCTATTCTCATTGTGAATATGTATCACTGCCCATCTGTTTCTCGATCAGTTTGCATGCATGCAAGTATGTGTGTTAAATGTGTTCATAATTTTACTCTGGACAAAGAAAGTGCCGTTCTCAGTCAGTTAACCTTTTTTCTTTCAGAGAAAGAACCACTGAATAATTTCTCTAATCACTGGCTGCTCTCCCCATCAGGATCTGGACCCACTTCTGTCAACTTCTCACAGCAAGGAGCCCCCATGGCTCTTTTCCTGGGTGTACCACACCACAGGACAAAGCTGACAATTGCAAATTAACTAACACATTGTTCACTCTAAATTGTGGCTGATTATACTAAGAAAACATATTTTATTGCTTATAAAGCTTTATCACAGAAACATTCCACATAACCTTGTGATGATGACATAAGCCAATAATCACAGCACTTGCATAGTGGATGAATGAAGAACTAGGAAATAAAGGCAATCATTGGATAAACAGAAATTTTGAATCCAGACAGGCCTAAAACAAACCACTGAAGGACATCATTGGATACACAGAAATTTTGAATCCAGACAGGCCTAAAACAAACCTGACTTCCATTTCAAAAATTTATTACAAATTATGTGACATATTTAGAAATATGGTTACTGAGATAGGTGCACGCAAGCCAGCTGGAAGGTCAACTAACAATGCATTAGCTTGTCAGTCAGTGACAGCAGAGACACAAAGAGGTATGGTTTACTACTGAAAAAAACAGAAACAACAAAATACTCAAGAAAAATGTGGTTGATTGGGGAATGGGCAGAGGGATGAGGGCTTATGGTACTTATGGTGAAGGGAGAACCTGGAAAGGGAAAATCATTTGGAATGTAAACAAAGAATATAGAAAATAATAAATAAAGAAAATAAAGAAAAGCAAGGAAAACAATAAGAAAATGTGTTGATTCTATCAAAATGGTGGATATCTCTCTGTTTAACAATGAAGTTTTATTTATTATAGAAATAAAAATAATAGAAAATAGCAATGTCTGTTTGTAATTGAATAATGAAAAGTATTAATTGGTGTGGATGTGGAAGGTGATATAGGATAATGACAAATAACTTGAAGATTTAAATTAATGTCTTGTTTTCAACTAAGACTATTTTATTCTTTTTTGTGCATATTTAAAAAAATTGAAATAACTTTTAACAGAACAGCATTGTTGTCTCCTGTACCAGAGACTTGAAGAGGCCATTTTGAACTATAAAGGGTGCAGCTGCTGGCTTGAGTAAGGATGTCCAGGAATTTAGGAAAAACATTGCTAGTTTTAATAAACCAATAATAATAATGTGGAAAATCATGGGAGGTCATTGCTCCTCACAATACCTTGTATAACATACAAAGCATAAACTTCCTATGCCACCACAGAATTTCTAAATAGTATAAAGACACCAAACTATTATCAATGTGTTTGAGGGTGAGTAAGTACATATTGTGTTTTCAAAATTACTGGAGTTGATGTACCAAGAAAAATAAATTCAAATCCAACCCAACAATGCATTCTTGATTACTGAAGATGTTGATCCTGTTAACTTCTCTGAGATATCCCCCCTTAGATAGGTAGCAATGCTTGTTGCTCCTTTCTGGGCTGAGGTGCTTTGTTCTTCCAGGGGTCTTGGGTGATTCTTGCTTGTTACCAGATTTTGAAATTCCCTTCTTTAGCTGGCCTCCATGAGGGGATGGTGTGGGTGGTTTCCATGATAAGGAGTGTGAGATTGTAGTTGCTAGCTTCCTTCTGAGGCCTGGCTTTGCTGGTTACCAGGTTGAAAGATTCAGACTATTTCTGGCATCATTAAGGCATGTCAAGTAGTATAATGTTGCTTGGGAAGGGTTCCTTCCTGGAAAACTGCAACAGGTGGTCTGGGATTAGGGTGCTGGTTTGCAGTCTCCAGTTCTGCCTTGGTCCATCACAAAGAGAGATAAGATTAAGAATAATTATTATTAATATCAATTAATATAAATAATAATTAATAATACCTTTTATTAAGAACTCTTTGGCTGTCACATATTTGTTTTCACTCATTTCTCAATCACCTTCATAGTCACCCCAGCTTGTCTTTACAAAATTTTCAGAACACCCATATATTAATGTTATCGCACCTTGATTCTTGGTGCTTGGAACTAACAGTTAAGTTCTTAGACTATAGAATTACTAGGCACTGTCTCCATGGAAAAGAAAACAATGGGATGGTATTAAAATTGGTTATTCTTATCTCCTTGTACTATGCTCAACTCCAAGTGGATCAAGGACCTCCACATAAAACAAGACGCTCTGGAACTAAGAGAAAAGTAACTGGGGAAGACTCTTGAGGACATGGGCACAGAGGGAAAGTTACTGAGCAGACCACCAATAGCTTATGCTCTAAGATCAAGAATTGACAAATGGGACCTCATAAAATTACAAAGTTTCTGTAAGGTAAAGGACACTATAAAAAGGACAAAACGGTAACCAACAAATTGGAAAAAGATCTTCACCAACCCTACATCTGACAGAGGGCTAATATCCAATATAAACAAAGAACTCAAAAAGTTAGACTCCAGAGAGCCAAATAATCCTATTAAAAATGGGGTACAGAGCTAAACAAATAATTTTCAGCTGAAGAACTTCAAATGGCTGAGAAGCACTTTAAGAAATGTTCAGCATCATTAGTCATTAGGGAAATGCAAATCAAAACTGTTGAATTCTGTAGCTATCTACAGCTACTACGGACTGGTCTTGCAAGAGAAATTTATGGGATGGATGGGGGAGTGGTGCAAAAAGAACTGAGTCAAGAAGACATTGCCTTTCAATACAGTAACTTTAATAAATGTTAAGCACTATATAGTCTGGAGTATTCCCTACACCCAGGTTTGAGGTGAAGTCTGGAGATCTTGTTGGCTCTGGATCTCAGCAGGTGGTTGGCTCCGTCTTAGCAGATCTTCTGCTGAGGCTTGAGAACTAGAGATCCAGAATACTTCGATGGCTTCCAGGTGGGACTAGATTGTTCTATACAGAACAAAGGCCAGGAAATTCACAGGCTGAGAATTGATCAGAGCAGAGGCTGAAACGCCTAGCTCAAACGCTGAAGTGGGGTTTGGGGGGAAGGGACACAAAACAACTCTGAGATTTCACCTCACACCAGTCAGAATGGCTAGGATTAAAAACTCAGGAGACAGCAGGTGTTGGCAAGGATGTGGAGAAAGAGGAACACTCCTCCACTGCTGGCGGGAATGTAAGTTGGTACGACCCACTCTTGAAATCAGTCTGGTGGTTCCTCAGAAAACTGGGCATGACACTTCCAGAGGACACTGCTATACCACTCCTGGGCATATACCCAGAAGATTCCTCAGCATGCAATAAAAACGCATATTCTGCTATGTTCATAGCAGCCTTATTTATAGTAGCTGAAGCTGGAAAGAACCTAGATGTCCCTCAATGGAGGAATGGATACAGAAAATGTGGTATATTTACACAATGCAATACTACTCAGTAATTAAAAACAATGAATTCATGAAATTCTTAGGCAAATGGTTGGATCTGGAAAATATAATCCTAAGTGAGGTAACCCAATCACAAAAGAACACACGTGGAATGTAGTCACTGATAAGTGGATATTAGCCCAGAAGCTTGAATACCTAAGACACAATTCACATATCAAATCATTCCCAAGAAGACGAAAGGAGACGGCCCTGGTTCTGGAAAGGCTTGATGCAGCATTGTAGGGGATTACCAAGACAGAAGTAGGAGGGAGTTGATTGGAGAATGGGAAGAGTAAAGAAGGCTTTTGGGACTTATGGGGAGGGGGAGAACCTGGAAAGGGAAAATCATTTGGAATGTAAACAAAGAATATAGAAAAAAATATGATAGGTCCACATCTGGATTTTCCCTTGAGATGAGCAGTCCAATACAGAAGTCATTGAAAATATACAGCTCTCAAGCATGTGCAATGTGTTAGGGAAAACTGAGAGATGCTGTATGTGAAGATACAGACCAGATGTCACAGTACATAAAACATATAAAGGCAAAATAGCCTAGCAATAATTTTGTATTGACTATGACTTACGATGCTGCTTTACTGTATTGGAATCAGAAAATTACAATCTTAAAATTAATATTAGTATTTATTAATTTTATTAATAATTTTATTAATATCATATTATATGTTACATATAAATTATTAATATAATATAATATAGTATAATATAATATGACCACGATATACTGATATTTATGAATATCAATAAATTTTATTAATATATTTATCTTAATATCAATAATGCTCTTTTGCTTTATTCTTGCAATGTGACCCCTATAAAATTTCAATTTGAGTTTGTGAATGACGTTGGTTCCATTAGTTATATGTCTAGCAAATGCCATCTTTCTAGAGGTTCCTCCAACATTGCTTGAATGTTGTTCACATATAAAAACAAACCAATTTGAGTTCAATTAAAAAAATAAATTTGTCTCAAAAAATTAAAGTCAAAAATATCAACATGGCCTTTTCGTAAGTGTTTATGCTATTGGTTTTTGTTTTTCCTAATATTGTGTTCACAGAGGATCCACTAGTCTCTATAACTAGGAAATAAAATGAAGCATTCAGCTTGACTCCCAATATGGTTGAATCAATAAAAATGATTACCAGATTATAGTGGCCATAACCTTAACATTGTTGAGAATTTAATTTTCATGAAATGAATATAATCTTAATGAACAAAGAGGCAATATTCACACACATATGTTTGATATAAGCATAAGAGATGGAAAAATCATTATTTGTTGGAACAATGTTTCCTCAAATTCATATATATGTTGATCCCATGTATTCCTAATTAAATAATGTTTGCAATATTACAGATATTTCAGATTGACATTTTTGGTCTGGGAATTGCTGATTGGGAAGTAAGGGAGAACATAACAGAGATAAATATTAGAACAACCTGTGTGTAGAATCATTAAAATAGGTTAGGCACTGTGGAGGCTATGGGAGAAACACATAGTTATCAAAGCCACAGATACCTGACTAAACAATTTGTTATTCCTTCTTTAAGATTCAAAGCAGTTGCTGACTTCTTCAGAAGTGCTGAAAGTATCTCTCATTGGGGGTTGGGGGGAGAGAGAGTGAGACAGAGACAGAGACAAAGACAGAGACAGAGAGCCATACAGAGAAACAGAGAGACAGAGAAAGAGACAGACAGAGACAGAGACAAAGAGAATGTAAATGTGTCTTCTAAACATGGATGTAGGGTCTGTGATGGTGTACATGATTGGTTGATCATTATCACAAGAATATTTCTAGTCACATGTCTTCCCTAAGCCTCAACAAGAACATGAGAATTGCTCATCATTTATCTCCTTTCCATGATTTGCTTTCACCCTTGAGGACCCTGGCAGCTAGGAGTATTTTTTCACACGCTTAACCTAATGGAAGAAAGAGGAATTTGAATCATAGGAAGATATTTCAGACACAGCAGGCATACTCATCTCTGCTTTGATTCCTAGCTGATTGGTTCTGTAAAAGGTCAAAAGTCATTATTCCAGATGAGAGGGTTTTAACCATACCTGTTTTCTAAAATGGGCAAATAATTTGGGAATGTGTGAGGATTCAAGTTTGTTTCTCAAAAGACATTGTATATTTCCCTCTGGCTTCCTTGAAGCATTGCCTCACTATGTTGAAGAGACAATGCAGCTACATTCTCCGAAATGCCTTAGTTGTTCCCAGAGAATTGTTGTAAGTTGAGGAAATACAGCCACCTTGCATAGTTTTCTTTGTATATAGCTATCTCTCAGTTAGGGAGAGCTATCTGCACAGTCACAAACTTCGAGGTGCCAGTAGGCCACGTGGCTCTGAAATATCTGCCACTTTATCTATTCTGCTCTTTTCAAAGAAACTCACTAAATTTGTACCACATGAAATTATTCACTCTCTATTAAATACTATGTTTTTAAACTAGGATTTTACAAAGGAACCTTCAAATATGTTTTCCTCTTTGTGAACCAGACTTTCTAAAAAGCTCAAATAGATAAAAGAAATGGGTTTCTCTTTGAATCTTACTTATGAATGGATCAGTCAATGAGATATTCCCAGTCCAACACCATGTTCAGGTATTATTTTGGCTTCTGAAACCTCTGAGTTGGTATGGCATTGATGGTATGGACATCGCTCAGTAGATCCCATCAGACTGAAGATTGTTGAATGTTGGCTCTGAGGACATGGAGGAGAAGAGCATTTGAGGACTTCCCAAACAATAGTTACAAGATTCTTGAGAACACAAGCAGAGGACACATAGTATTTCTATGGTTTCTTGGCCCTCATGTAGAAAGCAGCCTTCTTCACTGAAAAATGAGCTACTTCCAATCCCTTGACTTCAGAAATCATAACCTTCTTCAGTAGAGACGAATGTCTTCTGGGTGCTTTGTGCTGATTTCAGCGTGAGTGAAGTTGATAGAGATAAACTGGACTTGTATTTGTACAAAGAAAGAACATACAGAACTGACTTAAAACCAAACCTTGCATACAAATTCTCAATATTTTAAAACAATTCATTTAACAACAGAAACAGAGAAGATAATGGCCTACAGGAAAACAGTACGGAATGATATACACACAGAAAATTATAAAGCCATGGACAATTGTTTGCTCCAATTCCCACCTTTTTGTTAGCATTGTAACCTCCATATCTGTTCATCTATAAAACATTTTGTAAGTCATCCTCAACTAATATGTGATCTATAAATATTTCAAATTATTGGGAGTACTGACAGGATAAGCTAATAATTAGCATGTTATCTTCCTAAGATGATCTGCTTGGTATTAATCCACTACAGACATTCATTGACTTAAATAAGTAAACTTTGTATTATCATACAGCAACCCCAAGTGTCTCATAAGACAGTCTTACCACTGTACCTCATATGATAGTCTAACCTTCTTATAATGTTCTTCTCCCTACCTGTCTCAAGAAGTACAAAAAAGAAAGAAAATGCTGAAAGTCCACTGTGGTAGACTTCAGCATCATGCAATTCACATTTGTGGCAATTAAATATTCTCATATGCATGCTAGATGTTATGCCGATATTCTAACAAAAGTGGATACATGGGGTCTTCATCATGCATAATTTACCTGGTAGTTTGGCACTGTCTTACTCCTTACTAACTGCAAACATGGTCATTAGAAAAGAACACTTTTTAATGAGCATGTTTGTGGTTAGGTCTTTCAGCACCATTGTTGAAGTTGAAACTTTTCTTTATGATGCATTAATCTTTTTTATACATTTCTGACATGGAAGAAGGTTAAGCAATGGGCACAAGCAGGGTCATGTTTTGAACAATTAACATGGGGAAAGGATGAATTTTCCCCAAGATCTTATTTCCATACTCACTCATAGGTGATCATGGCCCTCCCTCTGCTCCTTCTATCTTATCTGAAGGTTAAATCAGCATGTGGGTGAAACCTATCCTGGTGCTCTGTTCATATGCCAGCTATTCTCAACTTGTGGGATGCAATCCATTTCTTGGTTGCTCATCTCTTTTATATTGCTCCCACAAGGCCCTTGAAAGCCACAGACATTTATATTAATATACATAACAGTAGCAAATTTACAATTATGAAATAGCAACAAAAATAATTTTACATGGGGTTTAATGGGGTTACATCAACATGAGGAATTATACTGAATTATAAAGCATTAGAATTCAAGATAACCACTGTCATAGAGTGTCCTCAGGATTGAAGGCCATTGTGGTAATAATCTGAAGGATATTTCTGTGCCACAAAAGTATATCCTACATGCAAATGTTCTAAAATGTTTAGAGATGTGGAGATTTCCATATACAGAGAGAGAGTTGCCAAATTGTACCATATCCTCCTCCAATTTTAATCTACTTATAAAGAGAAAACAAAACAAGACAAATAAAAACAAAACAAGACAAATATTCTCTGTTAACAATACATTCCAAATTCTTGGCAAATATAATTATATGTAGATCCCAAGATGTACAGAAAGGGAGGATATTAAAGGGAAAAAACCCAGCAAACATGGGGCATGGGGTGGGGGATTCAAAGCCTTAGGATTACATAAGAGTGGGAGGAAATATTGGCCTTGAAGCTAATTGGTATACAGCAACTACTTAGATGAGATTGATGGAACAAAACACATAAAACAAGGAGCATCTTAAACTGGAAAATACTTATGTTTTCTTAGCCCACCTTGTGGTTATTAGCTATATGCAGCTTCTGTGTTAATTTTGTTATTACCACGGACATTTTGTGATTTTTACCAGATCTCAAGGGTGGATGTTCTAAAGAGACAGACATAGAGATATAGAGTGGTGCAAGTGTCCATTAAGGTCATCGCACATGTTTCAACATTTTTTTTATATGAGCACAATGTTGCTATTGTTCCATTGAAGGCAGTAATTATATCCTCAGTTCTTTTATATTTTCTTCCTTGATTGTTCCTGATGAGATCACAGATGATATTTTTCTTTAATGATACACTAATCTATTACACATATTGCTGATGTTAAGTCAGGAAAATTTCCTGAACTGAATGATATTTGGAAAAATTAACTGCTGTGTTCCTGAATTCAACAAGTAAAGGACAAGGCTGACTTCTAGTAAAAAAATAACTACATGTAGCTAGCACATGGCATGATGCTTGATCATGATGCCTTTCTGTAACAATGTAAACAGGAAAACATATCTTCAGACTCCCTTGCTATGTAGTTTTCATGGAAGTTCCAGGCTGTGGTGAGTTGATGAATAGAAAGACCTATAAGAAGTAAGAAACCTCTGCTCATTATAAATTCCATGAAAATAAGAAGAATGAGTTTTCTTTTAGCAAAACCAAAAATGGTTCATAAATTGCAAATAACATTTCCATAGAGTACAAGGGTAATTATCCCAGAAATGTAATAATGACTCTGGACAACCAGTGAGGTTTGTACAGCATGTTGCATACACAGCCCATGGATAAGGGAGACGTTCTACATGATTCTCTACATTTATGTGGAAAACACCTGACTGACCCAAGATATCCCAAGTTTAAGACCTTCGGGGACTCAGGCCTTGAGTGGGAGCTGTGCACAGAGCAGCGGTTTGGGGGACATCAGCCAAGCCTGGGCTCTATGCCCTGAGGGCAGACCCCACACTCCCTGCAGCCTCTGCCATCTTCCCAGCTGCTTTGAACCAGCAGGCAGAACCAGGTACACGAGATATCCCGAGGTTAAGACCTCTGGGGACTCAGGACACCAGACAGCAATCACAGAGCACGAGCAGTGCAGAGCAGTGGTCCAGCAGGCAGAACCAAGTACCTGAGATATCCCGAGTTTAAGAGTTTAAGACCTCGGCGGACTCAGGCCACCTGTCAGCAATCTGTGAGCAGGAGCCCTGCAGGGCAGTGGTTCAGGTGTCCCAGTAGTGGGGATAGCCTTACAAGCTCACAGAGGTTCAAGCACCAGCTAGTAACTACAGGACCAAGTAACACCAGAGATAAACAGATGGCAAAAGGCAAACGTCAGATCATTACTAACAGAAATCAAGGCAATATGGCAGCATCCAAACCCAGTTCCCCAACAGCAATAAATCTTGGATACCCCAACACACCAGAAAAACAAGACTCAGATCTAAAATCACTGGTCAGGATGCTGATAGAGGAACACTTAGATAAATCTCTTAAAGTAATACAGGAGAAAATAGATCAAAAGCTAGAAGCCCTTACAAGGCAAACACAAATAAGTCTCGGATACCCCAACACACCAAAAAACAAGAGTCAGATCTAAAATCACTGGTCAGGATGCTGATAGAGGATCACTTAGATAAATCTCTTAAGGTAATACAGGAGAAAATGGATCAAAAGCTAGAAGCCCTTACAAGGCAAACACAAAAATCACTTAAAGAAATTTAGGAGAATATGGATCAAAAATGAATGCCAATAAGGGGAAAACACAAAAATCACTTAAAGAAATACAAGAAAATGTGGGTCAACAAGTAAAAGTCATAAAAAAGGAAACACAAAAATCCCTTAAAGAATTACAGGAAAACACAAAAAAGCAATCAAAAGATCTGAGCAAAACCATCCAGAATCTAAAAACAGAAGTGGAAACAACTAAGAAATCACAACGGAAGACAACGTTGGAGATAGAAAACCTTGGGAAGAAATCAGGAATCATAGATGCAAATATCAACAATAGAATACAAGAGATAGAAGACAGAATCTCAGATGCTGAAGATACCATAGGAACCATGGATTCAACAATTAAAGAAAATGCAAAATGCAAAAAGCTGGTAACACAAAACATTCAGGAAATCCAGGACACCATGAGAAGACCAAACCTAAGGATTATAGGAATAGATAAGAATGAAGATCTACAACTTAAAGGGCCAGCAAATATCTTCAACAAAATTATGGAAGAATACTTCACCAACCCAATGAGAGAGATGCCCATGAATATACAAGGAGCCTACAGAATCCCAAACAGACTGGACCAGAACAGGAATACTTCCCGTCACATAATAATCAACCCCAAATGTACTAAACAAAGAGAGAATATTAAAGGCAGTAAAAGATAAAGGACAAGTAACATATAAAGGAAGACCTATCAGAATTACATCAGACTTCTCACCTGAGACCATGAAAGCTAGAAGATCCTGGGCGGACCTCATGCAGGACATCTAAGAGAACACAAACTTCAGCCAAAAATACTATACCCAGCAAAACTCTCAATTGCCATAGATGGGGAAAGCAAGGTATTCCATGACAAAACCAAACTTGCACGATATCTATCTACAAAACCAGCCCTACAAAGGATAATAGGGGAAAAATACCAACACAAGGGGGGAAACTACAGCCAAGAAGAAACAAGATAGAAACCCCATCTCATCAAACCCAAAAGAAGAGAACCACTCAAATATAAAAAATAACGCCCAAAATATCAGGAAGTAATAATTACTATTCCTTAATATCTGTTAACATCAAAGGACTCAATTTACCAATAAAAATACACAGACTAACAGACTGGATATGGAAACAGGACCCTACATTTTGCTGCATACAGGAAACACATCTCAGTGTAAAAGACAAACACTACCTTAGAGTAAAAGGCTAGAAGACAATTTTACAAGCAAATGGTCTCAGGAAACAAGCTGGAGTAGCCATTCTAATATCAGATAAAATTGACTTTCAACCTAAAGTCATCAAAAGAGACACGGAAGGTCACTTCTTCTAGTCAAAGGGAAAATCCACCAAGAAGAATTTTCAATACTGAACATCTATGCTCCAAATGTATAGGCACCCTCATTCGTAAAACAAACTTTACTAAAGCTTAAAGCACACGTTGCACCTAACACAATAATTGTAGGTGACTTCACTCTCATCAATGGACCAATCAGGAAAGCAGAAACTAAACAGGGACACAGTGAAACTAATTGAAGCTTTGGACCAATTGGATTTAACAAATACATATAGAACATATCATCCTAAAGCAAATAATATACCTTTTTTCTCAGCACCTCACAATACCTTCTCCAAAATTGATCATATAATTGGTCACAAGACAGACCTCAACAAATAAAAGAAGACCGAACTAATCCCATGCCTCCTATCAGATCACTATGGAGTAAAAGTGGTCTTCAATAGCAAGAACAACAACAGAAAGCGCACATAAACATGGAAACTGAACAATACTCTACTCCATGACACCTTGGTCAAGGAAGAAATAAAGAAAGAAATCAAAGATTTTTTAGACTTCAATGAAAATGAAGGTACGACCTACCCAAATCTATGGGACACAATGAAAGCAGTGCTAAGAGGAAAACTCATAGCCCTGAGTGCCTCCAAAAAGAAACTGGAGAGAGCATGCACTAGCAACTTAACAGCACACCTGAAGGCCATGGAACAAAAAGAAGCTAATTTAATCAGGACTAGTAGAAGACAGGAAATCATCAAACTAAGGGCTGAAATCAATCAAGTAGAAACAAAGAGAACCATACAAAGAATCAACAAACCAAGAGCTGGTTCTTCGAGAAAATCAACAAGATAGATAAACCCTTAGCTAGACTAACCAAAGGGCACAGAGACAGTATCCAAATTAAAAAATTAGAAATGAAAAGGGGGATATAACAACAGAAACTGAGGAAATTCAAAAATTATCAGATCCTACTACAAAAGCCTATACTCAATACAACTGGAGAATCTGGAGGAAATGGACAATTTCCTAGACAGATACCAAATACCAAAATTAAACCAGGATCAATTAGATCAGCTAAACAGTCCCATAACCCCTAGAGAAATAGAAGAGGTTATAGAAAGTCTCCCAACTAAAAAAAAAAAAAATACGGGACCAGATGATTTTAGTACAGAATTCTATCAGACCTTCAAAGAAGACCTAACACCAATACTCTTCAAACTATTCCACAAAATAGAAACAGAAGGAACACTGCCAACTCCTTCTACGAAGCCACAATTACACTGAAACCAAAAGCACACAAAGATCCTACAAAGAAAAAGAAGTACAGGCCAATTTCCCTTATGAATATTGATGCAAAAATACTAAATAAAATTCTTGCCAACTGAATCCAAGAGCACATCAAAACGATCATTCACCATGATCAAGTAGACTTCATCCCAGGGATGCAGGGATGGTTCAATATACGGAAATCCATCAATGTAATCCACTACATAAACAAACTAAAAGAAAAAAACCACATGATCATCTCATTAGATGCTGAAAAAGCATTTGACAAAATTCAGCATCCTTTCATGCTAAAAGTCCTGGAACAAATAGGAATTTAAGGCCCATACCTAAATATAGTAAAAGCAATATACAGCAAATGAGTAGACAACATCAAAATAAATGGAAAGAAACTTGAAGCAATCCCACTAAAATCAGGGACTAGACAAGGCTGCCCTCTCTCTCCATATCTTTTCAATATGGTACTTGAATTTCTAGCGAGAGCAATTAGACAAGATAAGGGAGTCAAAGGGATACAAATTGAAAGGAAGAATTCAAACTATCACTTTTTGCAGATGATATGACAGTATATGTAAGTGACCCAAAAAACTCCACCAGAGAATTCCAACAGCTGATAAACAACATTAGCAAAGTAGCTGGTTATAAAATCAACTCTAGCAAATCAGTAGCCTTCTTGTACTAAAAGGATAAGCAGGCTGAGAAAGAAATTAGGGAAATAACACCCTTCACAATAGCCACAAACAATATAAAGTATCTTGGCATGACTATAACCAAACAAGTAAAAGAACTGTATAACAGGAACTTCAAGTCCTTGAAGAAAGAAATCGGAGAAGACCTCAGGAGATGGAAAATATTCCATGCTCTTGGATTGGCAGGATCAATATAGTTAAAATGACCATCTTGCCAAAAGCAATCTACAGATTCAATGCAATCACCATCAAAATCCCAAATCAATTTTTCATAGATCTAGAAAGAGCAATTCTCAAATTCATCTGGAGTAAGAAAAACCCAGGATAGCTAAAACTATTCTCAACAATAAAAGGACTTCTGAGGGAATCAATATCCCTGACCTCAAACAGTACTACAGAGCAATTGTGCTAAAAACTGCATGGTAAAATGGTTAGACCTGGAAAATATCATCCACCTGGAAAATATCATCCTGAGTGAGTTAACCCAATCACAAAAGAATACATATGAAATGCAATCACTGATAAGTGGATATTAATGAGCCCAGAAGCCCTAAATACTCAAGGCACAATTAGCATATCAAATGATTCCCAAGAAGAAGAAAGGAGTGGACCCTGGGCCTGTAAAGATTGGATCCAGTTTCGTAGACCCAGAACAGAGAAACCGTGGGGGGAGGGGGAATGATTGGGGAATAGTTGGGGGGGAGAGGAACTATGGGACGTAGGGTGGGGGGGGACTGGGAAAGGGGAAAGCCTTTGGAAAGTAAATATAGAATATAGAAAATAAAAATTAAAAAAAAAACATGCATAGTATTGGTACAGCGACAGGCTAGTAGATCAATGGAATAGAATTGAAGACCCAGAAACGAACCCAATGACTTATGGTCACTTGATCTTTCATAAAGGAACTACAACCATCCTGTGGAAAAAAGATAGCCTTTTCAACAAATGGTGCTGGTTCAACTGGAGGTCAAAATGCAGAAGAATGCAAATTTACCCACTCTTAACTCCTTATACTAAGATCAACTCCAAGTGGATCAAGGAACTCCACATAAAACCAGACACACTGAAACTAATAGAAAAGAAACTGGGGAAGACCCTGGAGGACATGGGCACAGGGGGAAAGTTCCTGAACAGAACATCAATAGCTTATGCTCTAAGATCAAGAATTGACCAATGGGACCTCATAAAATTACAAAGTTTCTGTAAGGCCAAGGACACTGTCAGAAGGACAAAACAGCAACCAACAAATTGGGAAAAGATCTTCACCAACCCCACATCTGACAGAGGGCTAATATCCAATATATACAAAGAGCTCAAGAAGTTAGACCCCAAAGAACCAAACAAACGTATCAAAAAATGGGGTAAAGAGCTAAACAAAGAATTTTCACCAGAAGAAATTCAGATGGCTGAAAAGCACCTTAAGAGATGTTCAACATCATTAGTCATCAGGTAAATGCAAATCAAAACAACCCTGACATTCCACCTCACACCAGTCAGAATGGCTAAGATTAAAAACTCAAGGGACAACAGGTGCTAGCGAGGATGTGGAGAAAAAGGAACACTCCTACACTGTTGGTGGGAGTGCAAGATGGTCCAACTGCTGTGGAAATCAGTCTGGCAGTTCCTCAGAAATTTGGGCATGTCCCTTCCAGAGGACCCTGTCATACCACTCCTGGGCATATACCCAGCGGAATCCCCTGCATACAATAAAGACACATGCTCCACTATGTTCATAGCAGCCTTATTTATAATAGCCAGAAGTTGGAAATAGCCCAGATGTCCCTCAAAGGAGGAATGGATACAGAAAATGTGGTATATTTATACAATGGAATACTACTCAGCAATTAAAAATAATGAATTCATGCAATTTGTAGGCAAATGTTTGGACCTGGAAAATATCATCCTAAGTAAGTTAACCCAATCACAAAAGAATACAAATGAAATGCAATCACTGATATGTGGATATTAATGAGCCCAAAAGCTCTGAATACTCAAGGCACAATTAGCAAATCAAAAGATTCCCAAGAAGAAGGAAGGAAAGGACTCTGGTCCTGAAAAGACTGGAACCAGATTTGTAGGAGAGTATCAGAACAGAGAAATGGGGAGGGGGGGTGATTGTGGAATGGGTGGAGGGAAGAGGACTTATGGGACATATGGTGAGGTGGGAACTGGGAAAGGGGAAAGCCTTTCGTATGTAAACAAAGAATATGGAAAAAACGAGAAAAAAAGAAAAAAGACATGGTTGTTGGTTTATTGAATCTGCTTGTTGGTAGTAGATCACATGGCACTCCTCGATTTTGCAGAAAGATAAGACGATTAGCAGAAAGACAGCACTGTAGAGTCATCATCAAGATACAGTATTTATATATGCATGCCACACCAAGGACTTGGATGCTGTCACATACAATTAAAGGACAAGAAAATCTTTGACCAGAAGGATAGGTTACAGGCAGATTTCTAGATTAATCTCTTTGTATTGTGAAGTATCAAACCAAGAAAGGCTTACAGCAGGAAGTCTAGTAATGAAAATAATGTAATGCAGTAGTCATAACAGATATTTGTCATCAGAGAATGTAGAATAGAAGAAAGAATGGATGTAGGGTTAGATCTGTGAAAGATAATCAAATAATTAATTTGAAAATCCTATCCCTTTGCTTCTCTTCTCCATAGAGACAGTGCCTCGAAATTCTATTGTCTAAGCTCTCAAATACTATCATGCTGCAATGCTTGATATCATCAATATATCATTTAAGTGGAAATTTCCACAAAAAACAGGTGGGAGTATTATGAAGTTGATATAGAAATGGGTGAAAACAACAATGTGATAGTCAATGAGTTATTAATAACAGGTAAGAGGGCATTTCATCTCTAAGCTTATCTATCCTTGTGATGGACCAACACAAATCTTGAGATGCAAAACAGAGTCCTAATCATAAGATACCTGTTGCAGGAATCCTGGAAGAACCTCTTCTCAAGCAAGAGTGTATTCCTTAGCAAGGAGGCCAGCAATAAATTAAATCCCATAGCCTAGAAACCAGCAAGGACTACTCCAACAAGCATGCCCTTAGTAGAATAGGCCATATCAGTCTATAATCCAACATGACCCATTGACACCTTCCCAAGGAGGGATATCACAGGGAATTTACCTGAGCCAGCATCCTCAGTAATCAAGAATACACTGTTGCGTAGGATTTGAATTTATTCTTCTTGAAACATCATAACTCCTGTAGTTTTGCAAATGTAGTTTGTACTTACTCAGCTTCAATTCCACTGACATTACATAGTTTCTGATCTTACTACCATTTGCTTATTCTCTGATGTCACAAGAAGATTTATATTTTGTATACTACACAAAGTATTGTGAGTCTAAGGAACAATTCCTACCCAAGTTTTCCATCATTATTGTTATTGGTTGGGTCAAGAATAGGAATGTTCTTCCTAAATTCTTGGACTTCCTTACTGAGGCCAGCAGCCACAACCTTTGCAGTTCAAACTGACTCTCTGTGTCTTTGGTACATGAGACCATAATGTAATGTTGTTAAATGTTATGTGCTGTTTTAGTATGCACTCACATTAGTATGTACTCCAAAATAAGAAAATTAGTTGAAAGCAAGCCATTAAGTTAAGCCTTAAAATTATATGTAATCATTCTCCTATACCTTTAGAAGTAATAATATCATGTACTATAGGTAAAGGAAGCAAATTGTTTGCAACAACCAATGTACATTTGAAACTAAACCAATCTTTTAATAGATTAACAAAGTGTGTGTAAGTAAGGTAGTTTTATCAGGGAGTTTTTTCTTACTGGAAGGCAACAATTTGCAGTTACAAAGATAGGATTAATAATTTTATTAACTAGCTTTAAGTAGAATCCTATAAGAATCTTAAAAGAATAACAAATCTAATTTTTATATAAAACAATCATGTCTATTTTAAACCATCAGGGTGCATATCTAGTCATCAACAATAATTATTTAATCATATCAGGAACCTGAAGAAAATAATGCATATAAGAAATTAATTATTACTAGTCCAGCCTCAGGAAGAGTCATGTCAACCAGTGCTACCATTGTTTTTGTTCCCTGACCATACAATATCCCTAGATAAATTGTTTCCTAATATTTTCTATATCAGAGCCATTAGAAAAACATCTTAACCTAGCTCTACTAACAATTTTATATTTCCAAATGTTTTTTAAAGGGTGGTGTTCTTTGCTGAAAATCTATATCTCTACATTCTTTCACAGTGGGGTGAGTGAATCATTAATCTGCTGACACAGAATTACCTGAGAGAAATCAAGCACTATCATTGTGAGCTGGAGAGAAATAGCCTAGTAGGGAGTTGGAAACTCTTTTAGAGCTTTCAGATGATTCTTAGATTAAGAGGGTTATGAAGGCAACAAGCAGAACAGATCTCTATGAAGGAAAGACTTAAGTACTTAGAACACTTAATGTGGGGGTCATGCCTCAAACAAGGAATATCCATCTTGAATTTGATAATGGGTAAGGCAGCATTCCATGATATCTAAAGTCATTTGTCATTCCTTCAAAATGCCACTTAGAAGGCTATTGGAAAGAATTAACAAAAAGAACCAATTGGGAAGGGGTCAAGAGTAGGAAAATGCAAAAAAACATGGACTTGTATCTACATTGTTTACAGAAGACATAAAGAGATGAGAAACATGATCTTTCCATACTTTTCCTTTAACTTCCTTTAGTGTTTTAATAAGAAGACTATGATGGCCTTGCCTCATTTTGTAACTAGAATAATGTGGCCATAGTTTATCTTCATAATATCAATAAAATTACAAGCCTACCATTTCTGACTCCATCTCTATCTATATTTGTGATTTTATCTGGAATTTATGTACCTTAGACACAATTTATAAACAACTAGGACCCTAAGTCATCAATGCTTCTACCTTTCAATCTTCCCATATCCACAATTCTGTTACCATTGTACTCAGATTTCATTATGTCTTAAGACAAATACAAATTGGATATACAACTTACATATATGTATATGTATATATATATATATATATATATATATACACACTCTATATGCTTATAATATACATGTTACACATACATATTATATATATATATTATCTTTAACTGATATTATTATACTTTTAGACAATCAAAAATGCAGAATAATTGTAAAGAAACTTTAGAAACCAGCAATCTTAACATTTCTTTTTTCTTTTCTATATTCTTTGTTTACATTCCAAATATTTTCCCCTTTCCCTCACCATATGTTCCATCAAGTCCTCTTCCCTCTGCCCATACCCATTCTCCAATCGCTCACCACCTATTAATCTGTCCTGGTACTCCCCTAAAATACTGGATCAAGCCTTTTCAGGTCAAGGGCCCTCCCCTTCCTTCTTCTTGGGAATCATTTGACACTCTAATTATGTCTTCAGTATTCAGAGTTTCTGTGCTAATTAATATCCTCTTATCAGTGATTGCATTTTATGTGTATTCTTTTGTGATTGGGTTACCTCACTTAGGATTATATTTTCCAGTTTCAACCATTGGCCTAAGAGCTTCATGAATTCATTCTTTTTAATTGCTGAGTAGTATTCCATTGTATAAATATACCACATTTTCTGTATCCATTCCTCCTTTGAGGGACATCTGGGTTTTTTCCAGCTCCTGGCTATTATAAATAAGGCTGCTATGAACATACTGGAGCATGTGTCCTTGTTGCATGCAGGGGAATCCTCTGGGTATATGCCCAGGAGTGGTATCACAGGGTCCTCTGGAAGTGCCATGCCCAGTGTTCTGAGGAACTGCCACACTGATTTCCAGAGTTGTTTACCATCTTGAAATCCCACCAGCAGCAGAAGAGTGTTCCTCTTTCTCCACATCCTCACCAACATCTGATGTCTCCTGAGTTTTTAATCTTAGCCATTCTGACTATAGTGAGGTGAAATCTCGGGGTGGTTTTGTTTTGTTTTGTTTTGTTTTTGCATTTCTGTAATTACTAATGATATTGAACATTTCTTAAGGTGCTTCTCAGCCATATGAATTTCTTCAGGTGAAAACTCTTTGTTTATCTCTGTACCCCAGCTTTTAATAGGGTTATTTGGTTCTCTGGGGTCTAGCTTCTTGAGTTCTTTATATATATTGGATATTAGCCCTCTGTCAGATGTGGGGTTGGTGAAGATCTTTTCCCAATTTGTTGGTTGCCTTTTTCTCCTTTGGACAGTGTCCTTGGCCTTACAGAAACTTTGTAATTTTATGAGGTCCCATTGGTCAATTCTTGATCTTAGAGCATAAGCTATTAGTGTTCTGTTCAGGAACTTACCCCCTGTGCCCATGTCCTCAAGGGACATCCACAGTTTCTTTTCTATTAGTTTCAGTGTGTCTGGTTTTATGTGGAGGTCCTTGATCCACTTGGAGTTGAGCTTAGTACAAGGAGATAAGAGTGGATCAATTCACATTCTTCTGAATGCTGACCTCCAGTTGAACCAGCACCCTTTGTTGAACAGGCTATCTTTTTTCCACTGGATGGTTGTAGCTCCTTTATTAAAGATCAAGTGACTGTAATTCTGTGGGTTCATTTAAGGGTCTTCAGTTCTATTCCATTAATCTAATTGCCTGTCACTGTGCCAATACCATGCAGTTTTTAACACAATTGCTCTGTAGTATTGCTTCAGGTCCAGGATATTGATTTCCCCAGTATTTCTTTTACTGTTGAGAATAGTTTTAGCTATCCTGGCTTTTTCGTTATTCCAGATGAATTTCAAAATTGTTCTTTCTAAGTCTCTGAAGAATTGAATTGGGATTTTGATTGGATTGCATTGAATCTATAGATTGCTTTTGGCAAGATGGCCATTTTTACTATATTAATTCTGCCAATCCAAGAGCATGGGAGATTTTTCCATCTTCTGATGTCTTCTTGAAGTTCCTGTCATACAGATCTTTCATTGTTTGGTTAGAGTCACACCAAGATATTTTGTATTTTTTGTGGCTATTTTGAAAGGTGTTGTTTCCCTAAATTCTTTCTCAGCCTGCTTATTCTTTGAGTATAGGAAGGCTACTGATTTACTTGAGTTGACTTTATAACCAGCCACTTTGTTGAATTTTGTCAAATGCTTTTTCAGCATCTAATAAAATGATCATGCTTTTTTTTTTTGAGTTTGTTTATGTAGCAGATTGCATTGATGGATTTCTGTATATTGAATCATCCCTGCATCCCTGGGATGAAGCCTACTTGATCGTGGTGGATGATCATGTTGATGTGTTCTTGGATTTGGTTGGCAAGAATTTTATTTAGTATATTTGCATTGAGCTTCATAAAGGAATTGGCCTGAAGTTCACTTTCTTTGTTAGATCTTAGTGTGGTTTTAGTATTAGTAATTGTGGCTTCATAGAACCAGTTGGGTAGTGTTCCTTCTGTTTCTATTTGGTGTAATAGTTTGAAGAGTATTGGTGTTAGGTCTTCTTTGAAGGTCTGATTGAATTCTGCACTAAAACCACTGGTCCCATGCTTTTTTTCGTGGAAAGATTTTCTATGACCAGTTCTATTTCTTTAGGAATTATGGGACAGTTTAGATGATCTATTTGATCCTGATTTAATTTTGGTATTTGGTATCTGTCTAGGAAATGTCCATTTCCTCCAGATTCCCCAGTTGTGTTGAGTATAGGCTTTTTTAGTAGGATCTGATGATTTTTTGAATTTCTTGTTTCTGTTGTTATATCTCCATTTTCATTTCTAATTTTGTTAATTTGGATACCGTCTCTGTGCCCTTTGGATACTCAGGCTAATAGTATATATATCATGGTGATTTTCTCATAGAACCAGCTCCTGGTTTTGTTGATTCATTGTATGGTTCGCTTTGTTTCTACTTGATTGATTTAAGTCATGAATTTGATGATTTCCTGTCTTCTACTCCTCCTGTGTGAATTATCTTCTTTTTCTTCCAGGGCTTTCAGGTGTTCCATTAAGCTGCTAGTGTATGCTCTCTCCAGTTTCTTTTTGGAGGCACTCAGGGCTATGAGTATTTCTCTTAGTACTGTTTTTATTGTGTCCCATAGATTTTGGTAAATTGTGCCTTCATTTTCATTAAATTCTAAAATATCTTTGATTTCTTTCTTTATTTCTTCCTTGACCAAGGTATCATTGAGTAGAGTATTGTTCAGTTTCCATGTATATGTTGGCTTTCTGTTGTTTTGTTGCTATTGAAGACCGCTCTTATTCTATAGTGATCTGATAGAAGGCATGTGATTAATTTGATCTTTTTATATTCGTTGAGGTCTGTCTTGTGACCAATTATACGTTCAATTTTGGAGAAGGTATCAATAGGTGCTAAGAGAAAGGTATATTCTTTTGCTTTAGGATGATATCTGGTAAATCCAATTGGTTCAAAGCTTCAATTAGTTTCACTGTGTCCTTGTTTAGTTTTTGTTTTCTTGATCAGTCCATTTAGGAGAGTGGAGTGTTGAAGTCACCCACAACTATTGTGATAGGTGCAATGTATGCTTTGAGCTTTAGTAAAGTTTCTTTTACAAATGAGTGTGACCTTGCATTTGGAGCGTAGATGTTCAGAATTGAGTGTTCTTCTTGGAGGATTTTTCCTTTGACCAGCAAGATATGTCCTTCCATGTCTCTTTTTATGATTTTAGGTTGAATGTCAACTTTTATCTGATATTAGAATGGCTACTCCATATTGTTTCCTGAGACCATTTGCTGTCAAACTTGTTTTCCAGCCTTTTACTCTAAGGTAGTGTTTGTCTTTGACACTGAGGTGTGTTTCCTGTATGCAGCAAATGTAGGGTCCTGTTTAGGTATCCAGTCTGTTAGTGTCTTAGTCAGGGTTTCTATTCCTGCACAAACATCATGACCAAGAAGCAAGTAGGGGAGGAAAGGGTTTATTGAGCTTACACTTCCATATAGCTGTTCATCACCAAAGGAAGTCAGGACTGGAACTCAAGCAGGTCAGAAGCAGGAGCTGATGCAGAGGCCATGGAGGGATGTTACTTACTGGCTTGCTTCCCCTGGCTTGCTCAGCCTGCTCTCTTATAGAACCCAAGAATACCAGCCCAGAGATGGCACCACCCACAAGGGGCCCTCCTTCACTTGATCACTAATTGAGAAAATGCCCCACAGCTAGATCTCATAGAGGCACTTCCCCAAGTGAAGCTCCTTTTCCTATGATAACTCCAGCCTGTGTCAAGTTGACACACCAAACTAGCCAGTACAATTGACCCCTTGTCAACTTGACACACCAACATATCACTATTAAGCCTCAACCCTTACTTTCTTATTCATCCCCAAGATCTCAATAATGTAAAAGGTCCCACAGTCTTTACATATTAAAAATTCAATCCCTTTAAAATGTCCAATATCTTAAAATTCAAAGTCTTTTAAAAATTCAAGTCTCTGAACTGTGAGCTCCACTAAAATACCTTCTTTCAAGAGGGAAAAATATCAGGGCACAGTCACAATCAAAGGCAAAACTCAAACTCCAAAGTCTGGGATCCAACTCACGATCTTCTGGGCTCCTCCAAGGGCTTGGGTCACTTCTCCAGCTCTTCCCGTTGTAGCACACACCTTGTCTTCTAGGCTCCAGCTGCTTGTACTCCACTGCTGCTGCTGTCCTTGGTGGTCATCACATAGTACTGGCATCTCCAAGCCTCAACTCTTTTGCATGACCCCTTCAGTCCTGGGCCATCAATTACAACTGAGGGTACACTTTCACCAATGGCCTTCCATGGCCTCTCACTGTACCAAGCCTCAGCTGTTCTTCATGATGCCTTCATGCCTTCAAAAGCAGTACCACCTGGGTGACTCTTACACAGTACCAAGTCCTGCTACAGCACGAGGCACAACCTTGGCTATCTGGAACACATCCTCTGTGCTCTCAGAAAACACTTCCCAGAAGATTTCACCTCAGTGATGCTGGTCTCTTCTTACTCACCGCTAATTTCTTAGCTCCAGCTAACCAGCATCAATAGTCCCAGTAACACAACGACTCACTTTAGTGGTTCTGGTATCTTGTTACTCACAGCTGATTCTTCAGCCAGCCCCAGCTAACCAGAACCACAGAGTCTTCATGGCCCTGATAAGAGTCTTTAATTTTCCCTCTGAAATTTCACAATCCAGGCCTCCATCTTCTGCACTGTTCTCAACATAATCTTCCAAGCTCCTCCACATCTCACAGAGGTCTCATCACTGAATGGACCATCTAGCCCAAAGTTCCAAAGTCCTTCCACAGTCCTCCCCAAAACATGGTCAGGTTGTCACAGGAATACCCCACTATGCTGGTACCAATTTGTCTTAGTCAGGGTTTCTATTCCTGCACAAACATCATGACCAAGAAGCAAGTAGGGGAGGAAAGGGTTTATTGAGCTTACACTTCCATACAGCTGTTCATCACCAAAGGAAGTCAGGACTGGAACTCAAGCAGGTCAGAAGCAGGAGCTGATGCAGAGGCCATGGAGGGATGTTACTTACTGGCTTGCTTCCCCTGGCTTGCTCAGCCTGCTCTCTTATAGAACCCAAGAATACCAGCCCAGAGATGGCACCGCCCACAAGGGGCCCTCCTTCACTTGATCACTAATTGAGAAAATGCCCCACAGCTAGATCTCATAGAGGCACTTCCCCAAGTGAAGCTCCTTTTCCTATGATAACTCCAGCCTGTGTCAAGTTGACACACCAAACTAGCCAGTACAGTTAGTCTAGGTCTTTTTATTGGGAAATTGAGTCCATCAATGTTAAGAAATATTAAGGAATAATAATTATTACTTCCTGTCATTTTGAAGTTATTTTTTATATTTGAGTGACTATCTTCTTTTGGGTTTGATGAAAGGAGGTTACTATCTTGCTATTTCCAGGGTGTAGTTTCCCTCCTTGTATTGGTGTTTTCCCCCTATTATCCTTTGTAGGACTGGGTTTGTGGAAAGATATTGTGTAAATTTGGTTTTGTCATGGAATATCTTGGTGTTTCCATCTATGGTGATTGAGAGTTTTGCTGGGTATAGTAGTTTTGGCAGGCATTTGTGTTCTCTAAGAGTCTGCATGAGATCTTCGCAGGATCTTCTAGATTTCATGGTTTCTGGTGAGAAGTCTGCGGTAATTCTGGTTTTCCTTTATATGTTACTTGGCCTTTTTCTCTTACTGCCTTTAATATTCTTTCTTTTTCTTTCTTTTTTTTTAGTTATTTTTATTTTCTATATTCTATGTTTACATTTCAAAGGCTTTCCCCTTTCCCAGTTCCCACCCACCATAGTTCCCATAGTTCTTCTCCCCCCCAACTACTCCCCAATCATTCCCCCTCCCCCCTCGGTTTCTTTACTAAACTGGATGCAATCTTTACGTGCCCAGGGTCCTCTCCTTTCTTCTTCTTGGGAATCATTTGACTTGCTATTTGTGTCTTGAGTATTTAGTGCTTCTGGGCTCATTAATATCCACTTATCAGTGATTGCATTTCATGTGCATTCTTTTGTGATTGGGTTAGCTCACTCAGGATGATATTTTCCAGGTCTAACCATTTACCTACAAATTGCATGAATTCATTATTTTTAATTGCTGAGTAGTATTCCATTGTATAAATATACCACATTTTCTGTATCCATTCCTCCTTTGAGGGATATTTGGGCTCCTTCCAATTTCTGGCTATTATAAACAAGGCTGCTATAAACATAGTGGAGCATGTGTCTTTATTGCATGTAGGGGAATCCTCTGGGTATATGCCCAGGAGTGTTATGCCAGGGTCCTCTGGAAGTGACATGCCCAATTTTCTGAGGAACCACCAAACTGATTTCCAGAGTGGTTTTACCATTTTGCAATCCCACCAACAGTGGAGGAGTGTTCCTCTTTCTCCACATCCTCGCCAGCACTTGTTGTCTCTTGAGTTTTTAATCCTAGCCATTCTGACTGGTGTGAGGTGGAATCTCAGGGTTGTTTTGATTTGCATTTCCCTGATGACTAATGATGTTGAACATCTCTTAAGGTGTTTCTCGGCCATCCGAATTTCTTCTGGTGAAAATTCTTTTTTTAGCTCTGTGCCCCATTTTTTGATAGGGTTATTTGGTTCTTTGCGGTCTAACTTCTTGAGTTCTTTGTATATATTGGATATTAGCCCTCTGTCGGATGTGGGGTTGGTAAAGATCTTTTCCCACTTTGTTGGTTGCCGTTTTGTCCTTCGGACAGTGTCCTTTGCTTTGCAGAAACTTTGTAATTTTATGAGGTCCCATTTGTCGATTCTTGATCTTAGTGCGTACGCTATTGGTGTTCTGTTCAGGAACTTTTCCCCTGTGCCCAAGTCCTCCAGGGTCTTCCCAAGTTTCTTTTCTAATAGTTTCAGTGTGTCTGGTTTTATGTGGAGGTCCTTGATCCACTTGGAGTTGATCTTAGAGCAAAGAGATAAGAGTGGGTCAATTCGCATTCTTCTGCATGTTGACCTCCAGTTGAACCAGCACCATTTGTTGAAAAGGCTATCTTTATTCCATCGGATGGTTGTGGCTCCTTTATCAAAGATCAAGTGACCATAAGTCTGTGGGTTAATTTCAGGGTCTTCAATCCTGTTCCATTGATCTGTTTGCCTGTTGCTATACCAATACCATGCAGTTTTTAACACAATTGCTCTGTAGTACTGCTTGAAGTCAGGAATATTGATTCCCCCAGAAGTCCTTTTATTGTTGAGAATAGTTTTAGCTATCCTGGGTTTTTTGTTGCTCCAGATGAATTTGAGAATTGCTCTTTCTAGATCTATGAAGAATTGAGTTAATATTCTTTCTTTGTTTAGTACATTTTGGATTTTGATTATTATGTGACAGGAGGAACTTCTGTTCTGGTCCATTCTGTTTGGAGTTCTATAGGCTTCTTGTATATTCAGTGGCATCTCTCTCTTTAGTTTAGGGAAGTTTTCTTCCATCATTGTGTTGAAGATATTTGCTGGCCCTTTAAGTTGTAAATCTTCACTCTCATCTATACCTATAATCCTTAGGTTTGGTCTTCTCATTGTTTCCTGTATTTCTTGGATGTTTTGGGTTACAAGCTTTTTGCATTTTGCATTTTCTTTGGCTGTTGAGTCCATGGTTTCTATGGTATCTTCGGCATCTGAGATTCTTTCTTATATCTCTTGTATTCTGTTCTTGATATTTGCATCTATGGCCCCTGATTTCTTCCTAAGGTGTTCTATCTCCAAAGTTGTCTCCCTTTGCAATTTCTTAGTTATTTCTACTTCTGTTTTTTGGTCCTGGATCGTTTAGCTCAATTCCTTCACATGCTTGTTTGTGTTTTCATTTAATTCTTTAAGACATTTTTGTGTTTCCTCTTTCATGACTTATGCCTATTGACCCAAGTTTTCCTGTATTTCTTTAAGTGATTTTTGCATTTCCTCCTTATTGGTTTCTATCTTTTGACCAGCTTTCTCCTGAATATCTTTAAATTGTTTTCGTGTTTTTCTTGGAAGGGCTTCTAACATTTGATCCATTTTCTCCTATATTTCTTTAAGAGGTTTATTTATGTCCTTCTTGTGTTCCTGTAGCAGCATCATGACCAGTGATGTTAAGTGCAAATCTTGTTTTTCTGCTGTGTTGGTGTATTCAGGACTTGCTATTGTTGGAGAATTGGTTTCAGATGCTGCCATATTGCCTTTATTCCTGTTAGTAAAATTCCTACATTTGCCTTTTGTCATCTGGTTATCTCTGGTATTAGTTGGTCCTGTTGTTACTGGTTGGTGCTTGAACCTCCTGTGATCCCATAAGGCTATTTCCGCACCACTGGATGATTGAGTTCCTCCTGGCACAGATTGTTCGTGTGCTGCCCACATCTTGGGTGCTGTTGGAGCCCTGGTGTGTATTGCCCCAAGAAATGTTATACTGGGTTGTCACTGTAGACCTGGTGCTGCCTGTCTGCACCATAAGGGAATGAAGATGGCAGTGGGAAGCCCTTCCAAGTGTGGAACACCCCACAGGACCCAGGACACAGGACCAGCTGCTGCACAGATGAACCGCCAGTCTGCCCAGGTTCTGGGCACAGGCAGTCACCAGGCAGTCTGCATTCTAATATTTTAAAAATAATTTATTACATTATATTGGGTTCTTAATGTGTTTTGTATATTATTTTTCTGTTATCAACTGTATTCTTTTCCCATATATGTTCACATAATGATAACATAGCACATAGCTACCATTTTTTAATTAAATCTATATAGATTCCATAAAAGAGGTAATATGATAGGCTTTAAAACATAAAATATTTGAAGATATTCTGAAGTGATTTTGAAGCCTAAATTTTTTGCTTGCCCTGACCCCCAGTATAATTGAAATTAGATATGTGTGATAATACAGTAATGTGGGGCAGACTATGTTTTAGGAAACATACAACTTCTGAACATCCTATTATTCCTGAATATTGCTTTATATCAGAGATGACTGAATAGCATTTTCTTTTACTTGCATAATTTTGCATTAAAAATACTATAATTATTTTATTACCTTTTTAACATAGAAATTCCTGTGATATTCCAAAAGCCTTAGAGCAATTTTCAATAATATCTTGAGTACAATAATACTTAATTTGGATCTCAGTTTAAGAATATTTTGAAAGTATCAGAAGCCTAAAATCACACTGAATTACAGATTTGATGATGGTTAAGCATATTTGCAATTCGTGCTGAAGATACAGGTTTGTTTCCCAACATCCACACAGCATCAGACAACTGCCTATAACTCCAGTTTCAGAAAATCTGGTGCAAATTTCTGGCCTCTACAGGATATGTAGTCATTCAATGCTCATACACACTTTCAGGCAATCACTTCTATGCATAAAATAGAATAAGCTTTAAAAATATGAGTTATAAACTCATAGCTCACCATGAAGCAATATTCAAGTGTTAAAATATCAAGGGCAAATCCATGAAGGTATAAAATGTTGAAATCTTTAAGTGTGTTAATTTTCAGAAGGTTTACTTCTATGCTTAAGGATTTGATTTAGGAAAACAAAGTATGAGACACTGGGTATATGAAATACAGCATCTTAGTTTCAAAATTTACAGGTTATTTTTGTTGTTTCATTTTGTTTTTTTCAGAATTGCATTCTTCCAAAAGATACTTTATATTTTATTCTGTATATTTTTATGGGCAATATTTTCTTTTGTTAAGAAATATCAATTTAACTGATGAATAAACCACTGAAATCATATAAAGTTTAAGCATACATATAATTTTTTTATTATTATACTTCCTTTTTTTCTCATTAGAGTAGCATCCTCTTAGAGTCCTACCACTCCTGAGTTGGAGATCAATAAGAGTTAAACAAATTTATGCCTCTATTTAAATATCCTAACTTTAAAGTTTTTAGAGGAGCAGACAGGCAGTACCAGGTCCACAGAGACAACCTGGGTATAACATTGCTTGGGGCAAGACACACCAGGGCCCCAATACTAATTAAATCACACAAAATGTGATTTAAAGTAAACCACATCTTTGTTACAAAGAAAAAATATTCTTCCTTTATAAATATATCTGGTTTCCTTACATCTATTCAGGTTTTATTATTTTACTCTTCCAAGTTGTAAAACAATTATTAATTTTATTTAGCAGAAATACCCATTTAGTTTTATTTTACAAACCCAATATGTCATATCGTCCCTTTCTTGAAAGAGAATTGATTTTTTTTTTCATATGCAGGGCTTTTTTCTAAACTTTTCTTACTTTTAGTTACTATATAGCCTTTATAATTCCTATCTCATTAATTTTATTTTGTGAAAAATGTGCTGATACTTAGAAAAAAGTCACAGTTTTTATTGCTTCCATTCATATTTTTGAACATTAGGAAATATATGAGCCATAATAAAAAGCTTTTTCAGAAAAAAATTAAAACTATTTCTTTTTGAGTAAAAAGTTGTCTTCAGGTTATATTTTTCACATATTTTCCATTTTCATACATTGCTACTTCACAGGTTTAAAAAAATCTGTTTGTCTTCCCCAGCTTCAAGTCATATCCAACTAAGTTCCACTGATAGACATATGAAACAAAGCAGGGATTATTTGTGTTTTCTTCTTTGTCCTTTTTTACCTAAAAGTAATGTATATAAGTTATTCTTCAGGGAAAACCCATCTGCTGAAGAAGGAACACACCTTATATATAGGACTTGGGGAGTCAAGAGGCTATTGATAAGGAATCCTCCTTACTGATGGCTAGATCTCATATAGAAGGTATAATGCAAGCTGTGAGGTTTCAAAAGTTATCAACTTTCCTATGTAGCTTTAAATCCCGTGAATTATGATAACAACCAGCCCTCCTGCATACACACAATGGTACAAGTAAGGCTCTCATATTTTGGAGTGTTTTTAGAGCTTTCTGATTGAACATATGGCCCTCTCAAGAGGAGGATGACCAAGAGAGAGTAAGTGCTTAGTGCTGTAAATATAGCCAAGAACTAATGCATGGAGAACTCATAAAACATAGATGATACCCAACTATTACCATTTTTCTGTATTGATATAATATAAAAGAGCCTTCTAAATATTTTATAACCCCATAGTACTCATTCTCACTAAAGAAGCATGCTTTTGTAGCTAATGAAGACTCTTATATCACAACCTCAACTACCAAAAATGCAGAGAATAAATGACTATGAAGTATTCTGCAACAAACAGTACACAAGAAGTCCAACCCCCATGCCTATGATTCTGAGAATATCACAGAAGAAGGGCAGGAAGAGTATAATAACCAGAAGGTTGAGAGGATTGCTGCAATAGTGTCTTTTGAATATGACGGATAATGGTGCACTCAACTTATATAGGCCCACATCAACCAACATGGCTGAGGGAAGGCTCCCAACCTCCCACCCTTGCCACCTCTAAGCTGAAGAGTTCCAGCCAATGAACAGCAACTGATGGAATAAAAGTCAGTTTTCTCAAGGAATGAGCCCTTTGACAGGTTGCCATTGTCAAGTGTTCAGCTACCCAGAAAAGTATTTATAAATAATGGTAATTGGACTCAGTAGGTATTACAACATCATCATCATAATCATTGACTTATACAATAAACTGTTAGTATTTTCTGAGATGAGAAGATTAATTTCCATTGGAAATCTATTCCCTGCATTATTAAAATAAAATAGCAAACAATTTGAAGCCCATGGAAATACAAAACAACTCATCAATTAGGCATGTTATGATATATTTAATAAATTAATTAAGTAAAATCAAGAATTTTTTAATCAAAACAAAATCATCATTTACCTATAAGTTCTAGATTCCCTATTGTGACACAATAGTGTGCAGTTGGATTAATCTTGAAGCTTTCTAGATAAATATTCTGTACTCACCTAAGCATATCTGTATTTTGTAATCCTTCTCTGGAGAAGCATGTTTGTAATAAAGGATCATTATTATGTTTAACCTACTTATCATTAGTCTTTAATATGAACTGCTTAGGGAGCATAATCACCATCCTTGTTACACTTTACAGGAGAGACAATTAAGGCAAGTATTAATGAAATCTGAGTCAGTGGTTAAGGATGAAGCAAAACCCAAGGCTTGAATTCTTGCTAAGGTGTACCCTTTTCCACTGCTGGTTATATCTTTAGAAATGGAGAGGAGATTAAATAAGGAGTAAGGACAATCAATGTACTTATCAGAGAATGTGATTGCCTTCCACTTAAGTTTTAGCTTTTGAAAACAAAAATTATTTTCCTAATTAGCAAAATATTTAATGTCATATACAATAACAATATCTATTAATATTTTGTTTTATTTTTCTCTTCAACCAAAGATACTTACTCTGGTACAAGCATTTCCTGATTCAGGTTTCATCATAATATCTAAGTAGAGACTTTGAAACATAAGCCAATTTGAACCTCCTTTCTTTACCTTGTCTACATTGTATCAATAGGTACCAATATGATGCAATATAGACATATATTCTCCTTGAATGTATTCTAACACTTTTATACCTGTAATAAAATTTGCTGACCGAAAGAAAGTTCAGACAGACTTGCTTTCAGTTTAGTATTCTAGAGGGAGAATTCACCATGGTGGAATGATATTACAGCAAACTGTAGGCATACATGGATGAGGAACCTGAGATCTCACATGCTCCACTGCCAGCATGAAGCTTAGAGAACAAGCTGGAAATGGCGTGAGGTTGTATTATTTCAGAGCCCATACTAAATGGCCTACTACTTCTGGCAAGATTGTCTCACAAAAACCTCCCTAAACACCACTACCACCTGGAAGTTAACTGTTCAAATATGTGAGCCTATGGGGAAACTTTTTATTCAAATCACTACTCTGTGAAATAGGAAATGCTATATGTGATTTCTACATGGTTTGCACATAGCTCCCAGAAGTTATTGATAGGGACTGCTTCAAACCTTATTTCTGCAACCAATTCTGATGAAACAAAATTTTGGTACATCAGACTCTTCTATTTTTCAGTTAGATATTTTATTTATTGACCTTTCAAAGGTTATCCCCTTTCAAGGCTTCCCCCTCTGCAATCTCCCTATCTCTTCCCCTCTTACCCTGCTTCTATGAGGGTGCTCCCCCACCTACCTACCAAGGAAGAGCCTCTATGGAGACAGCTTTATCAGGCTCTTGTCAGTGAGCACTTCTTAGCATCTGCAATAGTGTCTGGGATGGATCATCAGGTGGGACCGTCTCTGGCTGGCCTTACATTCATTTTCTGCTCAACACATTGTCCCAGAATTTCCTTTAGACAGGAGCAATTCTGGGTGTGACTCCATCCCTCAACAGGGTTGCCATGACTAACCTGTGGATATGGTCTGTACAGGTTCTCCGTCTTCTTATTTGTGTATTTCAGCTAATGTCATCCCTGTGGGGCTCTTGGACGCTCTTGTTTTTCTGGCATCTGGGACTTTCTGGTGGCTACCCCCAGTTCCCCATCCCCTGTTGCTACACACTCTGTTCAACCTCCTAACACTCTGTACATTTCCTCCATCTTTCCCATACCTTCTTCCCCTCCTTAACTGAGTTATCATTGAGTAGAGTGTTGTTCAGCTTCCATATGTATGTGGACTTTTGTTGTTTTTATTATTGTTGAAAACCAGCTTTAGTCTGTAGTGATCTAATAGTATGCATCATATTATTTCAATTTTCTTGTATCGGTGGAGGCCGATTTGTGACTGATTATATAGCCACTTTTGGAGAATGTATCATGAGGTATTGAGAAGGCAGAATATTTCTTTGTTTTAGGATGAAATGCTCTGTTGATATTTTTTTACATCTGTTTCATAAGTTCTGTTAGTTCACTGTGTCTCTGTTTGGTTTCTGTTTCCATGTTCTGTCCATTGATGAGAATGGGGTTTTGAAGTCACCCACTATTGTTGTGTGAAGTGCAATGTGTACTCTGAGGTTAGTAAAGTTTCTTTCTTGAATGTGGGTGTCCTTGCATTTGTAGCATAGATGTTCAGAATTGAAAGTTCATCTTGGTAGATTTTTTTCCTTTGGCAAGTATGAAGTATCGTTCCTTATCTAGTTTGAAAATGTTTGGTTGAAAGATGATTTTTTTAATATTAGAATGGCTACTCCAGCCTGTTTCTTGGAACAATTTACTTGGAAAATTTTTCCCAGTCTTTTGGGCTGAGACAGTGTTTGTCTATGTCACTGAGGTGCATTTCCTATATTCAGCAAACTGCTGAATCCTGTTTATGTATCCAGTATTATTTTTTAAATTGGGAAATTGACTCCATTGATGCTAAGAGATATTAAGGAATAGTAACTTTTGCTTCTTATTGTTTTTGTTGATAGAGTTGGAATTATGTTTGTGTGGTTATCTTCTTTTGAGTTTGTTCAAAGAAGATTAGTTTCTTTTTCTATGGTGTAGTTTCCCTCCTTGTATTGGAGTTTTCCATCTATTATCTTTTGTAGGGATGGATTTATGGAATGATATTGTTTAAATTTGGTTTTGTAACAGAATATCTTGATGTCTCCATCTGAGGTAACTGAGAGTTTTGCTGAGCATAGTAGCCTGAGCAGGCATTTGTTTTCTCTTAGGGTCTGTTTGACATCTGTCCAGGAGCTGCTGGCTTTCAGTCTCTGTTGAGAAGTATGGTGTAATTTGGATAGGTCTGCCTTTATATATTACTTGATATGAATATTCTTTCTTTGTTTTATGCATTTGATTTTTTTTATTATTATGTGATGGGAGAAATTTCTTTTCTGGTCTAGTCTATTTGGAGTTCTGTAGGCTTCTATGTTCATGGGCATCTCTTAATTTATGTTAGGGATGTTTTCCTCAATAATTTAGTTGAAGATATTTACTAACCCTTTAAGTTGGGAATCACTTTCTTCTATACCTATTATCCCTCGGTTTGATCTTCTCATTGTGTCCTGGATTTTCTGGTTGTTTTGGGTTAGGAACATTTTGCATTTTGCATTTTCTTTGTTGTGAGAATATTTTCTATGGTATCTTTTGCCCCTGTGATTCTCTCTTCTATCACTTGTATTCTGTTGGTCAGGCTTGAATCTATGGCTCCTCATCTGTTTCCTAGGTTTTCTATCTCTATGGATGCCCCCTTCGTGATTTCTTCATTGTTTCTATTTCCATTTTTCGATCCTGGATTTTTTTTATTCCTTCACCTATTTGTAGTTTCCTGTAATTCTTCAAGGAATTTTCTGTTTCCTCTTTAAGGGCTTCTACCTATTTACCTGTGTTCTCCTGTATTTCTTTAAGAGAATTATTTGTATCCTTCCTAAAGTCCTTTATCGTCATCATGAGATGTGCATTCAAATGAGAGTCTTGGTTTTCCAATGTTTTGGGGTATCCTGAGCTTGCTGGGCTGGGAGAACTGGGTTCTGATTATTCCATGTAGCCTTGGTTTCTGTTGCTTATGCTCTTTCCCTTGCCTCTACTCATCCAGTTATCTCTGGTGTTAGCTGGTCTTGCTGTCTCTGACTGTTGCTTGTCCCTGCTGTAAGCCTGTGTGTCAGTACTCCTGGGAGACCAGTTCTCTCAGCGAGGAATTTGGGTATAGAAAGCTGGGGCACAGGATCAGCTCCAGGGTGCAGATGGAAACAGGAAGATCCTGTGGTTTTCTGTCCTGATTGCTCTGGGAGGGTCCCTCTTGGGTCAGGAATTTGAGCAGAAGTGGTTTCCTCACCTGTGGTCTCAGTTGTGTCAGCACTCTGGGAACAAGCTCTTTCTGTACCAGATCTTGTTATGGAGAGCCCATGTCTGACTAGAACATAGTTCTTAGGGTACTACTGCTTTACTAAAGGGACATGCTGTCAAACTTCCATTAAATACTTATTCCTGTACCCATAGATTAGTGCTTCTTTCTGTCTTCATCAGAGAAGCTTGCTTTTGGAGAGGGTGTCAGTTAATATAGATTCACAATTGTTCAAATTATTGAATATAAGAATCTATGGATTTCATAGTTCCAAGCAAGACCTCAAAATTACTATCTCCAAGGCATAGTAAATGTAATGGAAGGAAAGGTAGAACTGGAGGAAGGTTAGGTAAAGGGCAATTAGCTAGTTCCTGTATGAGGTTCCAGTGAGTGACCATTTAGTCAGTTTCTTGTGTTGCCAGTTCCTGGAGCAGTGGGTGAGGAATGGTGTTGAATCAATTGCATACGTGTTCCAGAGGTGTCCCCGACCTGCAGGTCCAGTTATTCCAGGGTCCCCGGAGAGGTGCTACCTAAGGGTCATGGGGGGGGAGAGAAAGAACGAGACTCTGCGTTCAACAGGCTTTAGTCAGAGTCCATCTAAGATTTGGAAAGCAATGGCTTATAAGCAGTAAGACGGGGAAGGGAAACAAAGGCAGTAAATCTTGAAACATCCAAATGAGATGTCTTGGGATGAGCGATAAGGACACTTTGAAGGCCAGTTTGTCAATTAACTGGTTCCTGTAAGGAGGTCTGTTATCTAAATAATCAGCCAGTTTATTGCTTCAGCCAGTTCCTGGTACAGCAGATGAAGGAAGGTGAAATAGGAGCACTTGTAAGATGCTTGCACTCCAGTCTCCTAATTAAGGCATTCAGGCGGTGAGAACGGAGGTGACTGGTGAGACTCATCTTAGGAGATGAAAACAGGATGGTGCCAGACCAGATGGCTCAGGGCTTGGTGTAGATTATCCAGGAATGCCCCTTATCAGTTGTGGCTGGTCAGTTCCTGGAGTCTTCTGTGCCATCAATACGTGGGAAAGGCTTTTGTTTAACAATCTCACAACCCTGCAACAGCCATCTCAGGGCTGAGTGTTTGTGGCCATGTAGCTTAGAATGGCTCCTTACATCTCACCCTTCTCTGTATAATAGAGAGCAGAGGTCAGACAACCATTGAGGCACCAGAATAATGGGGCAGCCACCTGTCTTAGGAATCGACCCGGTCATCCACCATCCCGTTCCCGTCTCTGGATATCTCTGCCAACCTCCAGAGACTCCTGTCTTAGGTGGGTGTGGCCCTGGGAAGGTGCCCGTCATTGGCTAACTGCCCAGCAATGTTATTTATCATCATTGGTGCTTTGTGGGGCTCCTTCTGGAGTCCCGGCTGGAATGGCTGTGACAAGAATGCTCTTTGTGCTAGTAAACAGAGCTTTTGGGGAGAAACTGGGCAGAGGAAAAGATGACCAAAGAGGTGTAGCCTTCTCTGTCTTAGGATCGACCTCTCAAGCCCCAGCCTTACCCGTCATAGGATTACCTTGTCGTCCTCAAGGCTCCGTGTCTTAGGTTGGTCAGGGGCAGGAGGAAGTTGCCCGTCATTAAGATGGCTACCTTGGGTCATCTTACCATTCCTCCTACAAGCCCAGGGACGAAAGAGTAAGGGCCAGATGGCATTACTTTAGGAGATTGTGGAAGTTGAGCCTTTCTCGATGTATTATAGGCACCTTGTCTTGTTCATCGCCCTCCTGCTCCTTGTCAATTATTCCAGTTTCCAAGTGATGATAATGTACTGAAACAGAATCCCTAGGCAAAACAGAGTCTATTTGCGATTTAAATAAAGCGTGTAAGTCGTTGAAAGGCCCAAGGACCGAAAGAAATTAAAAGAAGCATGCCTATAAAGGGTTCTAAAATTAAAGGTAGCAAGGTAGAGAGCCATGGGAATGTGGAAAACCAGTTTTTATACCAGGACTCTTGTTGTTCTCGCTCTCTCTTTTGCTTTTCTAGGCTATCTCTCACCCTTCTTAGACTGTCCTCCATGAGTCCAATCTTATCTACATAGACACAACATTTCTCTTTTAAGGGTGCACAACGCCTTCCCTGCTGTAGGAAGAGGAGGTCCAATCCCCTGTATCCCCCGGGTATAGAATTAAAAAGTCCAATTAGATGAAATCAGGAACTGTGTCTCTAGTGTCTTCTTTTGCTGGTGTCTCTGGCACAGTGGAGAGTCTGCAGATGATGATTGCTCTGATGTAGGCTTGAAGGAAGTGACAGGTGTGGAAGTCTCTGTCCATGGAGAAGGCCTGGCACAATCAGCTGGTCTGGCATCTACAGGCACCTGTAAATATATAAACAGAGCTTCTCCCGGAAAATCATCCAGTCTAGTTATTAGGTCTTTATTTTGATAGAGGCACAAAGGATTTAGAAATGGACTTATTCCTTCCCCCTTTTTATATTTATTTATTTTTAATAAAGTATTAAGGAGATGAATATGATTTTATTTTGTAATTTAGATATCTATATCTTTTAGTGATGAACTCATTCTATAATAGCATGTCCCTGTGAATTACAGGGGGTGTCAATGGAATATGAGAAACTAAGAGTCAAACATCACTTTTAAAAGACTTTTAAGTTTAAAGACATTATCTGATTTTGAGCCCTTGGTATATTTATGATTATAAAATAGTGAAGCAAATATTGTATCATATCTTTGAAAGTTTTCCTAAGTTAGGAAAAGGCATAAATAGTAATGAGGATTAAGTGTAATGCATACAGAAATAAAGGCTAACTTTCTAAGGGCATAGGCTCATCAGGGGTTAATTCTTAAGCTTAGCAGACAGCTCTATAGGGGTGCAGGAGCAGTCTCACTGAGTTCAATGGTCATTTGTAGTTTAAAATCTTGCTAAACTACCTACTTAGGAAAAGCAGCAAGCTTTTGTTAAAAATTAAATTAATACTTACCTTCATTTGTAGGACAAGGAAGCATAGAATGAACTTGGACATGTCCAATAGAGAAAAGGCAATTTTTAAATTGAAGCAAGACTTGTAATTTTGAAAGTTGGGGCTAAAATTGTAAAATAACTGTAAAACATTTATACAGTTTTTTGTTTTTTTTTTTTTAAAGGCCTTGTCCTTAGTATTTAAAAAACCATGGATATTTAATAATATCTATATTAAAAACTCTGTCTCTAGACTTATTTTGTCCCATCTTGAAAGATATCTAAAAAATGTACACAAATTAGAACTGATGGCTCCTAACCTAGGAAGGGTGCTGCTAACTCTGAACAGGATAGCTAGACACTATTAACACCTAATATCAGCCTCTGCTAATGGCAGTAGGCAATAAAAAGCCAGAGCTGATGGCTCCTGGCCTAACTTAGGCACTGATGGTACCTAACCAGGTGCTGATGGCACCTATTATTTGTCTCAACTTAATTTTTTCTAGCCCTCTGTAATCGCACATTCTCTATCTAGGGGATTGCAACTAAAATGTTGGTGATAACTTCTTAAATGTCTTAGAAATTTTCTTGCTCTTTTTGAGGGTAAAAGACTGTTGCTGGCTTAGGTGATTAATACCTGTAGCCTAATAGCAGGGGATTAAGCAAAGTGATCTTTGTTCTCTCTCAGGAGGAACTGATTTTTAGCTTGCTAGTCAGAAGCAGGGAGAAAAATAGGACCCTTAAGGAAGTGGTTACTAAGTTTATTACTAAGTTGTAACATCTATCATTTGTCTTCTCTACAAGTTTGTAGAAAGTTTAAAACCATAACTAAGTTATAAGTGAAGTTTTGCATAGATAAACCCAGTCAATATTTTATCTTCTGTCCTAACACCTACAGTAAATCTCAGTTTTCCTTTTATGACCTTTGGTTAGTTGTTACAATTTTGTAATAACACAGCAACAACTTTGTAATAAGGTGTTAAAACTTTCTTTGGGGACGAAGAAAGATGAATCCACATTAGTGGTCCCTTCTGCCAAAGGACTGCTCTTTGTGTATGACTTGTAGCAAGAATGCAAGCAGCCAGTATTTAATCATAGTCTATATAATGTATCTGTTGTTGGTTAATAGCTTGCTTTACTTTCTGTAAAGCTATTTGTTCCTCATTAGTTAATTGTCTAGAGGAATTAGGATTTGTATTCCCCTCGAGGGTATCAAATAGAGGTATAAGTTTTTCTGTAGCAAGTTTAAGATGAGGTATTAGCCAATTAATATCTTCTAACTTTTGAAAATCACTTAAAGTAAATAAATTATCTTTTTTATTTGAATTTTCTATGCTACAATTCATTTAGAATATAACTGATATTTTAAATATTAGAAATGATATTTTCTTTGACTCTTTTCTGGAGCAACAATTACTCCCCAAGATTTTAAAGCCCATTGTAAGAGCAAGGTCTTATGATAAAACTCCATGAATAGTATACACTGAAAGATTCAAAGTCTTAGCTTCTAGTATTGAAGTCTAGACAAAAAATTTTTTCTCATATAAGGTGAAGCTATTAGCCATTCCTTGAGGCAAAACTTTCTAATGATATTGCTTTACAAACTTTTTATCATCATCAGGATGAAAGGAATAATATAAAAATAATTTTCTAAATCTATAATAACTCTATGAGGTAGGCAGGCCAGATTTTAATGACTTCATAAGTTCCATAGCCTCATTAACCTTTCATAAATCTTAAATTTGAACTTTATTTTGAACAATATCTTGATAGATCTGTTGATAATGCTGCTTTGGCCTAAGAGGAATAGCTGAAGTTGAGGCAAGGACCCAAAAACTTCTCTGGGCAGGGAGTGTCACACAAGCCTCTGGCTGCTCTGAGCTTTGTAACTTTAAATGTAGGTATTTCTTTACCTGAGACTATTGCTTGAGGCCAGGTCCAAAGATTACCCCTCTTGCCATGAGGGCAGACTCCAGGGGAACAATTCTATTACCTGTCTATGTTTTTAATTTTTTGGACAAATTTTCTTGAAATTATTTATGCCCCATACATAAATCATTTTTGATCACCTCAGCACTGTGAAAGCATTATTTGTACTCTAGACCATTGCAAGGCAGCAGTCACAACCGGACCCTGATTGTATGAGGGTCCAATTTAAATCTGTCCCTGCTTTGGATGGCTGGGTGGCAGTGTGGCAGGCTACATTAGCATTCTTATAAACCAATTGTGTAACAAAAGAAACCCTTGCTTGAGGGTCTTTGTTAAGGACCATATTCTCTCGTGGTTGGGGCTAGGATTCTTTTATGAAGCAGGAAGGCACGGGTTCCAGGCGAAATGGCAAACAAAACACCAGGAGAATCTCCGTGTATTTGGTGTCTGAGTGCAACTTGTTGCAGTCAACATGAGATCTTTAACCATTTGTCATGAGAAAATATAAAATCAGCTAGGTAAGCGGTTCTGTGTAAAAAGCCATAGGTAACATTTGTAAAGGGGACTTTAAAGGACATTAAGCCAGATCTCTCAGACCTTAATGAGATTCAGTGAGTAACCTAATTATCACCTAGCCCTCTCTGAGGGAACCTGAGATCATAGTGTTAAGTTAAAAGTTTTGTAAATCACAATGTCAGAGCCACTCTCATCAGCATAGTCATAAAAGTTTATATTTTGTTGGGAGATTAATGTAAGTATGTAAACTATTAAGCAAAGTGATGCCGCCTAGCAAAAACACAGGACAGTGCAGTCTCCAACACCTCAAAAAGGCAATGTCTTAAATCCTATCTTTTATAAGTCTCATTTTTAGGATAAGAATTACACAAAATATTATCTTAATTTAGAAGTATCTTTTGAGGCTTGAATTACCCGGACTGTTTTATTATTTCAACCTTGAGTTACCAGTTTTAAGCTCAGTTTCTTACCAATGTTACACCTTTTAAAATCATATCCAATAACTTATAAGCCAATACTCTATAACCAAGAAATGCAAGAAATATTTATACCTTTAAAGCCAATCAGAAATAATATGAAGCAGCTACACACATGTTATAAATTTAACCAAACAAAAATTTCATGAACTGTAATTTCAAGGTCCTTGTTACCTGTTGAAACTGATAAGCACAAACGGAGGTTCCTGTAGAAAGACCACCCATCAGCTCCCTTACCATAGGAGCCGAGAAGCTGTTGGCCACTTTAAGATCCACTCGTACTGAGAAGCTCCTGGCAGGGCTTCTCAGCTGTGTTAGACTCTTAAGTATAGGTATCCGTCTCCAGAAATCAAATGGGACTTTCTCTCTCTCTCTCTCTCTCTCTCTCTCTCTCTCTCTCTCTCTCTCTCTAAATAAAATTAGTTAAAACTAAGTCAAAGGGTGAGCCACCAGTAGATAAAGTTTTAACCATTTTTACTTTTGAACATGAAACATGACAGGCAAACAGACCACAAAACGAAAACACAGAACACAGTTTAACACAAAACAGACTTGGACAGACGTTGGCGCGCCAATTGACAGACAATAGACAAAGAGAATTAGGGGGTATTTTAAGGGGAAACTGATTGTTCAATATGTCCTTAAGAGGTTCAAATTTTAATCTTTTAAAGCCAATCTGCTCTGCTGAATCGCCAGCCTCCTTTTCGCTTTCGCTATTTCTTTCTCCTAGGCCCTTAGCATTATCACCTGCCTTTGAAGCTCTAAACTCTTTGTTTTTTGTTAGTAGTAGAATTAGGGAAAAGGTCTCAGTCCCCAGGGAAGGAGTTTTCACCCTGAGCACCAGAGGAACTAGTCAGGACAAAAGGGCTAAGCTAACAGGCTTTTTTCACATCAGGATGTTCAGGTACTGTGCCTGCAGAAGGGGCACACACACCAGGAGGAAGAAAAACTGTTTGTGTAACTGCAGTTTATAAAGACACAAGGTCCAGGGAGAGCTTTGAAAATGTCTGCTTAAGGCTCAGGGCCTTTCTAAGGTCTTTTTTTTTTTTTTTTTTTTTTTTTTAACCTTTGTCCTGGCCAACCTTATTCCAAGTAAGGGGACCGCTTAAAATTCACCAAGGACACGTTTCATTAACAAAACAAAAAGAATTTCATTAAATATCTTTTTTCTTTTTTTTTCTCTCTCTTTTTTAACTCTAATTCCCCTCTCCCTGAGTGAATGCTTTATTTCTCTAATAAAGCAAGCCTCCTAGTCAGCCTTCCCCATGACAATGGGACAACATCTTACCTGCCTCTCCAACAGTGCACGAGCGATGCAAGTGGGAGGTCCTCAATTCTTTCCGCGGATCCTTTATCCTCCTTTGTCCGGTAGCAGAGCTTGTTCCGGAGGCCTGTTCGGGCGCCACTGTCCCCGACCTGCAGGTCCAGTTATTCCAGGGTCCCCGGAGAGGTGCTACCTAAGGGTCATGGGGGGGGAGAGAAAGAACGAGACTCTGCGTTCAACAGGCTTTAGTCAGAGTCCATCTAAGATTTGGAAAGCAATGGCTTATAAGCAGTAAGACGGGGAAGGGAAACAAAGGCAGTAAATCTTGAAACATCCAAATGAGATGTCTTGGGATGAGCGATAAGGACACTTTGAAGGCCAGTTTGTCAATTAACTGGTTCCTGTAAGGAGGTCTGTTATCTAAATAATCAGCCAGTTTATTGCTTCAGCCAGTTCCTGGTACAGCAGATGAAGGAAGGTGAAATAGGAGCACTTGTAAGATGCTTGCACTCCAGTCTCCTAATTAAGGCATTCAGGCGGTGAGAACGGAGGTGACTGGTGAGACTCATCTTAGGAGATGAAAACAGGATGGTGCCAGACCAGATGGCTCAGGGCTTGGTGTAGATTATCCAGGAATGCCCCTTATCAGTTGTGGCTGGTCAGTTCCTGGAGTCTTCTGTGCCATCAATACGTGGGAAAGGCTTTTGTTTAACAATCTCACAACCCTGCAACAGCCATCTCAGGGCTGAGTGTTTGTGGCCATGTAGCTTAGAATGGCTCCTTACACAGAGGCACCTGTGAGATGGTAGCGCTTCAGCCCCATAATGTAGGCACTAGTTTCCAACATGCCCAGGACCTTGAGGCTGGGAGATACAAGTTTCTGACCTGGATCAAGGCATGGAGGCATTGAGGTATACTGGCTATGAATCCCAGGAGACTAAGGCAGGAAATCTCTGAGTTCAAAGTCAGCCTGGGTCAAAACAAGTCCCAGAGCCAGCCATGGTGATGCACACTTTAAATCTGTGCCACACCTTCTGCTGAAGACTCACATAATGACATTGGAAGTATGAAGATTGTCTCTTCTTGCTTGCATGGAGTTAATGCTAGCACACCTTTTGGGATCTACTAGCTTTGTGGGACTGAGCAACTACTAGATACTTGGATTTCCCATTCACAGATGACCATTGTTGGGGAGTTGGACTACAGACTCTAAGTCATTATAACAAATTTTCTTACAATATAGAGACTATCCATAAATTCTGTAACTCTAGAGAACACTGATAAATATAGCAATTATGACATACTGTCTTCTAGACATGACATGAAAGCTACATTCAAAAAATTCTCAATAATATTATTACCTGGTTAATACCTGCATAGTGAAAATAATGTTCTATAAGCCAGAATGTATTGAAGACAATTTCACAAGGTATATTATCCAAGAATGAAGTTGTGTGAGAATTCTTAGAGCTTATAAGAAAACAAGATGAGAGTCTTATGACCTTCGTTTCTTCAAAAACACAGATTTGTTCTTAGAATGTGCCTTTGTGCCCTTCCCACGTATAACAGATAGGAGTGAGTTCACTCCAGATCATTCAATACAACTGGCTATTTTCTTTCGTTTTTATACCTCTATGACAGTGACTCTGAACCCTCTTACTGCTGTGACCCCTAATACATTTTCTGACATTGCAGTGCTTCCGGTTTTTATTGCTACTTTGTAACTGTAATTTTGCTACTCTTATGTATCATGATTATCTGAAACACAAGATTTCTAATAGATAACACCCAACAGGGTCTACCCACAGGCTGAGAAGCAATGTTCTGTCAATACTATTGATCCCATTAATTGATCCTTTCTGATCCCCCTTCTGCTGTCTTACAAACCTGTAATTCCTACAGATATTAGAAGGTCACTGGCTCTTTCTCTCTCTGAGATACCCCAAGTTTCCACCTGTCCCTGTCTTCCCTCTCCTAGACATCCTGTTCCTCTGGCATCTCTCTGCCTACTTCTCAGTCATGCTTCCCCAACCTGCTTATCTACCTACTCCTTCAAATTTGTCCCATGAACTTTCTGGACATTCAAACTTCTGCTGAAGCTCTGCAGAAAACAGTGACTGACAGACTATAATATACTCTCTCCCCTCTCTCCTCTCCCCTCTACTACTAGCTCACAGTTATAACAGCAGAGTCCAGGACTGCCAGCTGTTACCCTTGCCATGTGAGAGCATTAGACCCAGTACTATTCTGACCCTGCCAAACAGCTAAAGGGAGAAGCAACCTCTGGAAAGCCAGCTATTCATCCCCAATGGCCTGCCCATACTGCAGAGCAGTGAACCAGTGCATGGGGCCTGCCAGCCTACTGTTTTTCTCATAGATATGTGGCCACTCCTCCCTTTCTCTGAGGCACTAGAGCCACAGGCCACTCATACACCCACCTCTACCCTCTTTCCTTGTCGGGTCCCTCAAAGCTGTCTTTAGGTGTTTATGGTGACTGGTTGCTTTCTTCCATCTGCCCCTTTCCTGCCTTCTCTGAAACCAGATTACTATTCTTTTCAGATTCTCTATCCCAGTCTGCATACCTCCAAGATTTGTCACTGAGTCTTTGTTCTGCCCAGTTGAAGCTTATCTTGCCACTAACAAATGGATATCATTTGTTACCACTATTTTGTTCCCTAACATATTCGTTTGCTTTAGACTGTCCCTTACCCCCTCCAGAATTTGAGCTGGGCTTTCTAGCCTCTGTTTTGATCATCACTTCTCAGCCTGTGAAATTCCTGGTCTTTGTTCTTTATAGTACAATACAGCTATCTGCTCTCACCTGGAAGCCATGGCAGCCTCACCTAAAAGCTTTCTGCATCTGCTAGACTTGAAGTGCTCTGATCTCAGCAGGCAACCTGCTGAGAATGGTCCCAGCAAGTTCTCAGGCTTCACCTCAAAGTCTGGGATGAGGGTTATTTTCCCAAGCTATACATTGACTAACTTTTATTAAAGTTTCAGTCTTGACTGACAAATGTTGCCTTGACTCAATTCTCTTTTCTGCTGCTTCCCCATCCATCCCTCCATCATTTTCTCTTACAGGAACACATTTGCAGTAGCTACAGAGTACAATATTAGACTACCTATTTGCCTCCAGTTATATAATGGTCCAGAACTCACCTCTGAAGTCATGAAGGACCTAGTCCAAGCTTTACAAATACTCTGGCACTTTCATGGTCCATATCATAAAATCCTCAGGCAAGGTAGAATGAATCAATAGAACCTTATAAAAAATATTAACCTGTGGTCCTGTGTTCTGCCTCTCTGCTGGTGTTGTCTCAATGCCACTAATTCATGGGCTTAGGGAAAGCTGAGCAAAGTTCAGAACAAGGAGTCCTCTGTTGGCATTTTCCTTCAGGGTGGCACTGTACACCAGACTGAGAAGGATGAAATGTTTGGGATAGAAGTTCTGCATGTCTTCAGTCTGGCCAGGAAATACTGGGAGTGTTAAAGCTTGTAAAGGGGGAATAAAGAGATTCGGACAGCCTACCTGTTGGTACTCTGTTCAATCTCCACCCCACAGTTACCTGGCAATAGCCAGGTATGCCCCACCCCACCTGCCTGGCCCACTATAAGAGGGGCTGCCTGCCCCTCCTCTCTCTCTCTTCCCCCCCAATTCTTTCCCCCTCTCCCTTCTCATCCTCTCGCCTCTCTGCCCCTCTTGGTCTCCCCTCCCCCCTCTCTCCACATGGTCATGGCTGGCCTCCACTCTCTACTCTCTCTCTCTATTCTCTCTCTCTCTCTCTCTCTCTCTCTTTCTCTCTCTCTCTCTCTCTCTCTCTCCTATACCATTGACTCTCATCCTATCCTCTAAATAAACTATTCTATACCATGTTGGTGTGTGTGTGTGGTCCTTCAGGGGGAGGGGATGCCTAGGTATGGGCCCACTTAGGTACCCCCTTCCCCCACGCCACCATGCCATACTCACTAACACCCTTTCTCTCTTTTAAATCCCATCAATGGTGCTGAAAGCCGGGAACATCAACAACCCCATTAATAAACAAACCATCATTTGGTGCCGTGACTCGGATTGAGAAACTGCGAGGTTTGTGGTAAGCGCTTTTCCCTTACTTGCAAACATCATTCTTTCTGTTTGCCTGAAAAATCCTCCCTTCCCATTTCCCTCCTCTGTGGATGCTAATTGCTGTTTGCCTGTCTCCTCCTAGTACCCCCATTCTGTTTCCCGAGCCCCAATCATGTGCGGCCTGAAAAAATCTTTCCTTTCCCCCCTAGTTCCATTCTGTTTATACTTTTCACAGCAGCGGCCTCACCACTTGTGACCCTGAGCAAGCTTCCCTAGCCCCTCCCACTATCTCCAGGTCCCTGAGCTCAGCTACTGCATTGTTGCTAAGATACTAAACAAGCTTCTTTGGTACTTCCTTTTTCCGCCCACAACTTCCACCACGGGCAGAACAAAATATCCTTCCCCTCTCCCTACTGTGTACCATCCCAGCCAGCTGCCGCAACAGCAACAGTCTCATCGCCGCCATGAGCTCACAGTTTCCTTCCCCCCTCTCCCACTGCCGCAGCCCATGGCTGCAGCATGAGTGGTCGCTACTGCCAGCCCCAAGCGCGGTGCCCCATAGCGGCTGCCGCACGCCCCACCCTCTATAACTTTCCCAGCTCTGCGTGTGCCTCTGAGCGCACTCGCAGTCATGGTTACTCAGCGCATGCATTCTTGGTTCCCCACTGCCCTTGCCCAGCTCTCATGGCGCCACCACCTTTGCTGTGCTCCCGCATGGGTGCAGACTCGCGGCTGCGGGCAGAGATCCAGCACAGGTCTCACTGAAGCTGTGGACCCCACAGCCAGCTCTACCTCATGCTCCTACAGGCAGATGCTTATCATTGCTTAGCTGTCCCACTTGCTATTTTACTCAGATTTCCAGTTTCCCAATCTTTAGTCTTCAGATTACACTCACTCGAATTAGGACAATTAGCCCTTGGGTATTTCTCCCTCCCCCCACTGGGAAGTGTTTAAAACTCTGCTGTGGAAGTCCTGGCCAGGCAGACACTTTCCCTTCCACTTCCATGAATGTGTGGACGCTTCTAGGAATCCTCGTGACAGCCTGGGCTCCTAGCCTAGCGGGCAGCAGCGGTATTAGCATATTTTCCCCAGGACACTGGGATAATATTTAATACCTTACCCACCCAATGGGCAATAATCTGTATTCAACGGTACCTCCAGGCACTCCACTGGGATGCCTCCTGGAAAATCTCAAGTCTCTAAAATTAGCCTCCAATTTGAGGCTATCAAAGTTTACAAACCTCTGTAATAAGGTCTGGATTGCTTCTTATCAACTCCAATGGACTTGCTTGTCTTCGACCATAAATTAACAGTCTGGTAAATGATAAAGGACCTAAGCCTCACCTATCTGTGTTCCCACTACCTCTTAGCTTGTTCATTCCCATATCCTGCATAAAGCCTAAATCCGAGGAGACAAACTCATTTTCTGTCACCACGGTTTAATCCATTGCTGCCAGCTTTCTTTCTTACTCTGATCCTAGCCTCTTTACTAATAAAGCAACATACTTTCCTCTACCTATACAACCTGTCAAAGCTACTTAAAGATTCTCATTTCCTGTCCTCTCTTGACTATTGCTCTCCTCTCATGTTCAATCTTGTCAGAAGTTTGCTATTAAGTTTAAGACAGACAGAATTCCCAAAGGCCTGACAGTTTCTCCATGAGGTCTCAGAAGATGTGGACACTGCTACCAGATGTTGCCTAAGGAAGTGCAGTAGACACCACTGCTACTAGATGCTGCCCCCAAAAGGAGTGCAGTGGACAAGACCGGATACCTTGAGTCAAATGACTTAGCTAAACAAAGGTAAGCCATTTCTCATGTCATGGGTATCCATTCCACAGAAGAAACCCTGCGTCTTCTGTGCTTCAAAGCCAGACTGACAGCCAAAGCTGCCATGGAGACCAGAGACCACAAAGAACTGCTGGCTACTGGAATCTGTCACCTTTTTAATAATATAACTGCTAAGTTATTGCTTATTCCTCAGACTTCTGACTACATTGACTGCTAGACAATTATCTCCTTACTTAAACTCTATTTCCGTTAAATACTTCATATTTTCTCTTCTTGCTCTGTCACTGTCCTAACATCTGAGTTCCTATAGACTGCCTAACTCTAATAATAAATATTCCACTATACAATCCAACTTTCAATCCTATTCCTCCTTATTCTTTCTCCTCCACAAAAGGCATATCTTAAAGACTGTTCATGTGGTTAACGCATGTTGTTATCTCTTTAGTAAACTTGTTAGCTACAGGAACCTACCCAGATCTACTGCTCATAGACCAAATAGGCTTCATCCAGATAAGTACATCTGCCCAAGTTCCCACTCACTACCTAATCCAAAGGGTGGGATTCCTCTGGGTTTCAATTGTACATCTCAAGGAGAATTTTTCCTTTCTCCAAGTTGTATGTATTCCCCACTTATTCCCTACCTATACTAATGTGTTTCAACATCTTATCAAGTCCAGGCACTTGCCACATCCAGGCACTTGCCACATCCAGGACAGCTCCAGAGAAGCAACCTTCAGGTGCTCCAATCTCCTTAGCTTCTCTACACCTGTTATGACCTATCCTCAGATGGCTCCAGAGACCCTGGACAACAAGAAAGCAGCCTATTCTGAGACTGGACAACCATCACCCAAACCCCTTTTCTCTAGGTTCCCCAGAGACACGTCGCCCCCGTTGTCAGCATGAAGCAGCCAGATGTCACCACAAAGACCCTATTCCTGCTTCGCCGTCACCTCTTTTTATTTATTTTTTCTTTTTAATTAAACAAATACTGGGGAATGTTGGTATTCTGTTCAAGCTCCACCCCACAGTTACCTGGCAATAGCCAGGTATGCCCCACCCCACATGCCTGGACCACTATAAGAGGTGCTGCCTGCCCCTCCTCTCCCTCTTTCCCCTCTCTTCCCTTCTCCCTTCTCATCCTCTCACCTCTCTGCCCCTCTTGGGCTCCCCTCCCCCCTCTCTCCACTGGTCATGACTGGCCTCCACTCTCTCTCTCTTCTCTCTCTCTCTCTCTCTCTCTCTCTCTCTCTCTCTACTATACCATTGACTCTCATCCCATCCTCTAAATAAACTCTATTCTATACCATGTTGGTGTGTATGTGTGGTCCTTCAGGGGAGGGGATGCCTAGGCATGGGCCCGCTTAGGTATCCCCCTTCCCCCATGCCGCCATGCCATACTCACTAACACCCTTTCTCTCTTTCAAATCCCATTAATGGTGTCGAAACCCGGGAACATCAACAACCCCATTAATAAACAAACCATCACCTTCTCCTTCCTGATCATCTCCCCGTCTTCCTGACTTTCTCTTACTCTGATTTTTGTTTGTTTGTTTGTTTGTTTTTTGAGACAGGGTTTCTCTGTGTAGCCCTGGTTGTCCTGGAACTCACTTTGTAGACCAGGCTGGCCTCGAAATCAGAAATCTGCCTGCCTCTGCCTCCCAAGTGCTGGGATTAAAGCTGTGTGCCACTATCACCCGGCCCTCTTATTCTGATTTGTTTTTCTATCTTCAATCCCTATCAACTGGCTGCTTGCTCCACCTCTTGACCTATAGCTGATTTTATTTACTCTTATTTAAAATAAGCAGAAAACTTTTGGATTAAAGGTGTTTGCAAGGGCTTTGCCACATAACTAGAAATGCATTTTTCCATTAGCTTCTTATGTCTGTTGAGGGCACCAGAGACAAGATGGAGGTAGGAAATTCCATTTGGCCAATTTACTTTTTCACTCGAGGCAATTATTCTTGATTATTCTTCCATTTCCCTTAGATGGTTCACTCAAGCAGTGGTCTCAATACCTTAGTTGTATGCTTTTATTTTCTTGGAAAGAAAAGAAACAACAACAACAACATAGCAACAACACCATGTCCAAAAAATCCCTACCTCTGGGAAAAGGGAGGATATTTATTTTATCATTTATTTTTAGTTGTTTATGTCTTTCCTAGAACAAAGTGTTTTTTGACAGCAGTAAACATTCTTTCAATTGAAATTTATTTTTTTAAAAAGTACTGAAATTAAATATATCTAAGTATGTATGCATAAATATACCCATATTATCCTTTCTCTTTATATGTAAATTCAAGATCTGAGTGTATTTATTTTTAGATCACAAAGAGCATTCATTAGAATTTCAGCTCAATTTTGGAAGCAGTTTTTAAATTTAATTCACTGTTATATTTATGTGCTTACTTCTGCTTCCAAAGTGTTAGGATTAAAGGCCTGTGCTTCCCAAGAGCAAGATGAAAGGTCTGAATTTCACCTGGTTATCAATTCCTTATAATAGTTTTTCTCACAGGATTGTCCTGGTTTAATTTGATTCCATATCCCTACTTATTTCAAAGTGTTAAGAGTAAAATTTCAAGTTTATTTTAAATTTTTTATATATCAATATTCCTAATTTATTCTGAATTTGTTCCCTAGCAAGTTATAATATTCTAGTCTTAATTAAACATGATGATAATTTGTCTACCCTTTCATTATTTTAGACATTTTGTCTATCTTGCATGTATAAGCTACATAAAATTTGATGTATTTGCTAAGTTTTGCTAAGGTTTTGCCATTTCCAATCATGCAAGCATTACCACTTTTCCATTTACCTGTCAGTTAATTGCCAGTATTGTCAATAAGGAAATACCTATAGCATTGCTTACACACTTTGAATTGGCAAAGATATTTTCCTTTTATGGTCCTAGTTGTTTTTTTTTATATTTTTTCATATTTTTCATTTATTTATTTGTTTGTCTGTTTACTTTACATCACAATTGCTGCCTTCTTTCCTTCCCCTCCTCATACAGCCCCTCTTTTCTCCTCCCTTCCTCTCTCTGCTGAGAGTATGGTTATCCCCTCCTGAGTTTCTCATGCACCCTTGTGCATCAAGTCTCCACAGGGATAGGGGCTTCCTCACCAACTGAGGCCAGACAAGACACCTTATAGTACTACAGTGATTTTGTGGCTCTTTCCTCAGTATTGGCTATTCTGCTCCATGATCTGTAGGCTGACATTTCTATTAGTTTTGGTTTCATCAGTCCTTGGTGAATCATCAGTAAAGCATGCATGAGCCAAATTTCGTGGCCATTCCCTTGGTTCCCACAGTTCAATAGGTACCACCTTTTGGGGGAGGAGTGACAGTTTAGAGATGAGCATTATAGTCAACTGTGCTATTTCCTCAGTGTAGGAAGTCTCAGATTCCTTTGCTATTAATTCCTGGTCTCTTAGGTTCCAGTTCCATAATACCTTTCCTTCCATGGCTAAGCCTGTGAAGGACTCTGCCTTTGAATAGGTCTAAGCCATCATTCTAAGAAGCACTTTTATGACCATACTGTGCTTGGCAATTGCTAAGTATAAGGTTCTCCATAACTCATAAAATTCAGATTTATATCTCAAAGAAAGAATATTTATTCTCCATATATGGAAAGTGTTTGCAATTGAAACCAACAGGCAAATGTTGGTGAACACCTTTTTGCTTTATAAAGAGTCCCAGTTGCCAATTCATTAATAAATATTATATCCATTATTAGTATCATCAGGTTCAATATTGTTTGAAGATGAGCTTACTGGCAGTCACAAAGGCTATTCTTTAATCCAATCCCCATTGGAAATTGGCTGCTTTTCTAGTGTCCCTGTAGAGGGCATTTATAATAACATATAAACATTATTTGTGATTTCTTCAGTGTGTAAACTTACCAATTAGGAGCTGTATCTGAGTTCTTTCTCTGGGTGTTTCTGTTAAAGGCATGTGACATCACCACCTTTTTTAGTTTATCTCTAGAATTAAAAAACAAAACCTAACTTATAGAGATCTCCCTATCTATTTTGGGAATAAAACAACAAGCTACCAGCACTTTGCTCAAATATTTATCATAGCTCCAAATCACTCCAACACTTAGAGATTAAGAGTTGAATAAGTTTGAACACACAAACCTTTGAATTTACTTAAATAACTTTAAATGCCTTAACTGTGGTTTTAACACCAAACAAAATAAGTTCTCTTTATTTAAGAAAACATAAAAAGTAATGTCCAAAGCCGGCGTGGTGGTGCGTGCCTGTAATTCCAGCACTTGGGAGGCAGAGGCACGTGGATTTCTGAGTTCAAGGCCAGCCTGGTCTACAGAGTGAGTTCCAGGACAGCCAGGACTACACAGAGAAACCCTGTCTCGAAAAACCAAAAAAAAAAAAAAAAAAGAAAAGAAAAGAAAAGAAAAAAGAAAAGAAAAGAAAAGAAAAGAAAGTAATGTCCAAGATGAGTACATTTTGACCCCAAAGCATTATACAGTCTAATATTCTAAAATGTAATTAAGACACATTGTTTAAGAAAACTCATTTTTCATATCATGCCAGTAAGGCAAGTTTGCCTTTGTTAAATTATCATTCAAAAATATTATTATTGTTTCTTTATAATTTTGCATCTCTGATCAAATGAAAGGCATTTGTTAGTCTTTATAGGTGAGTTTGGTCTGAAAGACCAAGCTGTCTCATGACTTATTGACTCTCCTTATTCAGGAGACATCTTCTGTCTCAATCTAATCTTTTTAAATTTTCTTGGTATCTCCAGCTTTTCTTCTTCTGTGAAAACAAAGACAAAATCTCTTTTCCAATATAACATGTATCCAGGTTTCTATTCTGAGGTCAATATAGATTTAAAGTATACAGGTTGTTCTAATTCTTCAATTTTTACTCTATGCAATGACTCTCCACAGCTATTGTTCCTGTCTCATTAGCACTTAAAAAAATTAAAGTTAATAATGTACTATGTAATCTACATCTGGGGGTATTTATTGTCCCTTCCTATTTACTAAGCATATTTTTGAAGTATCATTAGATCTTCCTATAAGAGCTTTTCCTGTAGAATTGTGTGATATACTTATAATATGCTTTATGTTGTAATATTCAAAATAACTATTTCATTTTATTAGAGATCTATGCTGGAGCATTGTCAGCTTTAACTTCTACAGTTATCCACTTAATAGCCATAATTTCTAATAACTTTATAATTACAGAATTAGCCTTCTCAGAACTTTAAAGCAGTGGCCTAATGAAATCTTGAATATCAGTGGAATGGTGTGCATACTTTAATCTTCCAAGTAAAACAAAATGAAACATATCCATATGCCAAATTATATTTCTTTGGGTACTTTTGGGTTACCTCCTGCAGGTAATTGTTATATAGAGAACAAGTAGGATATTTATTTCTAGTTTCCTGGGCTTGTTGCCAAGTGACAGAAAAATGTTTCTGCAAACCTTTGTTGCTAATGTATAGGATGGTGAAAGGCAATCTGGTTCCTGGTTGAGCAAAGGTTAGAAACCCTAGTGACCCTAAAGGGAAGGTCGATGGTTCCATATCACAATAACCCAGTAAAACAAAATTCTAGAAGCTTATAATTAAACAGTCAAATTTATATATCAATAAATTCTCAATTCACAAGATGCCCACACAATAAATTCAGGGCCTATTGGTAATGATACAAGCTGCCATCTTGGCTCCCTCTCTCTCTCCTATCTCCTCTGCGTCAGCAACACTTAGAGCTGCCTCCCTTTTCCCTGACCAATCATAAGCCTCCTGCTGCACTAATATTTAAGTAGATTGGACAGGAAAAATCTTGCCACACTTTACCAATTAAGCTTTTTATCCCAGACACTCCTCCCTGCAAAAGGTGTTTAACCTCAGGCCCCCACTGAGAAGTGGAGTAAGGTTTTACTAATCCACTTTCCAGCATGACAATTAAATGCTTTAAAAAAATGAACTGTCTCTTCACTGGGATCCACAGCGAGGAGCCATAGACAAGGTCTACCTATAGAGCTGCAGTCTATTCTCCAGTACAAGGCCTGTCTGTGCTTCCAGCCATGAACACTAAGCCAAGCCAGCAACCTGCCAACAAGTCAAGGACTCTCCCACCTCCAAAGGACACAGCCAGAGCTCCCTTCTTTTCCCCCTCTGCCCTAGCTAGATCCAGCCTACTGAGTTCTCAGCTCTTCCAAGGCTCCCAGCAGCGCCTGGGTATCCAAGAGCCAGAGAACACTAGAATGCCCAGCATCCCTGCAGGCTCCAGCCCCAGAGCCAATCTGTTCCTCAGACTGCACTCTCTGAGGGATTCTCCATAGGCTGACATGCCCCTTTCTGGTGATATCTTGGGATAAATGCAATCAAAACTTCCCCAAGTTCCTCCTCCATGAGCAGCCTGAGCCCTGTGGCAGAGCAGACGAGGAAACCCACTAAACTTACAAACATGTTGTTTCTTATGAAATTCTTGGTTATTAGAAGTAGTTATATAATGGAGACAATTTTGCAAACATGAAGAAAGCAGATAGGACTGTAGTGGAATCTGAAAATACCTGTGCGTCAAACTCATGAACATCTTGAGAAAATGTAATACATTATTTTGAAATTCTTAAAAATGTCTCTGCTTCTAAAATTTCTTCACATTTTATTCTGAAACTTTTACTTTTCTTAAACAAATCAATTAAATTTTAATTGAACATTTAAACATTTTTTTATTCTTAATTTTTTTTCATATAGCAATTAGCCTGTTAAAATAAAGCATGGATAGGAAGCTGGAAGTATCTGTGAAATAGAGTCCTTATACTGTGTCCAAGTCCTTCACATTCCAGATTCACCCCTACCCCAAGAGAGAGGCAGCACTCAGAAGTTGCATGCTCAACATTTTATTAGTAGAGTGAAGATAAAGATTTAACTACATAGCTCCTATATAATAATCTTCTAAGGACATTGTCTTCTTAGCCCATTATCTTTTCAATTATGTTCTGAAAGAAACAGAAGAAAGATTATAGGGAAATATGGTAAAGAAGTTTCCAATTTTTTTGCTTGTCAACGAGTTAAATGACAACCCATCTCCTTCCCTTTATTTATTGTTTCCTCTCTTTGTTTTCTGATTAATTTATCACTTTAGCTTTGCACCAGAAATATGATTTGCTCTTAGATGTTACATATAAAATGAAGAAGGAGTAGTTGTTTTAGGCTGAAAGTCTTATGATTGTGGTTGAAAGCATCCAAAGATGAATTTACAAAGCTGATATGTGAAATATATTCTTTAGTAGTGAAACACTGAAACTATCCTGAATGTTGGGTCATGAGGTTAAACAGTAGAGGATTGCCACAATACTTAACATCTTAAAACCTTATAAAGTAAAACAAATCAAAACAAAATAAAAAAAAGGCAATGTTGAAAACAAGGGCAAATAACATGAGACTTATCTATACATCTTTAAACTTATTTTTAAATTTCTCAAGAGTTACATTATTCCATACATTTATAATATAATAGATCTCAACACAAATATATTACTAATGGAAAATAATTACATTTATTTAAAATAAAAAATTTTAAAAGGTTTTTCTAAATGAATTAATGGTAGTAGCTTTTAGGAAAAAAAACCAGAAAGGTATGCTTTTTTTGAAAAAGGAAGTGAAAGCATATTATGATAAAATTGAAGATTTACATGGAAAATATTTCTTACAAAACTGAAAAAATATAATGAAACATACATTAAATTTGACAATTTTCATGGAAAATTAAAGAGTAAACTGGTAGACATAAAGAATATTGCTAAATTAATTGAAAAAAGAAGAAACATTCTATGATAGAATTGAAGATTTACATGAAAAATATTTCTGATAAAATTATAGAAAAATATAGAGTAACATGTTAAAATTGAAGATTATCATGGAAAATTACACAGATAAAATGGTAGGCATAAAAATATTTCTAAATTGATTGAAAGAATTATAAACATTTTCTGATAAAATTGAAGATTTATATAGAAATATTTCTGATTAAATTGAAGAAATATATAGAAAAACAAGTTTAAAATGAAAGATTATCATGGAATATTATACAGATAAAATGGGAGACATAAAAATATTTCTAAGTTGATTGAAAGTAGAATGTCTATATATTAATATACAGATATATCTTGTGTATTATTTTTTTTTTGCTTTTTTTGTTTTTGTTTTTTATTTTCTGTATTCTTTGTTTACATTCTAAATGATTTCCCATTTCTCAGGTCTCCCCTCCCCATAAGTCACATCACCTGTTTTTTGTTACCCTAGAAAATGAAAGGGGGACCAGTGGTCTTCCAGTGATGTTGTATTTGCATGCCCCATTGATTTAAGTAGTACCTAAGTTATTTTGGTGCACTCTGATGGTACAGAGGTTTTAAAAATAATTCCAACATAGATGACAAAAAAAATGTGTCCCTTAACTCCCAGGGACTAAGACATCAACAAAGGAGAACACATGGCTTCAGTTGCATATGTAGCAGAGGACTGCCTTCTCAGACATCAAGGGAAAGAGAGGTCCTTGGACTTATGAAGTCTTGATAGTTGCCCCAGAGTGGGGGAATTGAAGGAAGGGATGTGGGAGTGGGGTGGGTGGAGGAACATCCTGATAGAAGCAGGGGGAAAGAGGATGGGATAGGGGGTTTCTGGGAGGGGGAAGCTGGGAAAAGGAATAACATTTGAAATGTAAATAAATAAAATATCCAATTTAAAAAAAAACATTAAAACAAAACAAAATCACCTTGCAGAGGCTTAAATAACAGATTCCTCCCTACCACAGGATATCTGAATATTAAATGAAATGTGATCACCACCAAGTACTTTCAATGAAAGTTTAAGAAATTATAAATTATTTTTTCTGAAAACACAAATTTAAGAGTTTCATGTGGAAAGAAAGAAAAAGGATTTCAAACCTGTCATTGCCTTCTTGGTTACTGACGAAATTGGCCTTCAGAAGATCCCTAGGGTCTTCTTGATTGACGGCCTCTGGATTGTGGCTGCTGTACTTGTGGCCTCAGTTGTAGTGTCTGCTGTGGCAGTTGTGGCTGCTTTACCTGCTGCAACTGCAGATCTGGTCTCTCCTGCTGTGACTGCTGAAGACTTCTTTGCTCTGGATCCTCTCTTATTTTATTTTCTTGGCTTTCCCCACCAACAGAGTCCTGTAGGGAAAACTTGGGTCTCCGGTTGGAAACCAGAAAACCTGTGTGGGTATGGAGTAAGTAAGTATGAGTGATGAGATGCTAATACCACTTATTTCATACACTTTATTACACTGCCCTTTTCTCTAACATGCCACTCAATATCTAACGCCCACCCCACCCCCATCACTACTATGCTATCCAGATGAGTGACTTTAAATCTAAGTATGGATGGTATGGGCCATTTTGGCTTACCATATGTTATGAGGCTTTGCAGTTTTAGGAAAGAGAATTTATACAGGATGTCTCCACAGAAAAGAAGTCACTAAGATTTCAGGAGTTAAAATTAATTATTTGCCTCTTTCAGAGAAATGGGCCTCGTGTGTGTTTCTTTCCTTCATTTTTTTCCTGAATCTTCTTCACATGTAAGAAGGAAAATCTCACATAATGTCTCCACTGTCCTGTCATAGCTGAGTCACAAAATTTCCCCCTACTGCAGTAGATTTTTCTCAGTCCAGAGAATTGTGTCTATAAGAGCAAATCAAAAATTTTCATTTCTTCCATTGAAATGTTAGTTTCAATTATATGTTAATGGCCTGCAGGTTTTTGGAATGGAATAAGGACTCAAGTAGTCTCTACCTTGACCTACAAACTCTTCAAGTCTTTTTTTTTTTAATTTTGTTAATTTAAGTCTTTTGCCTGACTTCTACTTGTGTGATCTCCTCTACCATATGCAAAAATCACAGTCCTCATAAACATATTCACATACCTCCACTTGAGTCCTGAGCTGAGCTCAGGGCCAACACGACCACCATAAGTAGGACCACCAGCATCTTGGAAGAAGCTCTAGAGTTGTTCCCAGATGTGTGCTCAGGAAAACATCATAACTGGATTTATAAGGAGTAGTGAACAATGGCACCTTTGAAGCCTGGCTGGGTTACCTTGTTTCTGATCAACAGGATGCTTTGTGCCTCTGACTCTCCTCTGGCATTGCAGCTCAACAGGATGTGTGGTAAAGAGTATAATTTTGGCAGAGCTAGGAGGGAACAATATAATACAATCAATCTAGATATTAAAATTTTACTATTCCTTGGCAAATTTTATTTTATTTAGTGAATTGTAGCCATCCATGGTTATCCATTGCATAGAGCTGGCAAATTTGGTTCCACACAGGTTCATATTTGTTACTATTAATCCGTTAGCCAAAAATGAAAAAGGTTCATATGAGGGGTTAGCATTATCACTAATAGTACAATAGTTATACTTATTTATATCTCCATATATATGATAGTCAATTATGGATTTCATGGAAGAGTAGATATTTCTCCTTGACTCTGTAGTCGGTTATAAAACACAGTTACTGTTCATCTTACTGTGGTTCAGAAAGATTATAAAGGAATCTATGAATTGTCCTTAATCAGAACACTTGGTATTGAAAGAATGCATGGCCAAAAACAATCTGATTACAAGTATTCCTCCAACTTATTAAAACCAAGAGAATCCACAATGGAATTTTGACAGCAAAGGAACATAAATTTGAACTTTTTTGATAATATATGCTATTTTACATCTTTCAGACATCAGCCCCCCCCCTTTTCAATAAATTTTTTAGAGGTTGAGATTGTTGTTGGATTTTGTTTTTGATTTTGTTGTAGTTGTTTCTATCTTTCAGGTAGTTGTTTGTCTGTCAATCAGAGACACTAACATTGATAACTCTGGTATGCAGAGGAATAAAGTGGCCTATTGCCTCTCCCAGAATATTAGTTGTACTGTACCTTCTCACATAAATGTCATTAATCATCAGATATAATTTTATTCTTGGGTTGATCTACAACAGAGGGAAGCATATGTATAATATCCTGATACTTATTATTTCCTACTCTCTACTGACTTGTAAATTAAACTTTTAAGCTATTTTTACCATGTTTATTTAATATCTTCTATTTGGAGAAAATGGCTTTTTGAGAGAATGCATTTATTCAGTCATGTAAATATATGTCTATTCTATTCTTCACTCTCTTGTTTCAATTTTGATTTTCAAAAATTTGGTAACAAGGCATTGCAGTTACAATAGGGCATTTTGTTGGGTATGTGCATTCCTTGCTGTATTTTAATTTAATGCTTATTTTATTATATTTAAAGTTTAAATATCAGACAATAGTCTCTTCCTTATCATTGAAGGATTAGTTTGGCTTCCTCTTATCATTTGGCATTTACACAGGATTTACAGGAATTTTAGTTTCCCTGCAGGGCCAAGGCTAACTTGCTGGCATTTGGTAATTGGAAAGGCAGGGTAGGCCATGTCAGCACCAATGTCTACTGTTGACAATGGGAATTGTCCAAGATATGTGAGTTTCTTTGGCTCTTTGTGCAAGGACGTAGAGACTAATATTGTAAGCTTCTCACAGTAATCTGCTTTAAATAAATAACAGGTCCCTGAAGCTGACCAGAATATTCTCTCTGGCATGATGATGGCTATATTTGGACATAAAATTCTATTAGCGCTTGGTGCTTTTTCACCTATTATTTCAAATGAATAGTGCTTCTTTCTTGCTTCATTTACACGGGTCTTTCTAATTAGTTCTATGACAAGTCATAGTTTTTTCAGAAGCTATATAAAAAGAGAATATGGCAGAGAAGTGTTTTGTTGAGGCACCTTATGGCAGACTTGTAGGTGGGAAAGGGATGTTGGGGACTAGAAACAGGAGTCAGAGCCAGCCAGGCTGAGGGCTTGAACATAATGTATTTGCTGTGGACAACAGGTGATGATTCTGCCAAAAAAACCACTTAGCTCTGGCATTTTCTTGACCTTCTCTTATGGCAGCAATGTCTGAAAGAGATTAGTGCATAATGGAAGAAACAATTCCTTGTGATTCAACCAGAGGCAACTACAGCAGGGATTGTTATTTAACTGAAAGAGAGGGGCTAGCAATTAGGAAGCATAGAGCTGAAGCAAGGACCAAGATAATTAACAGGCATAATTCAATTTATAGTATGTTGAGGCACTAAAGCATTTATTTTATTTGCCTGTGATATACATGTAAATGTTAGCATGCATTTAAAAGTGGTTAAGGTTTCTGTATTCTAAAACTTGTTCCCATAGTAACTCAGTATGACTCACAGGCAGCAGGTCAGTCCCTTTAGTGACCCTCTCTTTGCCTTCTGGATGGTGATCTTTGTGCTATGTCCTTACATGAAGTTTGCTCTTTTCACATGGCTTCCTGTATTTCTTGCTGTGTCCTCATATGCTTCCATTTACAGGAACAAAATCATTTTGGATCGTGGTGATGAACTGCTTTGGTTTTCCTTAGTTACTTCATTAAAAGTTCCACTTTCAAGTACAGTTCTATACTTGAGGGCCTAAGTTCAATACAGGATTAGGAAAGATGAGGACACATAATACCATCCATGATACTGCCCAGTGAATTTTCATTTAATTATATTCATTTTATTTCATTGGTCAAAAACAGGATTGACTTGCACATCTAAGTTCTTTCAGGTGGGTCTGTGAACATACACAGTTTGCTTGTTATTTAAAATATTTCCTTATGACCACTTAAATAGATCCACGAAGATCATGCCTCTCCAGGGGTTCTCTCTCTCTCTCTCTCTCTCTCTCTCTCTCTCTCTCTCTCTCTCCCCTCCCCCCTCTCTCTCTCTGTGTGTGTGTGTGTGTGTGTGTGTGTGTGTGTGTGTGTGTAATATTCTGGCCTTAACTGAATGCTATATTAGTTCTTTTTTTAATGACTGAAATATATTTATTTGAAAGGACTATAATAATGCTGTAGAAAAACATGTATCTTGAAAACATTCACATTTTTCCAGTTAGTGCACATCTCATGTTTCTATATTTTGATTACCTTACTCCCATTTCTTTTCAGATGAGAACTTTGAAGACAAATTAAACCTCTAGAACCACCTATTACTCTGTACTTTTCCCCATTTCTTGATAGTTTTGCATGTGAAGTATTGTCAATAGGAAAACCTAATATAAAACAAGTGTCACTGACTATCTGTACTATCTCAGAATTTTCTAATTACCAGATTTTTCTTTTAGCATTAAATTTAAGAGGATATTATTTAAATACAAATTTTCAAAGGTCTAATTGAGATATTTGCTTTTCTATATACCACTTATTGTCAGTGTTCCTTAAATGAAGCTGAATTTGGAGAAATGAAGCTGAGGGTATATAAGTCAAAATTAGCTTTTTGTTATATATACCAGACATTGACATTAGGAAAATGGGAGAATATACAATAGACTTAAAAATTATTAAAAAATTGATTATAAGCATTCCAAGAAAAATTAGTGGGGTGAAGAACAGAGATTGGAACAATCAAAAAAGCATGCTATTTGAGCACAGCTTGAAAGTAGGCAAATGTGCTAATTAATATTTTGAATATATTAGATTATTATCTGAAAGAAATACCATTTTATCAAATGAAAGGTCTTGTTACAATTTGATCTTTTGTTTAGATATTAACTAATTATTATTATAAATAAGGGAATACTTATCATTAAGTTATACAGTTTGTCATCATATATACTTATTTTTTGTTTTTAAATATAATTAATTATTAAGCTGAGTTAGCATTCCATTATTCTACAGGCTTTTAAAAATGTATTCTTCCCCTTGTTGTTTTTTTAATCCTTGGGAACAATTTTAATAGCCCTCTCTTTATAAGAGATATATGAAGAAGAAAAGAGACCAGAAATATATTGTTTGAATAATAAAAATAACAAACATGGATAAGCAGACACATAAAACAGTATATTCCTCAAGAGTCACATATGCATTTTTTAAATATGCATTAATTTTAAATATTGGCTTTATATTAGGTCATAAAGAAAGTATCAAATTTTTAAAATTTAAAATTATTTACAACAGACCATGTAGTCACAGTAACTTTAAGTTAGAAATCAAGAGTAAAAAGTTAAACAAAAGTCCATATATTATTGGAAATCAAAAATTGTATCTATAAATAACTGATATTTAAAGAAAAGAGCATTTCAGAAGCAGATAATTTGGTATTTGTATGTAGTTCAATGGCAGAGTGCCTATAATGTTCAATATTTTGGAATGCAGTGACAAAATATAGAGCACAGACCGAAGCAAAGTCCATTCACAGAATGCCCCACCTTGGGATCCATCCCATGGGTGTGCACTAAAACCAGACACTATTGCTGATGTCAAGATGTGCTTGTAGACAGGAGACTGTCATGGCTGTTCTCTGAGAGACTCTGCCAGCACCTTACTGAGACAGATTCAGATACTTAAAAACAATCATTGGACTGAGCCTGGGAACCCTATGGAAGAGGTAGAGGAAGGACTAAAAGAACTGAAGGGGATTGCGACCCCATAGGAAGAACACCAGTATCAACTAACCGAACCCCTCAGAGGTCCCAGTAACTAAGCCAGCAACCAAAAAGCACACATGGGCTGGTCCTGGTCCCCTGATACATATGTAGTAGAGGACTTCCTTGTCTGGCCTCAGTGGGAACAGATGCACTTGGTCCAGAGGAGTTTTGATGCCCCAGAGAAGGGATGCTAGACAGGTGAGGTAGGAGTGGGTAGGTGGGTGGGGAAGCACCCTGTTAGAGGTAAATGGGTGGAGGGATGGGAGTACTCACAGAGGGAGGACCAAGAAGGTTGACAATATTTAAAATGTAAGTAAATAAAATAATTAATAAAAAGAACAAAATGTTTGTATATCAAATGCAAGTTTAAATTCACTTTATTGAATAAAAATCAAACTAAAAAAGCAACATAATATGTGATTTTACTTATGACATTTGGAAGAAAATATCAGCAATTTAGAAATCAGATTAATGTTTATAATGTGAGATTAGAGAATGTCAATTATATAATGTGAGCATAAAAAATTGTCAGTATCAACTTTGATAGTGGATATAAATGATGAGTTGTTCTGTATGTGCACTATGTTTTAATACTTAAAGACTCAAAATTCCTGTAAGTAAGACACGAAGTGTAAACAAGTTGTGATACAGAGAGAACTATATTTTTATTATTTAGTTCAGATCTTATTTCCATTTTGGGGAAGATGGAGATTATATTAGTTCTTAAATTTGCCAAGTGACCTATTCAAAATAGAATAGAGTTGCTATATCCAATTTTTAATAATCTCATAACTGTTGCTCACTCTTCTTGTCATTATATATATATATATATATATATATATAAATATATTATTTTCTACTCTCACAAATGTCTCCTATTTACTCTCTCTTTCTTTCTCTCTCTCTCTCTCTCTCTCTCTCTCTCTCTTTCTCTTCTCTTCTCTTCCTCCTTGATTTCTTCCTCTCTCTATATTCATTCTCCCTCTAGCAATTTTTTTTTACTTGTACATTGTCAACTTTATTATTTTAGTTCTTTGGCTCCAAATTATTCTTTCTTCTAATTTGTTTGAACACCATGGGTTTATTAATTAAACCCTTAGAATCTATGAAGTCCATCCTAGTTTATATGTTCAAAGCCAAGAATCTTTTAAGAATCAAAGATGTGTCTATCATTCTTTCTTGCCATATTTCTTATGAAAACACAGAAATTTAGAAATTTAGAAACCAAATTAATGTCGCTATCTAGTTGCCTTTAGCAAAGAAATTATTTTCAAAGTTACAGCCAAGTAAGTTTGCAATTCTCCAAATGGTTCTTACAATGCAGGGAAAATTGAGAATGAACAGGTGAAAGGAAATCCTTAAAACCTATGAGGAAATATACATTGCAATTAATGGTTGATTCTTTGTAATGATGAACTTGTGTGTGTGCATTAAAATATAGTCAAGTGAAGAAATAAACTAATCAAATATACCGCATCTTACTGAATATAGAGAAAAATCCCTAGAAAGATCTATATGCTTTACAACCATCCCCTTGTGGTATTTTAATACTAAATGCAGTCTGCACTTGGAGTAGCACAGGGGCAGAGTCCACACATGAAAGTAAGTGGAGAGATAAAAGGTGTACAGAAGAAAGGGAGAGTAGGTGAGAGTAACTGAAGGACCTTTCAAGAAAAAGCTGCTTAGTTGTCAGAATGTCCCTCCAGACATTTTTATTTTCATTTTCATTTTATTTTTTCTTTTTATGCTTTAAATCAGTCTAACTCTATAGCCCAGGCTGTCAAAGAACTTATGTTCTGTCTTCCTTTTGTTGAGTACTAGGAATACTACCATGTGTTACTTTGTGTGACCTACTTCTTTCCCTTCAATAGTGATTGTCTTAGTGTTTTACTGTTGTGAACAGACACCATGACCAAATGCAAGTTTTATAAAAGACAACATTTAATTGAGGTTGACTTACAGCCTCAGAGGTTCAGTCCATTGTCATCAAAGCAGAAACATGGCAGCATCCAGGCAGATATGGTGCAGGAGGAGCTGAGAATTTTAAATCTTTATCTGAAGGCTACTAGTAGAAGACTGACTTCCAGGCAACTAGGGTGAGAGTCTTAATCCCACTCCCACAGTGACACACCTACTCCAACAAGGCCATAACTCCTAATAGGGTCACTTCCTGGGCCAATGATATACAAACCGTCACAGTTATACACTCTGTAAACAGAACAGAAAGCTTATTTTTTTCCAGCATTTTACCAAGTATTCGTCATCATGATAAAATACCTTAGCTTTAGTGGGGAAAATGAGCACAACCAATGAAAGTAGATTGCCTCTGTATGCTTTACAGTCACAACAGATCAACTGGATTACAAATGTCACTGTGAGCATTAAGTAATTCAATCATTTTGGTAATACAATTTTGAAATTATACCAAAGTCTAAAGAAGTATGCATATCCTTGATTTGCCTACATATTCTGGTTACAATATTATGATACAGGTTCCCAAATGGTATGCTCTCAAACTATTTTAGGATGTTAGTCTCTACCAACCTCTCTTCGACTATGTTATTTATGATACATAGTAGGCATTAAGCATTATTGGCCATTGTTTTATCCTCCAAACCAACTTGCTAGTTTTATGTGGATAGTTTTATGGTCTCACTGTAAATGTGGGTTGACCGAGTTTGAGTTGTATGTTACTGTGAATGAAAATATTGCTCTTAGAGGCAGTCAGCCTGTTCTCTTCCCCAAAAAGTAAGTTGGGGTCTGGAGTTTGTTATTATGTTCCACAACTCTATGTATTTCATTCTAAGTTAAGAGAAGAGCAGGTGTACTTGTATTGGAAGCTAGCCAATGAGCATCATATTTTGAGGTTTGACAGGTAGAGTTAAGAAAATATTTTCTTCTATAAATGAGATATGATCACACTACCTCAGTCTTGTAGCATCTTGTAGTTTCCCCATTCCAATGTAGATCCCCTAAAAAGCAGATCATGTATATGCTTCTTGATTCATACCCACATATGTCAGGAGCCATATAGGACAAGCTAATATACTATCAGGTGATCATCCTGAAATGGCCTGGTTCAGATTATTATATAATCTGGGACAGGTGAGCCCTCATTATGCAAGGCTATGAGGGACTAATTTTGGGAAAAATTCCTGCTATTAATATGGTTTTCCTGTTATTATTAAACATATATAATATTCAATAAGTAATAATACAACACTTTGTAGCAGATTTCTGCAGATGCACAAAGATTTACTCGCTTATAGTGATGCTGTGAAGACAAATAGATGACTTAACTTTTAATGATGATCCTATAAGAATTCCTAAAATTATATCTGTGATTATTAACCTCTGTTATAACGGGACTCCTATTAGTTCCTTTGCTGATCATCAAAACTGCAATAAGAACTCTGCCAGTCTCCCAAGTGTCACCAGTTAATTGCTCTTATATGGCAACCAGACTTTCTCCTCCTCAGAACACACACCACGAGGTTGTAAAACAATTAACCAAAGTTCATAAAAAGGGAACTAATGATTTATCATAGGTTCTAGGAGAGAAGATAAAATATTGACAGGGTCTATCCACACAAATCTTCCCTTATAACTTAGTTATAAGGGGTTTTTTGTTTGTTTGTTTGTTTGTTTGTTTGTTTGTTTTAATTTCTTTTTTTCTTAATTTCTATATTCTTTGTTTACATTCCAAAGGCTTTCCCCTTTCCCAGTTCCCCCCTCACCATATGTCCCAAAAGTCTTCTTACCTAAACCCATTCCCCAATCACCCCCCCCCATTTCTCTGTTCTGATACACTCCTACAAATCTGGATCCAGTCTTTTCAGGACCAGGGTCCTTTCCTTCCTTCTTCTTGGGAATCTTTTGATTTGCTAATTGTGCCTTGGGTATTCAGAGCTTTGGGCTCATTAATAACCACTTATCAGTGATTGCATTTCATGTGTATTCTTTTGTGATTGGGTTAACTCACTTAGGATGATATTTTCCAGATCCAACCATTTGCCTACAAATTGCATGAATTCATTATTTTTAATTGCTGAATAGTATTCCATTGTATAAATATACCACATTTTCTGTATCCATTCCTCCTTTGAGGGACATCTAGGCTCCTTCCAACTTCTGGCTATTATAAATAAGGCTGCTATGAACATAGTGGAGCATGTATCTTTATTGTATGCAGGGGAATCCACTGGGTATATGCCCAGGAGTAGTATGACAGGGTCCTCTGGAACTGTTATGCCCAATTCTCTGAGGAACCACCATACTGATTTCCAGAGCGGTTGTACCATCTTGCAATCCCACCAACAGTGGAGGAGTGTTCCTTTTTCTCCACATCCTCGCCAGCACCTGTTGTCCCTTGAGTTTTTAATCTTAGCCATTCTGACTGGTGTGAGGTGGAATCTCAGGGTTGTTTTGATTTGTATTTACCTGATGACTAATGATGTTGAACATCTCTTAAGGTGCTTGTCAGCCATCCAAATTTATTGTGGTGAAAATTCTTTGTTTAGCTCTGTACCCCATTTTTGATAGGGTTATTTGGTTCTTTGGGGGTCTAACTTCCTGAGCTCTTAGTATATATTGGATAATAGCCCTCTGTCAGATGTGGGGTTGGTGAAGATCTTTCCCCAATTTGTTGGTTGCTGTTTTGTCCTTCTGACAGTGTCCTTTGCCTTACAAAAACTTTGAAATTTTATGAGGTCCCATTTGTCAATTCTTGATCTTAGAGCATAAGCTATTGGTACTCTGTTTAGGAATTTTCCCCTGTGCCCATGTCCTCCAGGGTCTTCCCCAGTTTCTTTTCTATTAGTTTCAGTGTGTCTGGTTTTATGTGGAGGTCCTTGATGCACTTGGAGTTGATCTTACTACAAGGAGATAAGAGTGAGTCAATTCGCATTTTTCTGCATGTTGGCCTCCAGTTGAACCAGCAACATGTGTTGCAAAGGCTATCTTTTATTTTTCCACGGGATGGTTGTAGCTCCTTTATGAAAGATCAAGTGACCATAAGTCTTTGGGTTCATTTCTGGGTCTTCAATTCTATTCCATTGATCTACTTGCCTGTCGCTGTACCAGTACCATGCATGTTTTAGCACAATATCTCTGTAATACTGTTTGAGGTCAGGGATATTGATTCCCCTAGAAGTCCTTTTATTGTTGAGAATAGTTTTAGCTATCCTGGGTTTTTTCTTACTCCTGATGAATTTGAGAATTGTTCTTTCTAGATCTATGAAGAATTGATTTGGGATTTTGATGGGGATTGCATTGAGTCTGTAGATTGCTTTTGGCAAGATGGTCTTTTTTACTATATTGATCCTGCCAATCCAAGAACATGGAATATTTTTCCATCTCCTGAGGTCTTCTTCGATTTCTTTCTTCAAATACTTGAAGTTCCTGTTATACAGCTCTTTCACTTGTTTGGTTAAAGTCATTCCAAGATACTTTATATTGTTTGTGGCTATTGTGAAGGGTGTTATTTCCCTAATTTCTTTCTCAGCCTGCTTGTCCTTTGAGTAGAAGAAGGCTACTGATTTAATTGAGTTGATTTTATAACCAACCACTCTACTGAAGTTGTTTATCAGCTGTAGGAGTTCTCTGATGGGGTTTTTTGGGTCAATTACATATACTATCATATCATCTGCAAAAAGTGATAGTTTGACTTCTTCCTTTCCAATTTGTATCCCTTTGACTTCCTTATGTTGTCTAATTGCTCTTGCTAGAAATTCAAGTACTATATTGAAAAGATATGGAGAGAGAGGGCAGCCTTGTCTAGTCCTTGATTTTAGTGGGATTGCTTCAAGTTTCTCTCCATTTATTTTGATGTTGGCTACTGGTCTGCTGTATATTGCTTTTACTATATTTAGATATGGGCCTTGAATTCCTGTTCTTTCCAGGACGTTTAGCATGAAAGGATGCTGAATTTTGTCAAATGCTTTTTCAGTATCTAATGAGATGATCATGTTTTTTTTTTCTTTTAGTTTGTTTATGTAGTGGATTACATTGATGGATTTTCATATATTGAACCATCCCTGCATCACTGGGTTGAAGCTTACTTGATCATGGTGAATGATCATTTTCATGTGCTCTTGGATTTGGTTGGCAAGAATTTTATTTAGTATTTTTGCAATCAATATTCATAAGGGAAATTGGCCTTTAGTTCTCTTTCTTTGTAGGATCTTTGTGTGTTTTTGGTATCAGTGTTATTGTGGCTTTGTAGAATGAGTTGGGCAGTGTTCCTTCTGTTTCTATTTTGTGGAATAGTTTGAAGAGTATTGGTGTTAGGTCTTCTTTGAAGAGCTGATATAATTCTGCACTAAAACCATCTGGTCCCGTACTGTTTTTTGGTTGGGAGACTTTCTATAAGCCCTTCTATTTCTCTAGGGGTTATGGGACTGTTTAGCTGATCTAATTGATCCTGGTTTAATTTTGGTGTTTGGTACCTGTCTAGGAAATTGTCCATTTCATCCAGATTCTCCAGTTGTGTTAAGTGTAGGCTTTTGTAGTACGATGTGATGATTTTTTTAATTTCCTCAGTTTCTGTTGTTATATCCCCCTTTACATTTCTAATTTTGTTAATTTGGATACTATCTCTGTGCCCTTTGGTTAGTCTAGCTAAGGGTTTATATATCTTGCTGATTTTCTCGAAGAACCAGCTCTTCGTTTTGTTGATTCTTTGTAGGTATAGATGAGAGTGAAGATATACAACATAAAGGGCCAGCAAATATCTTCAACAAAATTATGGAAGAAAACTTCCCTAACCTAAAGAGAGAGATGCCCATGAATATACAAGAAGCTTACAGAACTCCAAACAGACTGGACCAGAACAGAAATACCTCCTGTCACATAATAATCAAGACCCCAAGTGTACTAAAGAAAGAATATTAAAGGCAGTAAGAGAAAAAGGACAAGTAACATATAAAGGAAGACCTATCAGAATTACACCAGACTTCTCACCTGAGACCACGAAAGCTAGAAGATCCTGGGTGGACCTCATGCAGACTCTAAGAGAACACAAACTTCAGCCAAAACAACTATACCCAGCAAAACAGTCAATCGCCATAGATGGGGAAACCAAAGTATTCCATGACAAAACCAAATTTGCACAATATCTATCTACAAACCCAGCCCTACAAAGGATGATAGGGCGAACATACCAACACAAGGGGGGAAACTACACCTCAGAAGAAACAAGATAGAAACCCCCTCTCATCAAACCCAAAAGAAGAGAACCACTCAAATATAAAAAATAACGCCCAAAATGTCAGGAAGTAATAATTACTATTCCTTAATATCTCTTAACATCAATGGACTCAATTCCCCAATAAAAAGACAAAGACTAACAGACTGGATACAGAAACAGGACCCTACATTTTCCTGCATACAGAAAACACATTTCAGTGTCAAAGACAAACACTACCTTAGAGTGAAAAGCTGAAAGACAATTTTACAAGCAAATGGTCTCAGGAAACAAGCTGGAGTAGCCATTCTAATATCAGATAAAATTGACTTTCAACCTAAAGTCATCAAAAGAGACACGGAAGGTCACTTCTTGCTTGTCAAAGGGAAAATCCATCGAGATGAATTCTCAATACTGAACATCTATGCTCCAAATGTAAGGGCACCCTCATTTGTAAAAGAAACTTTACTAAAGCTTACAACACACATTGCACCTAACACAATAATTGTAGGTGACTTCAATACTCCACTCTCCTCAATGAACTGATCAGGAAAGCAGAAACTAAACAGGGACACAGTGAAACTAATTGAAGCTTTGGACCAATTGGATTTAACAGATATATATATAACATTTGATCCTAAAGCAAATAATATACCTTTTTCTCAGCACCGCATGGTACCTTCTCCAAAATTGATCATATAATTGGTCATAAGACAGACCTCAACAAATACAAGAAGACCAAACTAATCCCATGCCTCCTATCAGATCACTATGGAGTAAAAGTGGTCTTCAATGGCAAGAAAAACAACAGAAAGCCCACATACACATGGAAACTGAACAATATTCTACTCAATGACACCTTGGTCAAGGAAGAAATAAAGAAAGAAATCAAAGACCTTTTAGAATTCAATGAAAATGAAGGTACGGCTTACCCAAATCTATGGGACACAATGAAAGCAGTGCTAAGAGGAAAACTCATAGCCCTGAGTGCCTCCAAAAAGAAACTGGAGAGAGCATGCACTAGCAACTTAACTGTTCACCTGAAGGCCCTGGAACAAAAAGAAGCTAATTCCCTCAGGAGGAGTAGAAGACAGGAAATCATCAATCTAAAGGCTGAAATCAATCAAGTAGAAACAAAGAGAACCATACAAAGAATCGACAAAACCAAGAACTGGTTCTTCGAGAAAATCAACAAGATAGATAAACACTTAGCTAGACTAACCAAAGGGCACAGAGACAGTATCCAAATTAACACAATTAGAAATGAAAAGGAGGATATAACAACAGAAACTGAGGAAATTCAAAAAATCATCAATATTACTACAAAAGCCTATACTCAACACAACTGGAGAATCTGGAGGAAATGGACAATTTCCTAGACAGATACCAAATACCAAAATTAAACCAGGATCAATTAGATCAGCTAAACAGTTCCATAACCCCTAGAGAAATAGAAGGGCTTATAGAAAGTCTCCCAACTAAAAAAGTACGGGACCAGATGGTTTTAGTGCAGAATTCTATCAGACCTTCAAAGACCTAATACCAATATTCTTCAAACTATTGCACGAAATAGAAACAGAAGGAACACTGCCCAACTCGTTATACAAAGCCACAATAACACTGAAACCAAAAGCACACAATGATCCTGCAAAGAAAGAGAGTTATAAGGTTTCTAAACCTTAGGTAAACCTGTAGGACTCAGGTGATAGTCCTACAGTCCTCGTTTAGCTGGATAATTACTCCTTTCTATTAGATAAATTCTTTATTTACATTTCAAATTATTTCCTCTCTCTTAGTTCCCCATCCCCAAAAGTTCCCTAAGCCCTCTTCCCTCCTCCTGTTCCCGAATCCACTCCCTCCCACTTCCCTGTCCTGGTATTCCCCTACACTGCTGCATAGAGCCTTTCCAGGCCCAGGGGCCTCTCCTTTTTTCCTCCTGGATGTCATTTGATATGTGAATTGTGTCTTGGATATTTCAAGCTTCTGAACTGATGTCCACTTATAAGTGAGTGCACACCATGTGTGTTCTTTTGTGATTGGGTTACCTCACTTAGGATGATATTTTCCAGTTCTACCTATTTGCCTAAGAATTTCATGAATTCATTGTTTTTAATAGCTGAGTAGTATTCCATAGTGTATATATACCACATTTTCTGTAACAATTCCTCCATTGAGGGACATCTGGGTCATTTCCAGCTTCTGGCTATTATAAGTAGGGCTGCTATGAACATAGTGGAGCATGCGTCTTTATTGCATGCTGTGGAATCTTCTGAGTATATGCACAGGAGTAGTATAACAGCATCCTCCAGAAGTATCATGCCCAGTTTTCTGAGGAACTGCCAGACTGATTTCCAGAGTGGTTGTACTGGCTTACAATCCCACCAGCAGAGGAGGAATGTTCCTTTTTCTCCACATCCTCACCAGCATCTTCTGTCTCCTGAGTTTTTGATCTTAGCCATTCTGACTGGTATGAGGTGAAATCTCAGGTTTGTTTTGATTTGCATTTCCCTGATGACTAAGGATATTGAACATTTCTTTAGGTACTTCTCAGTCATTCGATATTCCTCAGGTAAAAAATTTTTGTTTAGCTCTGTACCCCATTTTTAATAGGGTTATTTGGCTCTCTGGAGTTTATCTTTTTTTTGTTTTTGTTTTTTTGTTTTTGTTTGTTTGTTTGTTTGTTTGTTTTGAGACAGGGTTTCTCTGTGTAGTCCTGGCTGTCCTGGAACTCACTCTGTAGACCAGGCTGGCTTCGAACTCAGAAATGCGCCTGCCTTTACCTCCCAAGTGCTGGGATTACAGGCATGTGCCACCACGCCCAGCTGGAGTTTATCTTCTTGAGTTCTTTGTATACCTTAGATCTTATCTTTCTGTTGAATGCAAAGTTGGTAAAAATCTTTTCTCAATTTGTTGGTTGCCATTTTGTCATTTTGACAGTGACCTTTGCCTTCTAGAAACTTTTTAATTTTATGAGGTCCCATTTGTCAATTCTTTTTTTTTAATTTTTATTTTTTATATCAATGTTTACATTCCAAAGGCTTTCCCCTTTCCCAGTTCCCCCCTCCCTATGTCCCATAGTTCCTCTCCCCCCCAACTATTCCCCAATCATTCCCCCTCCCCCCACAGTTTCTCTACAAAACTGGATCCAATCTTTCCAGGCCCAGGGTCCTCTCCTTTCTTCTTGGGAATCATTTGACTTGCTAATTGTGCGTTGAGTATTTAGGGCTTCTGGGCTCATTAATATCCACTTATCAGTGATTGCATTTCATGTGTATTATTTTGTGATTGGGTTAGCTCACTCAGGATGATATTTTCCAGGTCTAACCATTTACCTACAAATTGCATGAATTCATTATTTTTAATTGCTGAGTAGTATTCCATTGTAAAAATATACCACATTTTCTGTATCCATTCCTCCTTTGAGGGATATTTGGGCTCCTTCCAATTTCTGGCTATTATAAACAAGGCTGCTATAAACATAGTGGAGCATGTGTCTTTATTGTATGCAGGGGAATCCTCTGGGTATATGCCCAGGAGTGGTATGCCAGGGTCCTCTGGAAGGGACATGCCCAATTTTCTGAGGAACTGCCACACTGATTTCCAGAGTGCTTTTACCATTTTGCAATCCCACCAACAGTGGAGGAGTGTTCCTCTTTCTCCACATCCTCGCCAGCATTTGTTGTCTCTTGAGTTTTTAATCTTAGCCATTCTGACTGGTGTGAGGTGGAATCTCAGGGTTGTTTTGATTTGCATTTCTCTGATGACTAATGATGTTGAACATCTCTTAAGGTGCTTGTCAGCCATCCAAATTTATTGTGGTGAAAATTCTTTGTTTAGCTCTGTACCCCATTTTTTGATAGGTTTATTTGGTTCTTTGGGGTCTACCTTCTTGAGTTCTTTGTATATATTGGATATTAGCCCTCTGTCGGATGTGGGGTTGGTGAAGATCATTTCCCACTTTGTTGGTTGCTGTTTTGTCCTTCTGACAGTGTCCTTTGCCTTGCAGAAACTGCAATTTTATGAGGTCCAATTTGTCAATTCTTTTTTTTTCTTTTTTTTAATTTTTATTTTCTATATTCTATGTTTACATTCCAAAGGCTTTCCCCTTTCCCAGTTACCCCCCACCATATGTCCCATAATTCCTCCCCCCATGCTATTCCCCACTCATTCCCCCCCCCCACGATTTCTCTGTTCTGGGTCTACAATACTGGATCCAATCTTTACAGGCCAAGGGTCCTCTCCTTTTTTTCTTTTTGAGAGTCATTTGACTTGCTAATTGTGCCTTGAGTATTTAGGGCTTCTGGGCTCATTAATATCAACTTATCAGTGATTGCATTTCGTGTGTATTCTTTTGTGATTGGGTTATCTCACTTAGGATGATAGTTTCCAGATCTAACCATTTACCTACAAATTGCAGGAGTTCATTATTTTTAATTGCTGAGTAGTACTCCATTGTATAAATATAACACATTTTCTGTATCCATTCCTCTATTGAGGGATATCTGGGCTCCTTCCAATTTCTGGCTATTATAAACAAGGCTGCTATAAACATAGTGGAGCATGTGTCTTTATTGTATGCAGAGGAATCCTCTGGGTATATGCCCAGGAGTGGTATGCCAGGGTCCTCTGGGAGTGGCATGCCCAATTTTCTGAGGAACCGCCACACTAATTTCCAGAGCGGTTTTACCATTTTGCAATCCTACCAACAGTGGAGGAGTGTTCCTCTTTCTCCACATCCTCGCCAGCACTAGTTGTCTCTTGAGTTTTTAATCTTAGCCATTCTGACTGGTGTGAGGTGGAATCTCAGGGTTGTTTTGATTTGCATTTCCCTGATGACTAATGATGTTGAACATTTCTTAAGGTGTTTCTCGGCCATCCGAATTTCTTCTGGTGAAAATTCTTTGTTTAGCTCTGTACCCCATTTTTTGATAGGGTTATTTGGTTCTTTGGGGTCTAACTTCTTGAGTTCTTTGTATATATTGGATATTAGCCCTCTGTCTGATGTGGGGTTGGTGAAGATCTTTTCCCAAATTGTTGGTTGCCGTTTTGTCCATCTGACAGTGTCCTTTGCCTTACAGAAACTTTGTAATTTTATGAGGTCCCATTTGTCAATACTTGACATAAAACCAGACACACTGAAACTATTAGAAAAGAAACTTGGGAAGACCATTTGTCAATTCTTGATCTTAGTGCATAAGCTATTGGTGTTCTGTTCAGGAACTTTCCCCCTGTGCCTATGTCCTCCAGGGTCTTCCCAAGTTTCTTTTCTAATAGTTTCAGTGTGTCTGGTTTTATGTGGAGGTCCTTGATCCACTTGGAGTTGATCTTAGTGCAAGGAGATAAGAGTGGGTCAATTCGCATTCTTCTGCATGTTGACCTCCAGTTGAACCAGCACCATTTGTTGAAAAGACTATCTTTTTTCCACAGGATGTTTGTGGCTCCTTTATCAAAGATCAAGTGACCATAAGTCTGTGGGTTAATTTCTGGGTCTTCAATCCTATTCCATTGATCCACTTGCCTGTTGCTGTACCAATACCATGCAGTTTTTAACACAATTGCTCTGTAGTACTGTTTAAGGTCAGGGATATTGATTCCCCCAGAAGTCCTTTTATTGTTGAGAATAGTTTTAGCTATCCTGGGTTTTTTGTTGCTCCAGATGAATTTGAGAATTGCTCTTTCTAGATCTATAAAGAATTGAGTTGGGATTTTGATGGGGATCGCATTGAATATGTATACTGCTTTTGGCAAGATGGCCATTTTTACTATATTGATCCTGCCAATCCAGGAGCAAGAAATATTTTCCATCTTCTGAGGTCTTCTTCGATTTCTTTCTTCAAGGACTTGAAGTTCCTGTCATACAGATCTTTCGCTTGTTTGATTAGAGTTACACCAAGGTACTTTATGTTGTTTGTGGCTATTGTGAAGGGTGTTATTTCCCTAACTTCTTTCTCAGCCTGCTTGTCCTTTGAGTACAAGAAGGCTACTGATTTGCTTGAGTTAATTTTATAACCAGCCACTTTGCTGAAGTTGTTTATTAGCTGTAGAAGTTCTCTGGTGGAATTTTTTGGGTCACTTAAGTAAACTATCATATCATCTGCAAATAATGATAGTTTGACTTCTTCCTTTCCAATTTGTATCCCTTTGACTTCCTTATGTTGTCTAATTGCTCTCGCTAGAACTTCAAGTACTATATTGAAAAGATATGGAGAGAGAGGGCAGCCTCGTCTAGTCCCTGATTTTAGTGGGATTGCTTCAAGTTTCTCTCCATTTATTTTGATGTTGGCTACTGGTGTGCTGTAGATTGCTTTTACTACGTTTAGGTATGGGCCTTGAATTCCTGCTCTTTCCAAGACTTTTAGCATGAAAGGATGCTGAATTTTGTCGAATGCTTTTTCAGCATCTAATGAGATGACCATGTGGTTTTTTCTTTTAGTTTATGTAGTGGATTACATTGATGGATTTCCGTATATTGAACCATCCCTGCATCCCTGGTCACAAGACAGATGTCAACAAATACAAGAAGATCGAGCTAATCCCATGCCTCCAATCAGATCACCATGGAGTAAGAGTGGTCTTCAATAGCAACAAAAACAACAGAAAGCCCACATACACATGGAAACTGAACAATACTCTACTCAATGACACCTTGGTCAAGGAAGAAATAAAGAAAGAAATCAAAGACTTTTTAGAATTCAATGAAAATGAAGGTACAACCTACCCAAATTATGGGACACAATGAAAGCAGTGCTAAGAGGAAAGATCATAGCTCTAAGTGCATCCAAAATGAAACTGGAGAGAGCATACACTAGCAGCTGAACAGCACACCTTAAAGCCCTGGATGAAAAAGACATTAATTCACCCAGGAGGAGTAGAAGACAAGAAATAATCAAACTCAGGGCTGAAATCAATCAAATAGAAACAAAGAGAACCATACAAAGAATCAACAAGACCAGGAGCTGGTTCTTTGAGAAAATCAACAAGATAGATAAACCCTTAGCCAGACTAACCAAAGGACACAGAGACAGAATCCAAATTAACGAAATTAGAAATGAAAAGGGAGATATAACAACAGAAAGTGAGGAAATTCAAAAGATCATCAGATCCTACTACAAAGGTCTATACTCAAAACAACTGGAGAATCTAGAGGAAATGGACAATTTCCTAGACAGATACGAAATACCAAAATTAAAACAGCATCAAATAGATCAGCTAAATAGCCCCATAAACCCTAAAGAAATAGAAGGGGTTATAGAAAGCCTCCCAACCAAGAAAAGTACGGGACCAGGTGGTTTTAGTGCAGAATTCTACCAGACTTTCAAAGAAGACTTAACACCAATACTTTTCAAACTATTCCACAAAATAGAGACAGAAGGGATACTGCCCAACTCATTCTTTGAAGCCACAATTACGCTAATACCTAAACCACAAAAAGATCCAACAAAGAAAGAGAACTACAGGCCAATTTCTCTTATGAATATCGATGCAAAAATACTAAATAAAATTCTTGCCAACCGAATTCAAGAGCACATCAAAACGATCATTCACCATGATCAAGTAGGCTTCATCCCAGGGATGCAGGGATGGTTCAACATATGGAAATCCATCAATGTAATCCACTACATAAACAAACTAAAAGAAAAAAAAAACCACATGGTCATCTTATTAGATGCTGAAAAAGCATTCGACAAAATTCAGCATCCTTTCATGCTAAAAGTCTTGGAAAGAGCAGGAATTCAAGGCCCATACCTAAACATAGTAAAAGCAATCTACAGCAAACCAGTAGCCAACATCAAAATAAATGGAGAGAAACTTGAAGCAATCCCACTAAAATCAGGGACTAGACAAGGCTGCCCTCTCTCCATATCTTTTCAATATAGTGCTTGAAGTTCTAGTGAGAGCAATTAGACAACATAAGGAAGTCAAAGGGATACAAATTGGAAAGGAAGAAGTCAAACTATCATTATTTGCAGATGACATGATAGTTTACTTATGTGGCCCATTTGTCAATTCTTGATCAGGAACTTTTCTCCTGTGCCCATGTACACAAGGCTATTCCCCAGTTTCTTTTCTATTAGTTTTAGTGTGTCTGGTTTTATGTGGAGGTCCTTCATTCCCTTGAACTTGAGCTTAGTACAAGAAGATAAGAATGGATTGATTTGCATTCTTCTGCATACTTAACTCCAGTTTAACCAGCACCATTTGTTGAAATGACTATCTTTTTTGGATAGTTTTAGCTCTTTTGTCAAAGATCAAGTGACCATAATTGTGTGGGTTCATTTTTGTGTCTTGAGTTCTATTCCATTGATATATCTGCCTTTCACTGCACCAATATCATGCAGGTTTGTTTGTTTGTTTGTTTGTTTTACACAATTGCTCTGTAGTACTGCTTGAGATCCAGGATACTGCTTCCCCTAGAAGTTCTTTCACTCTTGAGAATAATTTTAGCTATCCTGGGTTTTTGGTTATTCCAGAGGAATTTGGGAAATGCTCTTCTCAACTCAATAAAGAATTGAGTTGGCATTTTGATGGGGATTGCACTGAATCTTTATATTTCTTTTGGCAAGATGGCCACAGATGGTTTTAGTGCAGAATTCTACCAGACCTTCGAAGAAGACCTAACACCACTAGTCTTCATACTATTCCACAAAATAGAAACAAAAGGAACACTACCCAATTCATTCCATGAAGCCACAATTTCACTGATATCAAAACCACACAAAGACCCAACAAAGAATGAGAACTTTAGACCAATTTCCCTTATGAATATTGATGCAAAAATAATAAAATTCTTGCCAACCAAATTCAAGAACACATTAAACCAATAATTAACCAGGATCAAGTAGATTTCATCCCAGAGATGTAGGGATGGCTCAATATATGGAAATCTATCAATACAATCCACTACATAAACTATATAAAAATAAAACACATGGTCACTTCATAAGATGCTGAAAAAAGCATTTGACAAAATTCAGCATCCTTTCATGTTAAAAGTCTTGAAAAGAAAATGTAATATACAGCAAACCAGTAGCCAACATAAAACTGAATGGAGAGAAACTTGAAACAATCACACTAAAATCAGGGACTAGACAAGGCTGTCCTCTATCTCCATATTTATTCAATATAGTACTTGAAGTTCTATCTAGAGCAATTAGACAACAAAGGAAGGTCAAAGAGATGCAAATTGGAAGGAAAGAAGTCAAATAATCAATATTTGCAGATGATATGATAGTATACTTAAGCAACCCAAAAACTCCACCAGAGAACACCTACAGCTAATAAACAACTTCAAAAAAGTGGCTGAATATCAGATTAACTGAAGCAAATCAGTAGCCTTCCTATACTCAAAGGATAAACAGGCTGAGAAAGAAATAAGGGAACTGCCACCCTTGACAATAGCAACAAACAATATAAAATATCTTGGTGTGATTCTAATGAAACAAGTGAAAGATCTGTATGACAAGATCTTCAAGTCTCTGATGAAAGAAATCCAAGAAGACCTCAGAAGATTGAAGAATCTTCCATGCTCATGGATTGGCAGGATTAATATCAATAATTACTCCTAATGGATATGCATGTAAACATTCTCCGTTGTGAGGTTCTATTTTAATTTATGATTTCATATTTTGTGTGAACTCGTGATGAAATTTGTAACATGTGATCATGTATTCCGAAAGATGTTTAAGGATTGAGGACAAAGAGAAGAGTCAGAACTGAGGAACAGAGGTGAGAAGAACTGAGCTGAGAGAGGAACTGAACTGAGGAGAAGTTTTATTTGGAAGAGAAAATTGGAAGGAGAATGTAGAGTGGAATAACATAGAAACTATAGGTAAGACAACAAAAGACAGAAAGAGAGAGGGAGAGGAAGAAGGAGAAGAAGAGGGTGAGAGAGAGAGGGAGGGAGGGAGAGAGAGACAGAGAGGGAGGGAGGGAGGGAGGGAGAAAGAGAGAGGGAGGGAGGGACAGAGAAGGAGGGAGGGAAGGAGGGAGAGAGAGGGAGGGAGGGAGGGAGGGAGGGAGAAAGTGTTATATGCAGAATGCAAAGGGAAAGAGGAAAAAAGATGCTGCATAGAGCAGAGGAGCAGGCAGGCTTCTCCTTACCATGGGACAGAACTGGTCCCATGGCAAGAACAAGAGAGGTTTAGTCTTATTAAAAGGAACAAAGCCTTTTTCTTACAAACATTGTTTTAATTCATTTAGCATAAAATGGGTGGAAGCTTTTCTTTCTCCATAAGGTAAAGAGTGGAGCTCATTGTTCTTCCAGAATGAGTGAGTTCTTTCTGTACCAGTGCTTGGTCTTTGCTCCATATACATATGTAAGTATGGATGGGCAAGTATGTAACTGTGAGAATGTATGCATGCATGTGTGTGTGTGTGTGTGTGTGTGTGTGTGTGTGTAAAGGTAAGAATGCATGTAAGCTGGTCCCAACTGAATTTGCATGAAAATGTGTAAATGAGAACTTTGCATGTATGAAGATGTGTATGAACTTATCTGAGATTATGCATAGTCACTTATGTAAAAGTTTTTCTGTGAGTGTTATTCTCTTTTCCTGGTTTCATAGACGTTTATTGCTCCAAACTTCCCCATAGCCTGACAAGCTAGAGGCATGTGGACAATAGGGAAAAGGTTCTAGCAACTAATCCTTTACTTAATTTCCTGTTGTTTTAGGATGAGGTGCTAAGTGCCAGAGCCTGCAGTTTCTGGCCTCAGATAAACACAGAAGGCAGGTCAACTACAATAGCATAGTAACTTAGACTTAGATAAGTAAACTTTTTATTATACAGCAACCCTAAATATCTAGTAGGACAGAGTGATGCGGATCTAAGAGCAGAACCTGTCAGTGTTGCCCAAGTGGTACAACACCGTTTTTGTAGGCATGAAAGATACAAAGCTGCAGGGGTACTACTTCACAATTTTAGGAGAATGGCCGAGGCCAAGTGATACAATAAAATTTCAAGTCCCATCATGGAGGCCTTGGGAAACCATTGCATGCAACTGTGAATGAACTTATAGTAGAAATCCCAGGATGTTGAAGATGTCAGAACCATGCAGTTTCTGACTAACAAAGCCTTAGGAATAAAACAAAGGCAGCTGATGAGACTACGCATCCTGCAGGCAAGAGAGCTGAAGAAGTGTGTTGTTATTCAAGTATTTGAAGCACAGGTAATTGCATCATAAGCCATAGCTCACATAATTCTATTCTATCTCAAGTTCCAGTTACCCAGGATAGAGATGTAGGGTTGGATTAATTTTGTATTTTGCTCTTTGATTTGTTCAGTCTTTCTCTACTCTGTTCTCATTCCTTCCTTTTGTAATGAGAATGCCTATTCTGTCACATTAGTGTGTGAAAAGAATATATCTTCTATTTTGATTATTCAGGAGCTTGTGACAAGAATTTTACTGAGTCTCAGAGGAGATTGCATACTTACCTTTTTGTTATTTTACTTTAAATATTTCATATATGAGTATACTCTATATATATTTTCAACAATAATACTAGGTCAAGTGTTTCAGGCAGATAATAGTTACTGAGGCAGCAAAGCATCAGTCTTCTCTAAGGATGAGATGCACGAGAGGCATTCCAATCCAAAATCGTGAACTTTGAATGAAAACCCAAATGAGCAATACTAAATGGACTCAGCAGTTTGCGTGTGTATAAAACAATAAATATGTAGGAATAAAACATGATTCTAAGCTACTTTTTGTCACAATTATGAATAAAATTAAAATTGTGAAAGACTCTACAGGATTTTGAAGGATTTTGAAAACAAATTGAATTATGACATGGTTGTATATCTATTGTGACAATGAGTAGGCAGTTGTGACTTAAAAGGAACATGATTGTTTGTGATGTCGACAAAGCAGTTGTGATAATCAATGTTGACTGTCAATTTAAAAGGACCTATACAAACTTTTGAAATAAATCTCTTCGCATGTCAGTGATGGATTTTTCTAGATTACTTTAATTGTGGTGAGAAAACACACACTAAGGTTGACTGAGGTTTTGGGCTGCATATAAAGTACAAAGCTCACAAAGCACAACCTCTCTCTTCTCCCTGCTCCCTGACAGTGATGCGATGTGACCTAGTAGGTCCCTGTTGTTCCTTTTCCCATGAGTAACTCTCTCAGTGTAAACCAGAATGAAGCCAATATTTTAAAAGTTGCTTTAGGCAGATATTTAGATATAACAATGAGAAAAGCTAATACTATAGTTGTTAATTCCATGATGAAGAGGTTTTTATATTTATTGTATTATTTTGAGTATTTTTAACATACCTACTATTACCTATTCTATGTGTAGTTTTTGTTTTTGTGTTGTTGTTCCGTGGTCTGTCATCTGTAACACATTTATGTTCCTTGTAAGATGGTATGATGGTTTTTATATGCTTAGCTAGGGAGTGGCATTATTAGAAGGTGTTGTTTTGTTGGAATAGGTGCATCACTGTGGGGATGGACTTAAGACTCTCACCCTATCTGCCTGGAAGTCAGTCTTCCACTAACATCCTTCAGATGAAAATGTAGAACACTCAGCTCTGCCTGTACTATGTTGGCCTAGACGCTGCTATGCTCCTACCTTGATGATAATGGACTGAACCTCTGAACCTGTAAGCCCACCCTGAATATATGTTGTCCTTTATACGACTTGCCTTGGTTATGGTGTCTGTTCACAGCAGTAAAACCCTAATACAGAAGCTAGTACCATGGACTGGGGTATTGCTGTGATATGTCTGACCATGCTTATGTTCTAAAGAATGCAGATTTTGGGGCTTTGGATTTGGAAAGCAGTGGAATGCTTTAAATGGGACTTAATGAGCTATTTTAGTAGGCATATGAAATAATTTTTTACTGAGAGTGATTTAAATTGTGTAGACCTGGCCCAAGACGTGTCAATGAAGAATTTCAATATGTGGCCAGAGACTGTTTTTGTGGTATTTTGGTGAAGATTATGGCTAATTTTGCCCCTGTCTGAAGTGTCTGTATGCTGCTAAGGTGAAGAGACTAAGATTAATTGCATCGACAAAGGAAGTCTCAGAAATAACTATCATAGACTTTGTTCTCTGGTTAAGTCTCATGAAGAACATTTTAAACAAGCACAGCAAGCTGAGAAAGGAAAAATATAAAACATATGGTTCAAGTATTAAAGGGGCACCAGGAAGTGAAATGGAGCTGAATCCTGTGTTCAAAGATATTAAATTGAATTAAAGACCTAATGCCCTTGTGGCAAGATTAAGAGAGTAATAATTGTAGAGCAAGGTCCTACCCAGCTATATTTAGATCCAGGCACAGTGGTACATATCTTTAATCTCAGGAGGTAAAGCCAAGCAGATCTCTGAGTTCAACCTCACCACAGGATAGAGCAAGTTCTAGGTGAAGAAAAGCTTAAATCCAGGCATGCACATATCAGAGTTCCATGTCAAACTACAGAGTAAGATCCAGGACACCCAAGTTAGTCCGTGTAGGAGATGGAAAACAAGAAGCTAGTGATAATATAATAGAACAAGGGGCCATGTTGCAGCCCTGGCAAGCAGCAGAAATTGGCAGCTTTGGCCATATGGCCCTGTCTTTAGAGTCCAGAATAGGAGGGACTACTGGAAAAATTGATGCAGGTTAGTTGGAGCTAAGAAATTAATGGTGATTAAGAGAGGCCAGCATCTTTGAGGAGAAATATTCTAAAAAGTATTTTTTGAGAGTAAAAATGCTGTGTTCCAGAGATTGCAAAGGTTGTACAACAGCTATACCTGCTAAAGTATAAGAGTCACCCAGGTATTACTCCTTTTGAATGCATGCAGGCATCATGAAGAATGGCTGAGACTTGGGACTGTTAGAGGTCACAGAAGGTCATTGGTAAAGGTACAGGCCAAGTTGCAGTTGACAGCCAAGGACTAAAGGAGTCATCCAAAAAAATTGAGGGTTGGCACCATGAAGAGAGCCTATGAGAGGCTATTGGTGAAGCCTAGTTGCAGTGGAAGACTCTACTGTATTGTAGATGACAGTATCATGGAATGATCACCAAGAACATCAGCAGTGGAGTGGATCAACCTGAGCTTAGAGTGCTACAGTGGGAAGAGCTGGAGAAGTGATGCCATTCCTTTGGAGGAGCCCAGAATATCATGCATGAATCCCAGGCATTGAAACAAGAAGTTACAACATTGAAGTTGCCTTGTAGACCCCAAAATGTTTGAGATGCCAGAGCTGTAGACTATCTGCTGAGGAAAACTGCTAACAGGGAGTTTGGAATCAGCCTAGGAGAAAGACGTTTGTTATAGTCAATAAAGATAAAAAAGGAATTGAAGATCTAAAAGATGCTTTGACATAAGACATGGAGATTCAGAGTATGGAGTTTGCCTAGCTGGTTTTCTGTCTTGCTTTAGGAGTTACAGTTAAGTGATTGGATAATCTCAGAAGACACTTTGAACTTTGGACTTTTACTATTGTTGAGATTGCTATAGACTATGGGGACTTTGGAAGTTCGACTAAATGTATTTTGCATATGGCCCCCATAGACTCATGTGTTTGAACAAGTGTATGGGGGCCAGGGAGTGGAATGTGATACTTTGCATATACTCTGTCCATGGATTGGCACTATTAGGAATGTGGTCTTGTTAGAGTAGGTGTGTCACTGTGGGGGTGGGCTTAATACCCTCATCCTATCTGCCTGGAAGTCTGTCTTTCACTAGCATCCTTCAGATGAAGATGTAGAACTTTCAGCTCTGCTTGTACCATGCCCGCCTAGATGCTGCCATGCTTCCACCTTTATGATAATATACTGAACCTCTGAACCTGTAAGACAGCCCGAAATATGTGTTGTACTTTTTTTTCTTTTTTTTTCTTTTCTATATTCTATGTTTACATTCCAAAGGCTTTCCCCTTTTCCAGTTCCCACCCACCATAGTTCCCATAGTTCCTCTCCCCCCCATCTGTTCCCCAATAATTCCCCCTCCCCCCTCGGTTTCTTTACTAAACTGGATGCAATCTTTACAGGCCCAGGGTCCTCTCCTATCTTCTTCTTGGGAATCATTTGACTTGCTATTTGTGTCTTGAGTATTTAGGGCTTCTGGGCTCATTAATATCCACTTATCAGTGACTGCATTTCATGTGCATTCTTTTGTGATTGGGTTAATTCACTCAGGATGATATTTTCCAGGTCTAACCATTTACCTACAAATTGCATGAATTCATTATTTTTAATTGCTGAGTAGTATTCCATTGTATAAATATACCACATTTTCTGTATCCATTCCTCCTTTGAGGGATATTTGGGCTCCTTCCAATTTCTGGCGATTATAAACAAGGCTGCTATAAACATAGTGGAGCATGTGTCCTTATTGAATGCAGGGGACTCCTCTGGGTATATGCCCAGGAGTGGTATGCCAGGGTCCTCTGGAAGTGACATGCCCAATTTTCTGAGGCACCTCCAAACTGATTTCCAGAGCGGTTTTACCATTTTGCAATCCCACCAACAGTGGAGGAGTGTTCCTCTTTCTCCACATCCTCGCCAGCACGTGTTGTCTCTTGAGTTTTTAATCTTAGCCATTCTGACTGGTGTGAGGTGGAATCTCAGGGTTGTTTTGATTTGCATTTCCCTGATGACTAATGATGTTGAACATCTTTTAAGGTGTTTCTCGGCCATCCGAATTTCTTCTGGTGAAAATTCTTTGTTTAGCTCTGTGCCCCATTTTTTGATAGGGTTGTTTGGTTCTTTGCGATCTAAATTCTTGAGTTCTTTGTATATATTGGATATTAGCCCTTTGTCGGATGTGGAGTAGGTGAAGATCTTTTCCCACTTTGTTGGTTGCCGTTTTGTCCTTCGGACAGTGTCCTTTGCTTTGCAGAAACTTTGTAATTTTATGAGGTCCCATTTGTCGATTCTTGATCTTAGAGCATAAGCTATTGGTGTTCTGTTCAGGAACTTTTCCCCTGTGCCCAAGTCCTCCAGGGTCTTCCCAAGTTTCTTTTCTAATAGTTTCAGTGTGTCTGGTTTTATGTGGAGGTCCTTGATCCACTTGGAGTTGATCTTAGTGCAAAGAGATAAGATTGGATCAATTCGCATTCTTCTGCATGTTGACTTCCAGTTGAACCAGCACCATTTGTTAAAAAGGCTATCTTTATTCCACCGGATGGTTGTGGCTCCTTTATCAAAGATCAAGTGACCATAAGTCTGTGGGTTAACCTCTGGGTCTTCAATCCTGTTCCATTGATCTGCTTGCCTGTTGCTATACCAATACCATGCAGTTTTTAACACAATTGCTCTGTAGTACTGCTTGAGGTCAGGGATATTGATTCCCCCAGAAGTCCTTTTATTGTTGAAAATTGTTTTAGCTATCCTGGGTTTTTTGTTGCTCCAGATGAATTTGAGAATTGCTCTTTCTAGATCTATGAAGAATTGAGTTGGGATTTTGATGGGGATCGCATTGAATCTGTATATTGCTTTTGGCAAGATGGCCATTTTTACTATATTGATCCTGCCAATCAAGGAGCAAGAAATATTTTTCCATCTTCTGAGGTCTTCTTCGATTTCTTTCTTCAAGGACTTGAAGTTCCTGTTGTACAGATCTTTCGCTTGTTTGGTTAGAGTTACGCCAAGATATTTTATGTTGTTTGTTGCTATTGTGAAGGGTGTTATTTCCCTAATTTCTTTCTCTGCCTGCTTGTCCTTTGAGTACAAGAAGGCCACTGACTTGCTTGAGTTAATTTTATAACCTGCCACTTTGCTGAAGTTGTTTATCAGCTGTAGAAGTTCTCTGGTGGAGTTTTTTGGGTCGCTTAGGTAAACTATCATATCGTCTCCAAATAATGATAGTTTCACTTCTTCCTTTCCAATTTGTATCCCTTTGACTTCCTTATGTTGTCTAATTGCTCTTGCTAGAACTTCAAGTACTATATTGAAAAGATATGGAGAGAGAGGGCAGCCTTGTCTAGTCCCTGATTTTAGTGGGATTGCTTCAAGTTTCTCTCCATTTATTTTGATGTTGGCTACTGGTTTGCTGTAGATTGCTTTTACTATGTTTAGGTATGGGCCTTGAATTCCTGCTCTTTCCAAGACTTTTAGCATGAAAGGATGCTGAATTTTGTCGAATGCTTTTTCAGCATCTAATGAGATGACCATGTGGTTTTTTTCTTTCAGTTTGTTTATGTAGTGGATTACATTGATGGATTTCCGTATATTGAACCATCCCTGCATCCCTGGGATGAAGCCTACTTGATCATGGTGGATGATCGTTTTGATGTGCTCTTGGATTCGGTTAGCAAGAATTTTATTTAGTATTTTTGCATCTATATTCATAAGAGAAATTGGCCTGTAGTTCTCTTTCTTTGTTGGATCTTTTTGTGGTTTAGGTATTAGCGTAATTGTGGCTTCGAAGAATGAGTTGGGCAGTGTCCCTTCTGTCTCTATTTTGTGGAATAGTTTGGAGAGTATTGGTGTTAAGTCTTCTTTGAAGGTCTGGTAGAATTCTGCACTAAAACCATCTGGTCCCGTACTTTTTTTGGTTGGGAGGCTTTCTATAACCCCTTCTATTTCTTTAGGGGTTATGGGACTATTTAGCTGATCTACTTGATGCTGATTTAATTTTGGTATTTGATATCTGTCTAGGAAATTGTCCATTTCCTCCAGGTTCTCCAGTTGTTTTGAGTATAGACCTTTGTAGTAGGATCTGATGATGTTTTGAATTTCCTCAGTTTCTGTTGTTATGTCTCCCTTTTTATTTCTAATTTTGTTAATTTGTATACTGTCTCTGTGTCCTTTGGTTAGTCTGGCTAAGGGTTTATCTATCTTGTTGATTTTCTCAAAGAACCAGCTCCTGGTCTTGTTGATTCTTTGTATGGTTCTCTTTGTTTCTATTTGATTGATTTCAGCCCTGACTTTGATGATTTCTTGTCTTCTACTCCTCCTGGGTGAATTCACTTGTTTTTCTTCCAGGGCTTTAAGGTGTGCCATTAAGCTGCTAGTATATGCTCTCTCCAGTTTCTTTTTGGATGCAATTAGAGCTATGAGTTTTCCTCTTAGCACTGCTTTCATTGTGTCCCATAGATTTGGGTAGGTTGTACCTTCATTTTCATTGAATTCTAAAAAGTCTTTGATTTCTTTTTTTATTTCTTCCTTGACCAAGGTGTCATTGAGTAGAGTATTGTTCAGTTTCCATGTGTATGTGGGCTTTCTGTTGTTTTTGTTTTTATTGAAGACCACTCTTACTCCATGGTGATCTGATAGAAGGCATGGGATTAGCTCGATCTTCTTGTATTTGTTGACATCTGTCTTGTGACCAATTATATGGTCTATTTTGGAGAAGGTCCCATGTGGAGCTGAGAAAAAGGTATATTCTTTAGCTTTAGGATGAAATGTCCTATATATATCTGTTAAATCCAATTGGTCCAGAGTTTCAATTAGTTTCACTGTGTCCCTGTTTAGTTTCTGCTTTCCTGATCGGTCCATTGAGGAGAGTGGAGTGTTGAAGTCACCCACAATTATTGTGTTAGGTGTAATGTGTGCTTTAAGCTTTAGTAAGGTTTCTTTTACGAATGAGGCTGCCCTTGCATTTGGAGCATAGATGTTCAGTATTGAGAGCTCTTCTTGGTGGATTTTTCCTTTGGCCAGCAAGAAGTGACCTTCTGAGTCTCTTTTGATGATTTTAGGTTGGAAGTCAATTTTATCTGATATTAGAATGGCTACTCCAGCTTGTTTCCTGAGACCATTTGCTTGTAAAATTGTCTTCCAGCCTTTTACTCTAAGGCAGTGTTTGTCTTTGACACTGAGATGTGTTTCCTGTATGCAGCAAAATGTAGGGTCCTGTTTCCGTATCCAGTCTCTTAATCTATGTCTTTTTATTGGGGAATTGAGTCCATTGATGTTAAGAGATATTAAGGAATAGTAATTATTTCCTCCAGACATTTTTGAAATTATATTTATTTATTTTATTTATTTTTTATATTCGAGAGGTTACCTTCTTTTGGGTTTGATGAGAGGAGGTTTCTATCTTGCTTCTTCCCGGGTGTAGTTTCCGTCCTTGTCTTGGTGTTTTCCCCCTATTATCCTTTGTAGGGCTGGATTTGTGGAAAGATATCGTGCAAATTTGGTTTTGTCATGGAATACCTTGATGTCTCCATCTATGGTGATTGAGAGCTTTGCTGGGTAAAGTAGTTTTGGCTGAAGTTTGTGTTCTCTTAGAGTTTGCATGATATCTGCCCAGGATCTTCTAGCTTTCATGGTCTCAGGTGAGAAGTCTGGTGTTATTCTGATAGGTCTTCCTTTATAAGTTACTTGGCCTTTTTCTCTTGCTGCCTTTAGTATTCTTTCTTTGTTTAGTACATTTGGAGTTTTGATTATTATGTGACGGGATGTATTTCTGTTCTGATCCAGTCTGTTTGGGGTTCTGTATGCTTCTTGTATATTCATGGGCATCTCTCTCTTTAGGTTGGGGAAGTTTTCTTCCATAATTTTGTAGAAGATATTTGCTGGCCCTTTAACTTGTACATCTTCATTCTCGTCTATACCTATAATCCTTAGGTTTGGTCTTCTCATTGTGTCCTGGATTTCCTGGATGTTTTGGGTTACAGCCTTTTTGCATTTAGTATTTTCTTTGACTGTTGAATCAATGGTTCCTATGGTATCTTCGGCTTCTGATATTCTGTCTTCTATCTCTTGTATTCTATTGTTGATATTTGCATCTATGGCTCCTGATTTCTTCCCAAGGTTTTCTATCTCCAATGTTGTCTCCCTCTGCGATTTCTTAGTTGTTTCTACTTCTGTTTTTAGTGCCTGGATGGATGTGCTCAGATCTTTCGCTTGCTTGATTGTGTTTTCATGTATTTCTTTAATAGATTTTTGTGTTTCCTCTTTCATAGCTTCTACTTGTTGGCCCACGTTCTTCTGTATTTCTTTAAGTGATTTTTGTCTTTCCTCCTTATTGTCTTCTTCTTTTTGATCCATCTTCTCCTGCATTTCTTGAAGTGATTTTTGTATTTGCCTTGTAAAGGCTTCTAACTTTTGATCCATTTTCTCTTCTATTTCTTTATGATATTTTTCTATGTGTTCAGCTACCAGCATCCTGACCAGTGATTTTATATCCAAGTCTTGTTTTTCTGGTGTTTTGGGGTATCCAGGGCTTCCTGTTGTTGGCGAACTGGGTTCAGATGCTGTCATGTTGTCTTGATTTCTGTTAGTGACATTCCTGCGTTTACCTTTTGCCATCTGGTTATTTCTGGTGTTAGTTGACCTTGTTGTCACTGGCTGGTGTTTGAATCTCCTATGAGGCTGGGCTTACCTGTTGTTTCTCTACTGGTGGTTATGCGTGATTGCTGCTCAACGGGATCACGAGCTGGCTGCCAGCCGCTGACTTTGTGCACGGCCTGAGGTCTCCGGGAAGTGTGGGGGAGTGCAGCAGAGCCTCGGCAGGTGCTGCTGGGCCTGCCTAGTAGGGAGAGCCTAGCAGATCCCCCCACGTGGTAGCCCCTGATGGAATCTGTCTACCTGTTCCTTTCCAGCTGTGTTCTGGTTGCAGTATGGAGGCCTGCTGCTATCGCTGGTCCGGGCTCCTGGGGAGCTGGGTGGTTCTGGCTGCCTCGGTGCATGGCCTAAGCTTGCAGGGACTTGCTGCAGAGCCTAGGCGCCTGGGCCCGCCTGTGAGCAAGAGCTTAGCAGCTCTCCCTGCTCTAGCCCCAGGCGGAGTCTCTATCTGCACCTTTCCAGCTGTGTCCTGGTTGCAATATGGAGGCCTGCTGCTATATCTGGTCCTCACTCTTCTTAATAAACAAGAATTGTTGCTTATCCTGGTTCCGTGGGCAGAGTCTGAGCACCTGGCAAGCTGGCTAGGTCTGGCTGACCTGCTACCGGCTGGATGGGAAGCTGCAGACAAGATGGCGCTGCCTGCAGGGGGTTTGGGTCTGGCCTGCAAGCGCAGAGCGCAGGCACGGCCGCTGTACTCCAAACCGCTAGGCTGTGCGCAGTTCCTGCCCCAGACCTGAGTCCCCGGAGGTCTTAAACTCGGGCTGTCTCTGGTACCTGGTTCCGCCGGCAGGGTCTCAGTACCTGGCAGGTTGGCTAGGTATGGCTGACCTGCTACCGGCTGGATGGGAAGCTGCAGACAAGATGTGTTGTACTTTTTAACATTTGGCTTGGTCATAGTGTCTATTTACAGCAGTAAAGACTTAAATAAGACAGATGATTATCATTGCCTTCATGTATTATTGTTGTTTTAAAAATACATGTGATTTTTAAAACAACAATAATCTGATTCAAATCTGATTCAAATAAAGACACGTTTTTATTTGAATCAGATTTCTTGTGGCTGAAAAGTTCAAACATCAGGACAACAACTTCCAGCAAGTACTCGTTACTAAGGCAGCTTTTCAGCAAACAAGTTTACTTCACAGCAATACATGCTCATAGGAACTAATCTACTCCAACCACAAGACATAAATATACCTGAAAAGGCATTGACAACAGAGACTCTGTTATCTCTAGGACATTAACTTTTTATTAAACTCCAATTCTTAAGGATCTACCATTGCTCAGTAGAAGTATGCAAAGGACCATCTTTCAGGGCATAAGCTTTCAGGAAAAAGTTCTTCTATAGTAAACCACTGAAAGCAGAATACCTGCTATACTTAACAGATTAAAATACAGTGCTCAATTTTATTTAAATATTAGGTAAGTAAGAAATTACTCTCATTGTTCAACTATTACTAAAACTAGCAAGGATTTTACTCAAAATTTAGCCCACCATTCTGCATTTACAATGCATTTATCATTTAAATAAGTCAAAGTATACTTACAAAATGTGTTATTTTATGTAAAATGAAGACCATGTTTTCTATACTTTTATTTACTAAATCTGTCAGTCCTTCAATAGAATCCTCCCAATTTTAACAACTAAAAATTTTTGAGATAATTACTAAGTATCCACTAGATGGCAGAACACCTCTTTTCTAAGAACTGGTGTCCAAAAAAGCATGGCAGGTGTTGAAGTACTCCCAGAGCTCCCAGGGTCAAAACCATCAACCAAACAGCACACATGAGTTACCCATGGCTTCAGACACATCATCAGCAGAGGATGGTCTTGTTAAACACGAAAGGGAGGAGAGACCCTTGGTCCTGGAAAGACTTGATGCCACAGCATAGAGGAATATCAGGACAGGGAAGCAGGGGAGGGTTGATTGGGGAAGGGGAGATGGCTTATGTGATTTTGGGGGGAAGGGGAACCAGGAAAGGGAACAACATTTGAAATGTAAATAAAGAATATACCTAATTTTAAAAATGCGATGGGCATTTCTTTCTTTCAGTCTTTACCTTGTCCAATCATTTTGATTAAGTCATTTGGAAAATTCAAAAGAAAAAAAAAAGAGAATCTTAGGGTCTGCCTTCTAAATGTTCTCCTTTTACTACTCAGTGTTTCTTGGCATCAATGTTACTATGCCGTTCACTAAATATTTAGCTTGTTCTGTGCCTTATAACTTTTGCTTTTTAACATTACATTTTCTTGTGCTATTTAGATTCAAACATCAAGGGTCACATATACTGGGCTCACCATTGAACAATACTCACAACATGAAGCTGTATTTTTGAAAGAGCAATCAATGGCAGTGAATGTAATTCAGCAACCTGTGTGGCTCTATTTTTTTCCTTTGAAATGTCCACATTTCTTTCTAATGGTTTCCACTATCATCTCCTGGACTTTTACTAGTCTTCTGATGTTTCTAACATAGGCTCTGTGTCTTCCTTACAGTTAACCAATTTAGTTCATTTTAATTTAATCTAAAGACTTGTATGCTAGAGATGAAGAGTTAGTTATGGTTGTAATCTTATTGAAAACACAGAATGACACCTGAATTTGTAATAATTTTCAGTTAGATGTGTCTTTCAACAGACATCATTTTATGAATATTTTATTTTCCAAATAAAGTTTTGTTAAATCATATATCCTATAAGCTCTTTTAAGTTAACATCTAATTTTCAAACTATGTATTCAACGCGTTAATACATAGAACTCATGAGATGTGTTTTGCTTATAATCCATATATTTCAATTTTATTATTTATCAAAAATATTAAAATAAAATGTTATATGACATAAAATTCACAAGATATATACTATCAATAAAATTTTACTATTGGTTCTATAACCTTTATTACTGATTTTTTCCATTTAATTTAGATAATGTCAAATAACTTATCAGACATACTAACAGAGAAGCTAGGAACGAAGCATGGAAGTGAAATACTTTGAATCTTACTGAATCTCCCCACCAAGTAAACATCGCCAGTCACCTTCCTCAGGTCACAAGAAGATATACATTTCAATTTGGTTTTCCAGGGGAGGGAAAGGAAAGAAAGAAAGAGAGGAGAAAGAGAGAGAGAGAAACCAGATTTACAAAAATATTATCATTTAAACAAAAATATTTGATACACAACAGTCTTGAATAGAATAAACCAGCATTTTTATAGTTTTAACCACAATGCACACTAAAAAAAGAAAAAGAAATTGAAGGGAAATCATACTGTTTATAGCTCTTGTGTAGCTTGGGGATTTAAACTCAGGTCTGTGTGCTGCTTCCCAGGAAGTGCCTCTCCAATTGATCCACCCCTCCAGTCCCACATGTATATTAATACATGTAAACATATACCTGGTTCATGAAACACCCTTCTCAGTATTAACAAAACAGATGCCCCCTGTCCACACATGGGTTTGGTAAGAACATTCAGACTATCTTTATTTCTACTAACCCTAAAATTTCACTGGAATGAACATTTATTTCATAAGGAATTAAATCCCCAGGGTGTATTTCATTATATATAAATTACAATTTGCTGCATAAAATTAAACTCCATTTAGCTTCAAATCTGATTTATTTTTCTTAAAGAGGGAAAAAATAACAACAGTAAAACAACTGAAACAGCTAAAGTATATAAAACTTTTGGTTTCATGACAATCAAATTTTAGGACATCAGGCAATGAGCAACACTTACCAAAGCAATGAATATACATGACTTGAGACCTGAAATTGAGCTGTGAGTGTTCCTAGTCCACGGTGAAAGAGAAGGAGCCCAGTGGACTCCCTGGCCTGAGGTGAACAGGCAGAGAATGCAGACGTCTAAACTGCTGCAAACCAGCATAGAGAACCATAAATCAGATTTAATCATAGGTGCTAATGAGGTAACTTCCTAAGGCCAGAAAAAACTATTCTGGAGAATCAGAGCAAACTTTGGCAAAGAGACATAAGTAAATAAATATCAATCCAATATTGTTAGTAATAAAGAATATTTCATGGAGCATTGGGTAGAATGCACAGAAAAATTTTAACGTTTGTATATAGCATGTGTTTGTCACTTCCTAAATAATTACATATTAAATGGCTTCCCTGTGTTTTGAATGACTCCCAATACAACTTGAATGGAAATATCTACAAGGACATAAATAAGTCACCAGCATTTAACATGGTTCAATACAAACTGATGGACAATTAATCATATAATTTCATGGTTTGTAAAAACCCTACTAAATTGCAATGTGTAATTAAATATGAAAATATTATATATAATATAAATATAAATAAATAAATAAATATAGTTAAAACATGTATTATAAATACAAGTATTCAAAAGTTTAACTCCCAACTGCTCAAGTAATAAACCTAGGCAGAAAAAATCCAAATGAACAGAGATTAAAATGAGTGTATTGTGGGGAATTAATTCAGAAAAGATTCATGAACTTGAAAACATAGCTTAAAATCTTAAGGGAAATATTGAGGATGAAATGAGAATTGCTGATCTTTTACAAAGTTCAAGGTATCTAATTAGAATATCCAAAAATGTTAGACTAGGTGGAAGATACAATGCTTGATGGTTCTGAAGAGATGGCTCAAATGTTTATAGCACTTGCTCCTCTCACAGAAGTCCTGGATTTGTCTCCTACCACCCACAAAACCATATTATGTGCTTCCAAACTTGCTGTATCTACAGTTTAGGGAGTTCTTACATCCTTTTCTGTCCTTTATAACCATATGCATGAAAGTAGTGGACATACAGGCAAGCAGGCACACATACACACATTTATTACAATAAATAAAAAAGTAAAATATGAAGGGAAAAGAAAGTCATTCAGATATCTAATGCAAGAATTATCCTCACTAATAGAATCGCACTGCAAGAGATGTCAAAATGTATGCTCCATGAAGGGGGAAAATGAGACTATATAAAAATCAATAGTCTATATAAGAATAATTTTCCTTGTTGTTTGACTGTCTCATATGATGTCTATATTTTGTAGTTTAGTTTTACATACAGATGAATTTAGGAAAATGAGATCATTTGTTTTCTAACTGTTTTTAATTAAAAATCCAGTTTCCATGAGTAGAAAATATGGATTAAGATTTACCCTGTAAGAGGGGAATAAAAACAATGAGGGAGAGGAAAGAGGGAGGAGAAAAAATATTAATGATGTTTGACAAAGCCATAGGGCATTATATTACATTATAGCTAATTAAAATTAATTATAATATTACAAGTATGTATGTTTATTGATATTATTTATATATATACATGCACATACATATATGTATATATGGACATATATGCATATATATACATATATGTATATATGGACATATATGTATATATACATACATATATGTATACATATATATGTATGTGTGTGTGTGTATATATATATATATATATATATGTATATATATATATATATATATAAAAGCCATGTTAATTAAGACTCCTGGTTCCCCTACAGGGTTGCCCTCTTCAGCCTCCTCCAGCATTTACTCAATTCAACCACAGGGGTCAGCAGCTTCTGCATTTATATACATATATACATATGTATATATGTGTGTATACACACATATATGTTTATGCATATATATACACATATATATGAATTACACCACTTGCAGTGATAATGTTCCTCCCCAACCCACAGACAATCTATCAAAAATTCCAGTGACAGACATTGAGAAACTTCCTTTAGAGTTGTTGGTCAGTGGAGTTCAAGAGATCCCAAAATAATATAGATTATTGCTATTATCCTATTTTGGTTCTACAAAAAACAGATATGGCCCTATTACTGAATGTACCCACAGACTTTAGACATAGGTCTTAGTAGACTCTATCCAGATCTCATCTGGAAGCCTCAGCAAGAATTGTACAAGCTGAGGAAGAAAACAAAAAAGGCAATCAATAATACTATGCAGTGTATCACCTGCAAACCAAAGCAGTGTTCAGCACAAGATATTCTGAAAGATGCCGTAGTTGTATTTATTTCCTGGAGGACCATCAGACAGATAATTGAACTTAAGTTTGGCTAACATGAAAGGAATTCATATGTAGTAATGTAAAGTTAGCCAATTTTTGTCGCTGGAGATATCATAGAACCCAGAGGCCAATCTACTATCCCTGTCACTTTCTTAAAGCAATAAAATTTCTAACAGCATTCTAAACACCCATCTACAAGTAAGTGTAGGTATCATCCAACCATTCCACACCCAAACCTTCTCCCTGACCCTCCTTATCCAGGAGGACATTCCTACTCCCTAACCCCCATGGAGCCAGACCTCTAAATTCCCTGGCACCTCCAGTCTCTTGAGGGTTAGGTACATCTACTATGACTGAACCCAGACCAGGCAGTCCTTTGTTATATAACTTTTGGGGGCCTTATATTAACTCATGAATGCTGCCCGGTTGGTGATCCAGTGTTTGACAGTTCTCAGGGGGTCCAAGTTAATTGAATCTGCTTGTTCCCCTACAGGGTTACCCTCCTCAACCTCCTCCAGCCTTTTCTCAATTCAACCACAGGGTTCAGTAGCTTCTGTCCTTTGGGTGGGTACTAATATCTGCATCTGACTCTTTCAGCTGCTTGTTAGGTCTTTCAGAGGCCAGTCATGATAGGTCCCTTTTTGAGAGTGTTCCATAGCTTCAGTAATAGTGTCAGGCAGTGGGACCTCCCTTTGAACTGGATCCTAATTAGGCCTGTTTCTGGACCTTCTTTTCCTCAGGATTCTCTCCATTTCCATCCCTGTAGTTCAGGGATGAGTCAGTTTTGATTGTGTGTTGCCAACCCCTTCTCTCACTTGCTGCCCTGTCTTTCTGATGGAGGTGGTCTCTATTAAGTTCCCCCTCCACAATGTCAGGCATTTCATCCAAGGTCTCTCCCTTTGAGTCCTGAGAGTCTCTTACTCCCCAGGTCTCTGGTGCATTCTGGAGGGTACCCCCAACGTCCCACTTCCCAAGGTTGTCTGTTTCCATATTAAGATAAAGTCAGGTCTAATATCACCAGTTAGTTTTCCTTTACTGACCAATATAAAGCACTGGTTATGAAGAGTAAACTGATTTTGAGGAGAATTGTTATTAACCCAATCTATTCAGAGCAATTATCCACAGAGTTAAATCCACTAGCAAATGATGGAATCTGTCATAGCATATGGTGGAGTGAACACTGAGACCCGATTTTTTATCATACAAATAAGACATATTCTCTTTCATGGTTTTGTATTGCTTTGATTGTTTCATTTCTCAGGTATTTGAATTCACCAAGTTTAGATAGTACTTAGTAAAATTTGAAAAGCATATTCAGGAACTGTGTAACATGATACATGAATGTTGATTATCTTCAAATGACATTAAAGTTCCATTACCACACTATGGTTTATTTAAAAGAAAATTTTAGCCTAATGTAGAAAGATTGAGAAAAACATCATCTGTATATCTTCTATGCTTTTGTCATTGAACGTTTCTTGATTTCATCTGGGAAGAAAAGTATTTTTTAATACTGTATGTGGGTATCTAGTCCCTATCTTTGCTCACCTAAAAGCCATACATGCAAAAGCTTTTATTCATTTCATTTGAGATCTGAAAACCTTCTCAAGAGAAATAAGCCATGAGTTCTTACTCCTTAATTTCTGAAGTGGAATTAAATTTTAGAGTGCTTGTTATTTATGTCCTAATTTTTGCAGAACTGTTTTCTTAGTCCATACTAATCAAGCACAATTTTCTATTTAACAATTACATTTATTAAAAATAGTTTGGAAAAAAGCCAGTGGGGGTGATACAGTCACCAACCAACCTTGGGTCTCTGTTAGTTGATATTGTTAGTATTCCTACCATCCCCTTCAACTCCTTCAGTTCTTCCCCTAACTCTTCCATACAGGTCCCTGACTTCAGTCCAATGGTTAGCAGTGGCTATCTGCATTTGTATTAGTCAGTTGATGGTAGAGCCTCTCAGAGGACAGGCATGCTAGGCCCCTCTCTGGAAGTGTAACACGACATCAGTAATAGTGTCAGGGTTTGGTGCCTGTCCATGGGATGGATCCCAAGATGGGCTGGCCACTGAATGGTCTTTCCTTAAATCTCTGCTTGATTTTGTCCCTCAATTTCTTTGAGACAGGACAATTCTCGGTCAAAACATTTGAAGGTAGGTTGGGTACTGGTTAGAACAGTATATTTTATATTATTATGACTATTGTTATTTGAATTGAAGACCCAGACATAAACTCATCGCCACTTGGCTTTTGACAAAGAGCACTAAACTATACAATTGAACTAACAAGAATTTTCAATGAATATTGGTAGTCTAATTGGGTGTCTGCCTGTAGAAAAAAAAGAAAATAGTTCCATATCTATCACCTAGTATAAAACTCAAGTCCAAGTGGGTCAAAGACTTCAAACATAAAACATACTAAACACAAAGCTTGTATCAGCCTGTTATATAAATAAATAAGTTAATTAATAAAAATGAAAAATATAGTAAACATGCCATTTACCTACATATATTCAATAAGGAGATTATTATCTAGTGAATTATTTTTCTGCAAACAGAATATATTGTGGTATGTATTTGACAACCACAAATAAACAAGTGCATGAATTCCTACCATAATGTTTATTGCATGTGAGTATGTACACACACACACACTCAAACACATACACACGTGTGCACACACACATATATACAAACACACACACACACACACACACATACACACACACACACACACCAACAAACAAATACAAACAAAGAATTAATGAATCTGAGCCTGGTAACCTAGATGAGATTTTTGGAGTACAGTGTCCTCTTTATTCTGAGGGATTAAAAAACATGTAGACTGGCCTTCCAGTTGAAATAGTGTTGAAATAGTGGGTTTAGTGCAATAGATGAAAAATGACATTTATTTTATTCCTTATTCATTGGCTGAAATTTTAGAGACATATTCTAGACTAAGACAAAGGAAAAACTAGTCATATTTCAATGTGTTACTTTGTAAGCCCATTTAAAACAAGCTTGTGGAATATAACAACAATGCCACGGAGAGCATTAGGCCAGAAGAGAATATCAGCAATGCAGAAGCTGAAGTTACAGGTGGTTTTAAATGTGAATGATGTGAGTCCTAGATGCTAAACTTATAGCGCTTAACTATCTCTCCAGCCATTGCATACTTTTTTATTGAGATGGTGTCTAAGTGTGTAAGTCCATTATTGCACTTTCACCACTCTCTGCTCCACTTTATCAGTGCTGGGATCACAGTGTGAAATTATATCTGGATTTTTTTTCAGACGTTTTGACAGAGGAGATGGACATTCATTGTAGCTTAAAAATGGAAAGAATATTCTTGAATTGGATAAAAATGATAAAAAACTTTCAAATAATTATAATCAAATAATTAATACTTGAAACCGATGCGAAGACAAGGATAATGTTTGTGAAGCTCTACATAAGAGTTTTAAAACATTAAGAATGTGGTGAATAGCTAAAATGGAAAGAAAGATGTATAACCCTAGATGTCATCCCAAAGGTACTTTTTACATTATGTAGACCACAGGCAATAATCCTTCCATACATGAAGTGTTCATATATATGTGTATATATATGTGTATATATACACATATATATGTATATATACATATATATGTGTGTGTGTGTGTATGCATATATATGTATTTGCATTTAAAGATCTTTGTGCTCTTATGAGCTACTAAGAGTAAGTGTACAGACAAGTATTAGTTATTACAGGGTAGTTTTCAAGGAATGTATTTGACAATCACAAGTAAACAAGTGCCTTCTTGATGCTTATCAGAAAAGTATGAATCTTTTGAGATGGGAATTTGAGCCTCTTTATTCATGAATCTTGGATAAAAATACATGTGTCCATAGTGGATAATAATTCTAGATGAGCTAATTTTCATATAATGACTGGCACCGCCTACATGTTCCAGGTATTGACTCATAACATTTTACTAACAAATTTGACTACCATAAATAATGAAAGTTTAAGAAAGAACAACATTTGAAGCAATGGACCAGAATTCATCTTTATTTGCCTGCTAGCAAATTGGAAGGTAGCATCCTTCCAATAGCAGCACTGAAATACAAAAGTCTAGGGCAGAGAGTAAAAATGTATGGAATTGGAGACATTATGGTAATATAAATTTCCATAAAAATGAGATTGTATCCACCTATTATAACAACATGTTACTATTCTGCCCAACACAGGATTAAAAAGAAGCAAGAACCCTTGCATACATTCAATGACAAATATAATAATGTTCACATATTTTAAAAAAAGAATCATAATCTGTGGATTCAACCTTGTTTTTTGTTGTCTTTTTTCCTTTTCATTTGGTCAGACACAATGAATTTGGCAGAATGGATTTTCACCATTATAATGATGACAGAATTTCTCTTAGGAATCTGTGCCAATGTCTTCATAATCATAGTGAATTTCATCGACTATATGAGGAGAAGAAAGATCTCGTTGGCTGATCGAATTATAACTGCTCTTGCCATCTTCAGAACTGGTTTGTTGTGGGCAATGTTAATGAACTGGCATTCAAATGTGCTTACTGCAGATAAGAACAATTTACAAATGAGAGCTTTGAGTGGAATTACCTGGGCTACAACCAACCATTTTACCACTTGGCTTGGGACCATACTCAGCATGTTTTATTTATTCAAGATAGCCAATTTTTCCAACCGTCTATTTCTTCTTCTAAAAAGAAAACTTGACAATGTGCTTCTTATGATATTCTTGGCATCTTTTCTGTTTTTTGTTGCATATGTTGGGGTAGTGAACATCAACAAAATTGCTTGGATTAATATTCATGAAGGAAATGTGACCATAAATAGCAAACTAAAAGATATAACAAGCCTCACAAATATGTTTCTCTTCAGCTTGATAAACATTGTACCTTTTGGTATATCATTGACCTGTGTTCTGCTTTTAATCTATTCCCTATGCAAACATCTCAAGAATATGAAATTCTATGGCAAAGGATGTCACGATCAGAGTACCAAGGTCCACATAAAGGCCTTGCAAACTGTGGTCTCCTTCCTCTTGTTATACGCCACATATGCTTCTTGTGTAATTATATCAGGTTGGAATTTGCAAAAAGCACCAAACTTCTTATTTTGCATCACAATCGGTGCCTTCTACCCAACAGGTCATTCTTTTATCTTGATTTGGGGAAATCAGACACTTAAACAGGTCCTTCTGTTGTTTCTGAGGCAGATGAGATGTTGACTGAAAAAACAAAAGAAAAGAAGAGAAGAGAAGAGAAGAGAAGAGAAGAGAAGAGAAGAGAGAAGAGAAGAGAAGAGAAGAGAAGAGAAGAGAAGAGAAGAGAAGAGAAGAGAAGAGAAGAGAAGAGAAGAGAAGAGAAAAGAAACCCTCTAGATAAAGGACAGACATGTATACATAGGAAATATATATACAGGAAGTAATATAGATAATTGTCAGATGAATATAAATAGGCATAAAGATTAGAAAGAGACAATTTGTATTAGAGTAATGAAACTCATTTTCTACAATTCTTTAAATAAAAAATGAAAGATGTGTTTAGAAGCTAAAAAGATTTTACCCATTTCAGGCTATTGATCATGTATTCATCTTAAAACTTTATAAGGGTAAGGAATTGATCGTTATTTCTTCATTTTACATCTTCAAATCTATTTTAATCATAACCAAAAAAAGATTCTGACTTTCCATTTTTAAAAAGTATATTCATTGCAAAACAACACAGAAATCATAGTGCATATTCTACTTTTTTTCTTTTCCATTGAAACTACCTCTATTAAAACTATATAAGGCAAGTACAGGGAATATACTGAAGATTGGGTTTCTTATAATATTGTATAAAATGTAGAAATTGGAGAAATATGTTGATATAATCATTGATAGTGATTTTTAGTGGAGTAGTTGAAAATAGTTAAGTTTTACATGATGACGTGGGAATCTCTGGGTTTGTTGGAGATTCAGTTGTCTTGTTCTGTTTGTCTGGGAGCTGTTTTATGAGAGGATGCTTTGCTGAAGAATAAATATGAGAACATGTTTTACTGAGAACAGATGTGTTATTCTGAAAGCTGTTTGGTGAAAGGGCATGTGATTTTGCTGGAGCAGACTCTTGATAGGACATGGTATGTTTAGAAAGAATGTAAGTATATCATTTTGATATATCAGATGACATTTTGCATTTGTTCTCCTTGATTTCTTCTTTGATTTTCACTGGTTATGATTTCACGGAAACACATCAAAGAACTTCTGGAATATTCTGCCTGCTTTTTGCCATTTCCAAGAACACGTGCAGATCTGTGGGACCTTGTGTTTTCTTCTGAATGGTGCTGCTGCTGCTGATTTATGTTCAGAGTTTGAGGACTGCCATTACACATTTATGTTTGGTGTTTTGTTTGTGGATTGGATGGCTGAAAATGAAGATTTATATCTTTCCAAAGAAATATTTTTTAAGAAGGTTCAATGTCCCTGCTTCCTATTAACATTTCTTTTTTTCTATCTCTGATGGGTAGTTGGCTAGAAGAGAGGTTGAAGCATTAGAGAACCATAGTTGGTGGCATCCAGTTCAAGAGCAGCTCCCAAGGCCTGACACTATTACTGAGGCTATGGAAAACTCACAAAAAGAGACCTATCATGACCACACTCCAGAATACCAACAAGCAAGTAAAAGAGTCAAATGCAAATATTTGTACCCAACCAATGGACAGAAGCTGCTTACCCCAGTCATTGAATTAGGGAAAGGCTGAAAGAAGATGAGGAGGGTGACCCTGTAGGAGGACAACCATTCTCAATTAACCTGCATCATGAGAACTCTTAAACACTGGACCACCAACTGGGCAGCATACATCAGCAGATAGGAGGCCTAGATTCATTCAGAGAAGGTGCACCTAACCCTCAAGAGACTGTAGGCCGCAGGGAGTTTAGAGGTCTGTTTGGGGGGATAGGAGTTGTGAGGGGAACACCCTCATAGAGACAGAGGTTTGAGGAGGAGGTATGAGATGTGGAACAGTCAGAGGATGGACTGGGGGCAGCAATAAAATATTGAGTATTAAATAAATAAATAAACATATAAATAATAAAAAGACAAAAAAGAATAAAAAAGAAAAATCTGAGGCCACGATGTAATTATTAATTTGGGATGTAAAATTTGGAATTTTTTTAAGAATACCTAAAGTAACACAATTAAATGTATTTTTTAAGATATGTCATTAAGTTTGTTCTTATTTCTCTCCCATCCACATTACCCATTCTTCATACTCTCTCTGTCCCTAGTTCTCTTCCTATTCCACATTGTCCCCTTTTTCATCTTTATGTTACAATTGTCCACATTTTTAGACACATACACACACATACACACACACACACACACACACACACACACACACAGAGAGAGAGAGAGAGAGAGAGAGAGAGAGAGAAACATAGAGAGTAAATTAAATTTTAATCAACTTATGTGAGAAAGCATACAAAATTTGTCTTTCCAAATCTAGTCTATTTTTTATTTTTTATTAGATATTATATTTTTACATTTCAAACTTTATCTCCTTTCTCAAAATACCCCTATCCCATCCTCCCTCTCCCTGCTTTCCCACCCACCTTCCCACTCCTGCCATCCCACTCTGGAATTCCCAAGTCATTGAGCCTTCATAAGACAAAGGACCTCTCCTCCCTTTGATGTCTGATATGGCCAACCTCTGCTACATTTGTAGCTGGAGCCATGGCTCTCTACATGTCTTCTCTTTGGTTGATAGTTTATTCCCTGGGAACTCTTGGGGGTCTGTTTGGTTGATATTGTTTTTCTTCCTATGGGGTTGAAAACCTCTTCAGCACATTGAGTCCTTTCTCTAGCTCCTCTATTGGGGGCCCTATGATAAGTCCAATGGTTGGCTGCAAACATCTATTTCTGTATTTGTCATGCTCTGGCAGAGTCTCTCAGAAGACAGCTTTATCAGACTCCTGGCAGCAACCTCTTCTTGACATCCTCGATAGTGTCTTGGTTTCATGCCTCTATATGGGATGGATCCTTAGGTGCCTTTCCTTCTGTCTCTGCTCCAAACCTTATTTCCTTTCTTAAGTATTTTGTTCCCTTTTCTAAGAAGGACTGAAGCATCCACACTTTGATATTTCTTCTTCTTGAGCTTCATGTGGTCTGTGAATTGTATCTTGGGTATTCTGAGATTTTGGGCTAATACTTACTTATCGGTGAGTGAATACTATGTGTGTTCTTTTGTGACTGGTTACCTCACTCAGGATGAAATTTTCTAGTTCCATCCATTTGCCTAAGGATTTCATGAATTCATTATTTTGTTTAACAAAATATTCTAGTTTCTTAATTTTCCCTGTAAAGGTCATGAATTTAGATTTTATACTTTTTTCAATATATTCTTTGTTTACATTTCAAATGATATTCCCTTTCCTAGATCCCCCTTCCTGAAAGTCCCATAAGCCCTCTTCCCTTCACCTTTTCCCCAGTTACCCCCTTCACATTTCCCTATCCTGGTATTCCCCTATATTGCTGCATTGAGCCTTCCCAGGACCAGGGCCCCCCCCCCCTTCCTTTTTCTTGGGCATCATTTGATATGTGAATTGTTTCATGTGTATTCCAAGCTTCTGGGCTAATATCTGCTTATCAGTGAGTGCATACTATGTGTGTTCTTTTGTGATTGGGTTACCTCACTCTCCAGTCCAACCCACTTGCCTAAGAATTTCAGGAATTCATTGTTTTTAATAATTAGGTAGTATTCCATAGTGTAAATATAAAACATTTTCTGTATTCATTCCTCCATTGGGGGCTATCTGGGTTCTTTCCAGCTTCTGGCTATTATATATAGGGCTGCTATGAACATAGTGGAGTGTGTGTCTTTATTACATGCAAAGCAATCCTCTGGGTATATGTCCAGGAGTGGTATTGAGGAGTCCTCCAGAAGTATTATGCTCAGTTCTCTGAAGAACCTCTAGATTGATTTCCACAGTGGTTGTACCAGCTTGCAATCCCACCAGCAGTAGAGGAATGTTTCTCTTTCTCCACATCCTTGCCAGCACCTGTTTTCTCCTCAGTTTTTGATCTTAGCCATTCTGACTATTGTGAGGTAAAATCTCAGGGTTTTGTTGATTTGTATTTCCCTGAATATTAAACATTTCTTTAGGTGCTTCTCAGCCATTTGATATTCCTCAGGTAAAAAATCTTTGTTTAGCTCTGTACCCCATTTTTTAATAGGGATACTTGGCTCGCTGGAGTCTACCTTCTTGAGTTCTTTGATATTAGTCCTCTGTCTGATGTAGGGATGGTAAAGATCTTTTCCCAATTTCTTGGTTGCCATTTTGTCATTTTGACAGTATCCTTTGTCTTACAGAAACTTTGTAATTTTATGAGGTACCATTTGTCAATTCTTGATTTTAGAATATAAGCTATGAGTGTTCTTTTCAGGAACTTTTCCACTGTGCCCATGTACTCGAGGCTCTTCCCCAGTTTCTTTTCTATTAGTTTCAGTATGTCTGGTTTTATGTGGAGGTCCTTGATCAACTTGAACTTGAGCTTAATACAAGGAGATAAGAATGGATTGATTTGCATTCTTCTGCATGCTGACCTTCAGTTGAACTAGCACCATTTTTTGAAAAGGCTTTTTTTTCCACTGAATGGCTATAGCTCCTTTGTCAAAGATCAAGTGACCATAGGTGTGTGGGTTCATTTCTGGGTCTTCAATTCTATTCCATTGATCTACCTGCCTGTCACTGTACCAATACCAAGCAGTTTTTAACCTTACTGCTCTGTAGTACTACTTGAGATGGGGGATACTTATTTCCTCAGAAGTAGTTTTATTATTGAGACTAGTTTTAGCAATCCTGTTTTTGTTTTTGTTTTTTGTTTGTTTTTTTGGTTTTTTTTTTTTTTTGGTTATTTCAAATAAAGTTGAGAATTGTTCTTTCTAACTCTATGAAGAATTGACTTGGGATTTTGATGGGGATTGCACTGAATCTGTATATTGCTTTTGACAAGATGGCCATTTTTTACTATATTAATCCTGCCAATCCATGGGAGAATTTTCCATCTTCTGAGGCCTTCTTCGATTTCTTTCCTCAAAGACTTGAAGTTCCTGTAGTACAGATCTTTCACTTCTTTGGTTAGAGTCACACCATGATACGTTATATTGTTTGTGGCTATTGTGAAGGGTGTCATTTCCCTAATTTCTCTCTCAGCCTGCTTATTCTTTGAGTATAGTAAAGCAACTGATTTGCTTGAGTCAATATTATATCCAGCCACTTGACTGAAGTTGTTTATCAGCTGTAGGAGTTCTCTGATGGAGTATTTTGGGTACCTCAAGTATACTATCATATCATCTGCAAATAGTGATAATTTGACGTCTTTCTTTCCAATTTGTATCATTTGTCCTCCTTTTGTTGTCTAATTTCTCTAGCTAGAACTTCAAGTACTATATTGAATAAGTAGGGAGAGAGAGGTCTAAAATCAGTCCCTGATTTTAGAGGGATTGCTTCAAGTTTCTCTCCCTTTAGTTTGATGTTGGATTAGGTTTGCTGTATAATGTTTTTATTATGTTTAGGTATGTGCCTTGAATTCCTGTTCATTCCAGAACGTTTAACATGAAAGGATATTGAATTTTGTCAAATGCATTTTCAGCATCTCATGAAATGATCACAAGTTTTTTTCTTTGAGTGCGTTTATGGAGTAGATTGATAGATTTCCATATACTGAACCATCCCAGTATTCCTGGGATGATGCCTACTTGATCATGTTGAATGACAGTTTTGAGGTCTTCTTGGATTCAGTTGGCAATAATTTTATTGAGTATTTTTGCATCGATATTCATAAGGGAAATTGGTCTAAAGTTATCTTCAATTGTTGGATCTTTGTGTGGTTTTGGTATCAGCGAAATTGTGCATTCATAGAACTAGTTGGGGAGTGTTCCTTCTGTTTCTATTTTGTGAAATAGTTTGAAGAGTATTGGTGTTAGTTCTTTGAAGGTCTGATATAATTCTGCACTAGAACTATCTTGTCCTGTGATTTGTTTTTTTGGTTGGGACACTTTCTACCTTGTTGATTTTCTCAAAGAACCAACTCCTGGTTTTTGTTGATTCTTTGTATAGTTCTTTTTGTTTCAACTTGTTTGATTTCAACCCTGAGTTTGATTATTTCCTGCCTTCTACTCCTCTTGGATGTATTAGTTTCTTTCTGTTCTAAAGCTTTCAGGTGTGCTGTTAAGCTTCTACTGTATGTTCTCTCCAGCTTCTTTTTAGAGGCACTCAGAGCTATGAGTTTTCCTCTTAGCACTGCTTTCATTGAGTCCCATAAATTTGGGTAAGTTGTGCCTTCATTTTCATTAAATTCTAAAATGGTTTTGATTTCTTTCCTTATTTCTTCCTTGACCAGGGTATCATTGTTAAGCATTATCATATGTTAAGGGTATCATTAAGTGGAGCATTGTTAAGCTCCCACTTGTGTATGTGGGCTTTCTATTGTTTCCATAGTGATCTGATAGGAGGCATGGAACTAGTTAGATCTTATATCTGTTGAGGTCTGTTTTGTGACCAATTATATGGTCAGTTTTGGAGAAGGCACCATTAGGTGCTGAGTAGAAAGTATATTCTTTTGATTGAGGATGAAATGTTCTTTAGATATCCATTAAATCCATTTGGCCCAAATCTGGTAGTTTCACTGTTTCTGTTTAGTTTCTGTTTCCCTGATCTATCTACCGATGAGAGTGGGGTCTTTAAGTCACCCACTGTTATTGTGTGAGCTTCCATATGTGCTTTAAGCTTTAGTAAAGTTTCCTTTACAAATGAAGGTGCCTTTGTATTTGGAGCATAGATGTTCAGAATTGAGACTTCTTCCTGATAGATTTTTCATTTCATGTGTATAAAGTGTCCTTCTGTGTCTTGAAGCCCTCCATGAAGCCTTCTATCAGCTTCATGACCTGTGATTTTATATTCAAATCTTGCTTTCCTGTAGTGTTGGGGTATCCAGGACATGCTGTTGTGGGAGAATTAGATTCAGATGGTGCAATGTTGCCTTGATTTCTGTTAGCAATGTTCCTAAGTTTGCCTTTTGCCATCTGGTTATCTCTGGTGTTAGTTGGTCCTGTTGTCCCTGGTTTGTTCTGGCCCTTCCTGTTTTCCTGCAAGCACATCTCAGCAATCCTGAGTGACCTGTTTTCCCCTGGCACAGATTTCTGAGGTGCTGCCAAGCTCATGAGAGCAGGAAGAGTGCTATAGGGGTATGTCCCAAGAGATCCTCTACTCTGATGATCTCTGCCTCTCAGTCAGGCCCTCCACACTGTCACAGGAGCAAAGATGGCGGCACCTCACTTCCAAGCATGGGACTCATTTTAACTGCCTCCCTGCAGAACAGACAACCCCTGGCAGTGTAGTTGTCCAGCTGGCTGGCTGGGGATCTGCCCAGCTTCTCGATGCAGGGGAAGTACTGGCAGGGAGTGTTCCAAGTGATCTTCCACTCTGGTAATTCCTGCCTAACAGTCTGCCCCTCCACACAGTCACGGGTGTTACTCTGGCAAAGATGGTGGCACCCCAGCTCCATAAGTAGGACTCCCTTCAACCACCTTGCTGCAGGGCAGATGTTCCCTGGCAGGATAGGAGCCTAGACGACTGTGGGGCTGTCGAGCTACGAGGTGCAGATGGAGCCCTGGCAGACTGTGGCCTGAGCAATCTTTCACTCCGGTGTTCCCTGCATACTTGGCTGACCTGTCTGCTTGGTCACAGGAGCAAAGATGGTGGTAGCCTCACCTCTGAATGCAGGACTCCCTCTAACAGTGGGATTCCCTGCAAGTCAGAGGCTCCCTGACAGGATAGGTGCCCAGACAGTTGTGGGGTTGCTCAGCTCCTGGGTTCAGGTAGAGCCCTGGCAGGCAGTGTCCAGACCAATCTTTCACTCTGGTGTTCCCTGCATACCTGTCTGACTTGTCTCCTTGGTCACAGGAGCCAAATTTAAATTTTAATTATGTATATGCATCGTGTTTTATTTAACCACTCATCCACTGCCTTTATTCTTATCTGGTTCTGTTTCTTTTCTCTTATAGATCTTGCACATGGGCATACAAGTAATGTGTACAATGTAATGTACAATGTAATGGTTTTGTTGACATTATTTTGGGCATATCATAAAAGTAATTTTTTTTTTAATTTTGGAAACTTCTAAATAAATTTCTATATGGGTGTTAAAGTTTACATTCATGTCACTAGTGTATACATATTTCTTTTTACCAAATCCCATACCATAATATCTGGTGACTTCTTCTTCAAATTGTTTATTTGTCTTTTAATTATAGTATAATTATATTATTTTTCCTTTACCCTTCCCTTTCCTGCCTCTAAATATTCCTATATACTCCTCCTTGCTATTTTTAAAATTCATGGCTTTTTCATTAATTTTTGTTATATAAGTATAGAAAAAATTATATAATGTACTTGTAGGTATGTGTTTAGGGTGAACCAATTGATATAACAGGTTTTGCTCTCTTTTTGTTGAACACAGATTCTTTGTCAGCTTTTTTCAGTTGTCTATATTTTTTTATGGAGGGCTGAGTACTTGTGGGTTTCCCAATCCACATTGGCAAGATTATCATTGTTTTTACTTCATTCTATGAAGCCATAATTAACCTGATACCAAAACCACACAAAGACCCAACTAAGAAAGAAAACTTCAGACCAATCTCCCTTATGAACATGTATAAAAAATACTCAATATAATTCTTGCCAACCGAATCCAAGAACACATCAAAACGATCATTCACCATGAACAAGTTGGCTTCATCCCAGGGATGCAGAGATGGTTCAATATAGGGAAATCCATCAACGTAATCCACTACATAAACAAACTCAGAAAAAAAAAAACACATGGTCATCTCATTGGATGCTGAAAAAGCATTTGACAAAATTCAGCATCCTTTCATGCTAAAAGTCTTGGAGGGAAGAGGAATTCAAGGCCCATACCTAAACATATTAAAAGCAATTTACAGCAGACTGATAAAATAGACAACATCAAAATAAACAGAGAGAAACTTGAAGCAATCCCACTAAAATCAGGGACTAGACAAGGCTGCCCCCTCTCACCATATCTCTTCAATATAGCACTTGAGGTACTAGCTAGAGCAATTCAACAACATAAGGAAGTCAAAGGGATACAAATTGGAAAGGAAGAAGTCAAACTATCACTATTTGCAGATGATACAATAGTATACTTAAGTGACCCAAAAAATTCCACCAGAGAATTCCTACAGCTGATAAACAACTTCACCAAAGTGACTGGTTATAAAATCAATTCAAGCAAATCAGTAGCCTTCCTATATGCAAAGGATAGGCAGACTGAGAAAGAAAGTAGGGAAATGACACCCTTCCCAATAGCCACAAACAATATAAAGTGTATTCGTGTGACTCTAACCAAACAAGTGAAAGATTTATATGACAAAAACTTCAGGACTCTGAAGAAGGAAATGGAAGAAGACCTCAGAAAATGGAAAAATCTTCCATGCTCGTGGGTTGGCAGGATTAATATAGTTAAAATGGCAATCTTGCCAAAAGCAATATACAGATTCAACATAATCCCCATCAAAATCCCAACTCAGTTCTTCATAGAGTTAGAAAGATCAATATTCAAATTCATCTGGAATAACAAAAAAACCCAGAATAGCTAAAACTATCATCAACAGTAAAAGAGAGCGGCAGGCCTCCATATTGCAACCAGCACACAGCTGGAAAGGAGCAGGTAGGGACTCCATCTGGGGCTAGAGCAGGGAGCGCTGCTAAGCTCTCGCCCAGAGGCGGGCCCAGGCGCCTAGGCTCTGCAGCATGTCCCTGCGAGCTTAGGCCGTGCACCGAGGCAGCCGGATCCACCCAGCTCCCCAGGACCCCAGACCAGCGATAGCAGCAGGCCTCCATATTGCAACCAGGACACAGCTGGAAAGGTGCAGGTAGGGACTCCGTCTGGGGCTAGAGCAGGGAGCGCTGCTAAGCTCTCTCCCAGAGGCGGGCCCAGGTGCCTAGGCTCTGCAGCAACTCCCTGCGAGCTTAGGCTGTGCACAGAGGCAGCCGGAACCACCCAGCTCCCCAGGAAACCTGACCAGCGATAGCAGCAGGCCTCCATATTGCAACCAGGACACAGCTGGAAAGGAACAGGTAGACAGATTCCATCAGGGGCTACCACGTGAGGGGATCTACTAGGCTCTCCCTACTAGGCAGGCCCAGCAGTGCCTGCTGAGGCTCTGCTGCACTCCCCCACACTTCCCTGAGACCTCAGGCCATGCACAAAGTCAGCGGGTGGCAGCCAGCTCGTGATCCCGTTGAGCAGCAATCACGCATAACCACCAGTAGAGAAACAACAGGTAAGCCCAGCCTCACAGGAGATTCAAACACCAGCCAGTGACAACAAGGTCAACTAACACCAGAAATAACCAGATGGCAAAAGGTAAACGCAGGAATGTCACTAACAGAAATCAAGGCAACATGACAGAATCTGAACCCAGTTCGCCAACAACAGGAAGCCCTGGATACCCCAAAACACCAGAAAAACAAGACTTGGATATAAAATCACTGGTCAGGATGCTGGTAGCTGAACACATAGAAAAATCTCGTAAAGAAATAGAGGAGAAAATGGATCAAAAGTTAGAAGCCTTTACAAGGCAAATACAAAAATCACTTCAAGAAATGCAGGAGAAGATGGATCAAAAAGAAGAAGACAATAAGGAAGAAAGACAAAAATCACTTAAAGAAATACAGAAGAACGTGGGCCAACAAGTAGAAGCTATGAAAGAGGAAACACAAAAATCTATTAAAGAAATACATGAAAACACAATCAAGCAAGCGAAAGATCTGAGCACTTCCATCCAGGTACTAAAAACAGAAGTAGAAACAACTAAGAAATCACAGAGGGAGACAACATTGGAGATAGAAAACCTTGGGAAGAAATCAGGGGCCATAGATGCAAATATCAACAATAGAATACAAGAGATAGAAGACAGAATATCAGAAGCCGAAGATACCATAAGAACCATTGATTCAACAGTCAAAGAAAATACTAAATGCAAAAAGGCTGTAACCCAAAACATCCAGGAAATCCAGGACACAATGAGAAGACCAAACCTAAGGATTATAGGTATAGACGAGAATGAAGATGTACAAGTTAAACGGCCAGCAAATATCTTCTACAAAATTATGGAAGAAAACGTCCCCAACCTAAAGAGAGAGATGCCCATGAATATACAAGAAGCATACAGAACCCCAAACAGACTGGATCAGAACAGAAATACATCCTGTCACATAATAATCAAAACTCCAAATGTACTAAACAAAGAAAGAATATTAAAGGCAGCAAGAGAAAAAGGCCAAGTAACTTATAAAGGAAGACCTATCAGAATAACACCAGACTTCTCACCTGAGACCATGAAAGCTAGAAGATCCTGGGCAGATATCATGCAAACTTTAAGAGAACACAAACTTCAGGCAAAACTACTTTACCCAGCAAAGCTCTCAATCGCCATAGATGGAGACATCAAGGTATTCCATGACAAAACCAAATTTGCACGATATCTTTCCACAAATCCAGCCCTACAAAGGATAATAGGGGGAAAACACCAAGACAAGGACGGGAACTACACCTGGGAAGAAACAAGATAGAAACCTTCTCTCATCAAACCTAAAAGAAGGTAACCTCTCGAATATAAAAAAATAAATAAATAAAATAAATAAATATAATTTCAAAAATGTCTGGAGGAAATAATTACTATTCCTTAATATCTCTTAACATCAATGGACTCAATTCCCCAAAAAAAGACATAGATTAACAGACTGGATACGGAAACAGGACCCTACATTTTGCTGCATACAGGAAACCCATCTCAGTGTTAAAGACAAACACTGCCTTAGAGTAAAAGGCTGGAAGACAATTTTACAAGCAAATGGTCTCAGGAAACAAGCTGGAGTAGCCATTGTAATATCAGATAAAATTGACTTCCAACCTAAAATCATCAAAAGAGACTCAGAAGGTCAATTCTTGCTGGCCAAAGGGAAAATCCACCAAGAAGAGCTCTCAATACTGAACATCTATGCTCCAAGTGCAAGGGCACCCTCATTCGTAAAAGAAACCTTACTAAAGCTTAAAGCACACATTACACCAAAGACAATAATTGTGGGTGACTTCAACACTCCACTCTCCTCAATGGACCGGTCAGGAAAGCAGACACAGTGAAACTAATTGAAACTCGGGACCAACTGGATTTAACAGATATATATAGAACATTTCATCCTAAAGCTAAAGAATATACCTTTTTCTCAGATCCACATGGTACCTTCTCCAAAATAGACCATATAATTGGTCACAAGACAGATGTCAACAAATACAAGAAGATCGAGCTAATCCCATGCCTCCTATCAGATCACCATGGAGTAAGAGTGGTCTTCAATAACAACAAAAACAACAGAAAGCCCACATACACATGGAAACTGAACAATACTCTACTCAATGACACCTTGGTCAAGGAAGAAATAAAAAAAGAAATCAAAGACTTTTTAGAATTCAATGAAAATGAAGGTACAACCTACCCAAATCTATGGGACACAATGAAAGCAGTGCTAAGAGGAAAACTCATAGCTCTAAGTGCATCCAAAAAGAAACTGGAGAGAGCATACACTACCAACTTAATGGCACACCTTAAAGCCCTGGAAGAAAAACAAGTTAATTCACCCAGGAGGAGTAGAAGACAAGAAATCATCAAACTCAGGGCTGAAATCAATCAAATAGAAACAAAGAGAACCATACAAAGAATCAACAAGACCAGGAGCTGGTTCTTTGAGAAAATCAACAAGATAGATAAACCCTTAGCCAGACTAACCAAAGGAAAAAGAGACAGTATACAAATTAACAAAATTAGAAATGAAAAGGGAGACATAACAACAGAAACTGAGGAAATTCAAAAGAACATCAGATCTTACTACAAAGGTCTATACTCAAAACAACTGGAGAATCTGGAGGAAATGGACAATTTCCTAGACAGATATCAAATACCAAAATTAAATCAGCATCAAGTAGATCAGCTAAATAGTCCCATAACCCCTAAAGAAATAGAAGGGGTTATAGAAAGCCTCCCAACCAAAAAAAGTACAGGACCAGATGGTTTTAGTCTAGAATTCTACCAGACCTTCAAAGAAGACTTAACACCAATACTTTTCAAACTATTCCACAAAATAGAGACAGAAGGGACACTGCCCAACTCATTCTTTGAAGCCACAATTACGCTAATACCTAAACCACAAGATCCAACAAAGAAAGAGAACTACAGGCCAATTTCTCTTATGAATATAGATGCAAAAATACTAAATAAAATTCTTGCTAACCGAATCCAAAAGCACATCAAAACGATCATCCACAATGATCAAGTAGGCTTCATCCCAGGGATGCAGGGATGGTTCAATATATGGAAATCCATCAATGTAATCCACTACATAAACAAACTGAAAGAAAAAAACCTCATGGTCATCTCATTAGATGCTGAAAAAGCATTCGACAAAATTCAGCATCCTTTCTTGCTAAAAGTCTTGGAAAGAGCAGGAATTCAAGGCCCATACCTAAACATAGTAAAAGCAATCTACAGCAAACCAGTAGCCAACATCAAAATAAATGGAGAGAAACTTGAAGCATTCCCACTAAAATCAGGGACTAGACAAGGCTGCCCTCTCTCTCCATATCTTTTCAATATAGTACTTGAAGTTCTAGCAAGAGCAATTAGACAACATAAGGAAGTCAAAGGGATACAAATTGGAAAGGAAGAAGTCAAACTATCATTATTTGCAGACGATATGATAGTTTACCTAAGCAACCCAAAAAACTCCACCAGAGAACTTCTACAGCTGATAAACAACTTCAGCAAAGTGGCAGGGTATAAAATTAACTCAAGCAAGTCAGTGGCCTTCTTGTACTCAAAGGACAAGCAGGCAGAGAAAGAAATTAGGGAAATAACACCCTTCACAATCGCCATAAACAACATAAAGTATCCTGGCGTAACTCTAACCAAACAAGCAAAAGATCTGTACGACAGGAACTTCAAGTACTTGAAGAAAGAATTCGAAGAAGACCTCAGAAGATGGAAAAATATTTCTTGCTCCTGGATTGGCAGGATCAATATAGTAAAAATGGCCATCTTGCCAAAAGCAATATACAGATTCAATGCGATCCCCATCAAAATCCCAACTCAATTCTTCATAGATCTAGAAAAAGCAATTCTCAAATTCATCTGGAGCAACAAAAAACCCATGATAGCTAAAACTATTCTCAACAATAAAAGGACTTCTGGGGGAATCAATATCCCTGACCTCAAGCAGTACTACAGAGCAATTGTGTTAAAAACTGCATGGTATTGGTATAGCAACAGGCAAGCAGATCAATGGACCACATTGAAGACCCAGAAATTAACCCACAGAGTTATGGTCACTTGATCTTTGATAAAGGAGCCACAACCATCCGATGGAATAAAGATAGCCTTTTCAACAAATGGTGCTGTTTCAACTGGAGGTCAACATGCAGAAGAATGCGAATTGACCCACTCTTATCTCTTTGCACTAAGATCAAGTCCAAGTGGATCAAGGACCTCCACATAAAACCAGACACACTGAAACTATTAGAAAAGAAACTTGGGAAGACCCTGGAGGACTTGGGCACGGGGGAAAAGTTCCTGAACAGAACACCAATAGCTTATGCTCTAAGATCAAGAATCTCAAATGGGACCTCATAAAATTACAAAGTTTCTGCAAAGCAAAGGACACTGTCAGAAGGACAAAATGGCAACCAACAAAGTGGGAAAAGATCTTCACCAACTCCACATCCGACAGAGGGCTAATATCCAATATATACAAAGAACTCAAGAAGGTAGACCGCAAAGAACCAAATAACCGTATCAAAAAATGGGGCACAGAGCTAAACAAAGAATTTTCACCAGAAGAAATTCGGATGGCCGAGAAACACCTTTAAAGATGTTCAACATCATTAGTCATCAGGGAAATGCAAATCAAAACAACCCTGAGATTCCACCTCACACCAGTCAGAATGGCTAAGATTAAAAACTCAAGAGACAACAAGTGCTGGCGAGGATGTGGAGAAAGAGGAACACTCCTCCACTGTTGGTGGGATTGCAAAATGGTAAAACCACTCTGGAAATCAGTTTGGCAGTTCCTCAGAAAATTGGGCATATCACTTCCAGAGGACCCTGGCATACCACTCCTGGGCATATACCCAGAGGATTCCCCTGCATGCAATAAGGACACATGCTCCACTATGTTTATAGCAGCCTTGTTTATAATAGCCAGAAATTGGAAGGAGCCCAAATATCCCTCAAAGGAGGAATGGATACAGAAAATGTGGTATATTTATACAATGGAATACTACTCAGCAATTAAAAATAATGAATTCATGCAATTTGTAGGTAAATGGTTAGACCTGGAAAATATCATCCTGAGTGAATTAACCCAATCACAAAAGAATGCACATGAAATGCAATCACTGATAAGTGGATATTAATGAGCCCAGAAGCCCTAAATACTCAAGACACAAATAGCAAGTCAAATGATTCCCAAGAAGAAGAAAGGAGAGGAACCTGGACCTGTAAAGATTGCATCCAGTTTAGTAAAGAACCCGAGGGGGGAGAGGAATGATTGGGGAACAGTTGGGGGGGAGAGGAACTATGGGAACTATGGTGGGTGGGAACTGGGAAAGGGGAAAGCCTTTGGAATGTAAACATAGAACATAGAAAATAAAAATTAAAAAAAACAGTAAAAGAACTTCTGGGGGAAGTTGCATTAAGCTCTACACCAAGTGGATCAGGGACCTCCACATAAAACCAGACACACTAAAACCAATAGAAAAGAAACTGGGGAAGACCCTTGAGGACATTGGCTCAGGGGGAAAGTTCCTGAACAGAACAACACTAACATATGCTCTAAGATCAAGAATAGACAAATGGGACCTCATAAAATTACAAAGTTTCTGTAAGGCAAAAGATACTTTCAAAAGGACAAATCAGCAACCAACAAATTGGGAAAAGATCTTCACCAACCCCACATCCGACAGAGGGCTAATATCCAATGTATACAAAGAATTCAAGAAGTTAGACCCCAGAAAACCAAATAACCCTATCCAAAAATGGGGTACAGAGCTAAACAGAGACTTTTTACCTGAAGAAATTGGATGGCTGAGAAACACCTTTAAAAAATGTTCAACATCATTAGTCATTAGAGAAATGCAAATCAAAACAACCCTGAGATTTCACCTCACAACAGTCAGAATGGCTAAGATTAAAAACTCAAGAGACACCAGGTGTTGGCAAGGATGTGGAGAAAGAGGAATACTCCTCCACTGCTGGTGGGACTGCAAGCTAGTACAACCACTCTGGAAATCAATCTGGCGGCTCCTCGGAAACCTGGACATGATACTTCCAGAGGACCCTGCCATATGACTCCTGGGCATATACCCAGAAGATTCCCCAGCATGCAATAAGGATACATGCTCCACTAAGTTCATAGCAGTCTAATTTATAACAGCCAAAAGCTGAAAAGAACCCAGATGTCCCTCAACAGAGGAATCGATATAAAAAAATGTGGTATATATACACAATGGAGTACTATTCAGCCATTAGAAACAATGAATTCATGAAATTCTTAGAGAAATGGATGGAGTTGGAGAACATCATACTAAGTGAGGTAACCCAGTCTCAAATGAATACCCATGGTATGCACTCACTGATAACTGAATATTAGCTTAGACGCTTGGGATACCAAAGACACAATCCACATATCAAATGATATATGACAATAAGGAAGGAGTAGACACTGGTGCTGGAAAAATCAAAACGTCAGTGTAGAGGAATACAAGAACAGGGAAGTGAGAAGGTGTGGATGGGAGAACAGGGGGAGGGAAAAGGGCATGTGAGACATTTGGGGGATGGGGAACCAGAAAAGGGGAAATGAAATGTAAATATAGAATATATCCAATTAATAATCTAAAAAAAGTGCTTTTGTGCTATGTGACACAGATGTTATGTATTAAACTCAGAATCTCTACAAGAGCAAGGTGCTTTTATATGCCAGTCTATTTATTATTCAAAAAGAAATGCTTTTTGAAGAGCAGTAAAAGAGCCTCTTGAGAATAAACTATTCTCAACAGCAAAAGAACTTCAGGGGGAATCAGTATCACAGACCTCAAGCAGTACTACAGAGCAATAGTGTTGCAACCTGCATGGTATTGGTACAGTGCCAGGCAGGTATATCAATGGAATAGGTTGAAGACACAGAAATGAACCCACACACCTATGGTCACTTTGACAAAGGAGCTAAAACAATCCAATGGGAAAAAAGATAGCATTTTCAACAATTTCAGAAGAATATGAATTGATCCATTCTTATCTCATTGTACTAAGCTCAACTCCAAGCAGATCAAGGACCTCCACATAAAACCAGACACACTGAAACTAATAGAAAAGAAACTCGGGAAGTCCCTTGAGGACATGGGCACAGGCGTAAAGTTCCTGAACAAAACACCAATTGCTTATGCTCTAAGATAAAGAATTGACAAATGGGACCTCATAAAATTACAAAGTTTCTGTAAGGCAAAGGACACTTTAAAAAGGACAAAATGGCAACTAACACATTGGGAAAAGATCTTCACCAACCCTACATCCTAAAAAAGGCTAATATCCAATATATACAAAGAACTCAAGAAGTTAGACCCCAGAAAACCAAATAACCCTATTATGGGGTACAGAGCTAAACAAAGAATTTTCACCTGATGAATTTCAGATGGCTGAGAAGCACCTTAAGAAATGCTCAACATCATTAGTCATTAGGAAAATGCAAATCAAAACAACCCAGAGATTTCACCTCACACCAGTCAGAATGGCTAAGGTTAAAAACTCAGAAGACAACAGGTGTTGGCAAGGATGTGGAGAAAGAGGAACACTCCTCCCCTGCTGGTGGGAATACAAATTGGTACGACCACTCTGGAAATCAGTCTGGCGATTCCTCAGAAATCTTGGCATGACATTTCCAGAGGACCCTGCTATATCACTCTAGGGCATATACCCAGAGGATTCCCTAGCATGTAATAAGGACACATGCTCCAGTATGTTCATAGCACCCTTATTTGTAATAGCTAGAAGCTTGAAAGAATCCATATGTCCCTCAAGGGAGGAATGGATACAGAAAATGTGGTATATTTTCACAATGGAATACTACTCAGCCATTAAAAACAATGAATTCATGAAGTTCTGAGGCAAATGGTTGGAACTGGAAAAGTATCATCCTAAGTGAGGTAACCCAATCACAAAAGGACACACATGGAATGCAGTCACTGATAAGTGAATATTAGCCCAGAAGTTCTGAATACCCAAGACACAATATGCATATCAGATGATTTCCAAGAAGAAGAAAGGAGAGGTCCCTGGTCCTGGAAAGGCTTGATCCAGCAATGTAGGGGAGTACCAGGACAGAGAAGAAGGAGGGGATGGAATGGCGAATGGACGGAGTGAGGAGGGCTTATCGGACTTATGGGGAGGGGGGAACCAGGAAAGGGAAAATCATTTGGAATGTAAACAAAAATATAGAAAATAAAAAAATATATAAAAAATTAAAAAGAATTAAAGAAATTAAAAATAAAGGTACCTGCATTCACATAATAAAGAGATTCTTGAGACTAGTCTTATAACACTGGGGTACATGAAGAGAGACAAAATCAGGCTTAGTAATGTTTAAGTAGAGAAACTGAGTAAAATACATTCTCTTTCTCTCTCAGAGACAACAGTTGCATAGCTGTCCACAGAATAGGTAGTGAGTGTTCCCTTGAAAGACAAAGTACAAAGAGGATGATGATTCTTCACCATAACTGAGACTATATTAGGTAACCTGCTCACCTTTTAACCCAAGTTATGCTGGGACGTACTTGGTGACCATATTAAGACACTCAGCATATGGGTAGAAATCTGCATCCACAGTAGTGTCAGAATTCTATATTGAAGAAAACATATGGCTTATGGATTTTGATTGTGGGGTATTGAGTGATTTACGATATAGTGTTCTCTGTGCATGTTGCTATAGCCACCCTTTCTTTTTTGACAAAACAATTGACACAAATGATGATACCATAGTCACTGTTTTTTTTTCAAATTTCCTTTTAGTTTCTATTCAGCTATCTCAGACAAATTAATGCACACATCAAGCTGCAATGGCCTTTAGAAATCATACCTACTTTCTGAGAAAGTATTTCATTACAAAATACTAATTTTTGTGTTTGTTACAGATTTATAAAAGCTTATAGAATACTTAGAACAGTAAAAAAATCTAAATGAAATAGCTTAGTGTAACTCGAAAAGCTTACTGTGATATACTGCTGTCCCAGTAATACTCTCAAAATCCCAGAAACCTTTAAGTCTATTACTTAAAGACTTCTGAATTCTCAACCAGTCTAGATGAAAAGTTCCTGGACAAACTAGATGTGGGATAAACTAAAATCTCACTCCTTTATAACTGTTTTTCACAGTTCAAATTGCTGGGAAAAATTTGTTACTGACAGTAATACTCAGGTATGGAATCTATGTCCTATGCTAGATGTGCCCTCTGTTGTCATAGTAGAACTGTTATAATACATCCAATCATATTTCTTCTTGGATTTAAGGTCTATGTGTAAGGTAGAAACTTCCATCTGGTACTGTAAACCCAGGCAAAAGCATGTGGCTTTAGCAATACTAGGTCCTGCAGAAGAGGCAATTGATCCTACTCTAATGAATAGATATATCATAACTGTCAAATTTATATTTATATTTCTTTGTTGCTCATGGATGACTACTTGACATTAGCCTTAACTATGAATATAAACACTGTAGAATGTTCTACAGATATTTGTAGCTGGCTTGGGTCCTTAGAACTAATGACAATGGCTGTGACTGAGTGTTCCAATGCTCAGACCAAGATAAAAAATATAACCAGACATTTACATCATTCCTTCTATGGATCAGTGGATATTTTAGTAAAGTGCATAGAAAGAATTCAAACAGCCAGATAGAAGGATTGAGTGTTGTTTACTTGTTTACTCCATGATGCAACATTCCTTCCTGTATTTAGGAAAGATGCACACAAAGATCAAGAAAACAACAAAACAGCAACATCATTGTCAACAACATCAGCAACAACAAAAGAAGATTTTGGAAACTCTTTGAAAAAATGCTGTGTACTGTTAGAGAAGCAGTGATGCTTTCTGGAAAAATCAAGTTCCCTGGCTGGTAAAGCTGCTAGCAGGTTGTTCATGCATCTTCACCAATGGATTTCTAGTTATGTAACTACTTTCATTCAATCAGGCTCTTATTCATAACCACAAGAAATGCAAGTTTGCTATGTCAAACTCAGATGGAATTATTTTTTTAGTCTCTCATTGTTGCTTTCTCTTGGATGAGCCTATATCTGCTCACATTTTGATAGGAAATGTTATACCATGTCTTACTGTCTAACTGGCCATCAAAGGTTGAATAATCTATGGCAGAAATTTAATGCCCTCCAGTTTGGGTGCACCTTTCTCAATGGGAAATAGAAGACATGACTGAGCTTTGAGAAGTTTCAGGTTTGCTATTTTATGTGCTAATACTGTACCAGCTCCATTTCAATCATCTTGGTAAATTATGTGGGCCATCAATTTTATATGCAGACCAAATTGCACTCTCTGGCCTCAGCTAATGTTCATTCTTCTCATTCTTCTGTAAATATTACTAATTTGACAAAATTCACCAATTTAACCCCAACCTTGTTTCTGGATATTCATTATTGGTATTTGTATACAGAAAAGTGATTATATAATACCTTCATAGGGAATTTTTAACATATTCCCTTTCTTTTAAAATTTATTTATTTATTTATTTATTTATTTATTTATATCCCAAATGTTGCCTCTGTTTCCTGGTCCCTGTTCCCAGAGTGTTTCTCCCCTCCCCCCTTTACTTCACCTCTGAGAGTATCCATCCCAATTCCTGGTATCCCTCCAACCTAGGGAATCAAATGATTACAGGATTAAACACATCCTTTCCCACTGAGGCCAACAAGGTAGTCCTGTACTATACATGTGCCTGGGGCCTTGGCACAACCATTGTATACTCTTTGGTTGGTCACTTATTCCTGGGATCTCCCTCGGGTCCAGTTTAGGTAACACTGTTGATCTCATTATGGAGTTGCTCTCCCCTTCAATTCCTACAAGCCTTCCCCTAGTAGTTCCATAGGACTCCCACCCCCTTCCCAATGCATGACTCTAACTAAGTACCTGCAACTGTCTATCTCAGTCAGCTGCTGAAAGTGCCTCTTAGAGGACAACCATCATAGATTTATGTCTACAAGCACAATATAGCATTGGTAATAGGGTCAGGGTTTGGTGCCTTTACATGGGATGGATCCGAATTTGGACTGGTTACTAGTTGGCCATTCATTCAGCTTTGCTCCTTTTTGGTCATGAATTTATTTTAGACAGAAATAATTTTGGATTGAAACATTTGAAGGTAGGTTGGTGTCCCCACATTCTGGGAATTACTGGGGTGGTCTAACTTCTGGGGGCTTTTAAGCAAATACAACTTATCCAATACATTATTTATCATTGAGTACTGATTTTGTGTATGTGCTTTTGAGTCTAACTACTGGAGGTCTCTTTAGGCTCCATATCGCCATTGTTGGGCATTTGGGCTAAAGTCACCCAAATTGAGTCCTAGGAGCCTCCCTGATCCAAAGTCTCTGAGACTTTTTAGAGGTTCCACCCACTCCATCCCCTGGGAACTCATATTTACATTCATTCTTCTGGCCCTCTGTGCTTCTCTCCTGCCCCCCCCCAAACTTGATTCTGCTCCCTTTTCACCTCCCATTCCATCTCCCATGAAAGTTCATGCCTCCAAATTGAGATAGAAGCATCCTCACTTGGGCCTTCTTTTTGTTTAATTTCTAAGGGTCTATAGAGTTATCATGGGAATACTATACTTTTTGGCTAAAATCCATTTATCATTTAGTACATGCTTCTGAGTATGGCAAAGCCTACACTTGACAAAATTGGAAAATCTAGATGAAATGAATCATTTTATAAACAGATACCAAGCACCAAAGTTAAATCAAGATTAGGTAAACTATCTTAAAAATCTCATATATCCTAAGGAAACAGAAGCTGTCATTAAAAACTTCCCAAACAAAAAGGGCCAAGGAAAGATCATTTTCATTCAGAAGACTATCAGAGTTTCAAAGAAGAGGTAATACCAATATGCCTCAAACTATTCAAGAAAATGGAAACAAAACGAAGACTACCTAAACATTCTATGCACTCACAGATACCCTAATATCTGAACCACACAAAGATACAACAAAAAAGAGCCCCTGACCAATTTCACATAAGAAAATTAATGCAAAAAATTCAATAAATTGCTTTTCAACCAAATGCAAGAACAAATCAAAAACATCATTCATTATGAATAAGTAGGCTTTATCCCAGGAATGCAGGGATAGTTCATTATACAAAATCTGTCAATATAATCCACTATATAAACAAACTCAGAAAATTTCACATGATTATTTTATTAGATGCTGAAAAAGCCTTTAACCAAATACAACACCCATTCATGTTAAAAGTCTTGAAGCCATCAGGAATTCATGGCACAAACCTAAACATAATAAAAACAATATTGAGCAAATCAACAGCCAGCATCAAATTCAATGGAGAGAAAGTTAAAGCAATCCCACTAAAATCAGTAACAAGATTGCCTCTATTCTGAATTCAATACAGTACTTGAAGTTCTGGCTTGAACAATAATACAACAAAAGGAGATGAAGAAGACACAAATTGGAAGGAAGATGTCAAGGTATCACTATTTCCAGATGATATGATAATATACATAATAAACCCTCAAAATTCTAACAGAGAACACCTACAGCTGATAAACAACTTCAGGAATGTGGCTGGATATAAAATTGACTCAAACAAATCAGTAGTTTTCCCTTACACAAATGATAAACAGGTTGAGAAAGAAATTAGGGGAGTAACATCTTTTATAATTGCCACAAATAGTATAAAATTTCTTGGTGTAACTCTAACCAAGGAAGCGAAATATCTGAATGACAAGAGCATCCTTTCCTCTTTCTCTTCCATTAGATTCATTGTATCATTATTTTTACGTTGAAGTCCTTGATCTACTTGGTTTTGAGCTTTGTGGAAATTGATAAATATGGGTCTATTTTTATTCTTTTAAATGCAGGCCTTGAGTTAGACCAGCACCACTTATTGAAGATGATTATTTTTTGCACTGTATGTTTTTGGTGTCTTTGTCAAAGATCAAGTGTTCATACATGTTTGGATTTACTTCTGGGTCTTTGATTCTGTTGAAATGATTGATCTGTCTATCTCTGTATCAATACCATAGGGTTTTTATTACTATTTCTTTGTAGTAGAGCTTGAGGTCAGGGACGGTGGCTGCCCCAAAAGTTATTTTACTGTTGAGAATAGATTTTGTTATATGGGGTAATTAATTTTTCCATATGAAGTTGAGAATCACTCTTTCCATGTCTGTGAATAATTGTGGTAGAATTTTTATGGGCAATGCATTGAATCTGTAGATTGGTTTTAGTAAGACAATCATTTTCAGTATGTTAATCTAACCAATCCATGACTGTGAAAGAACTTTCTGTATTCTGAGGTATTCTTCAATTTCCCTTTTCAATGATTTGAAATTCTTGTTATATGGATCTTTTAACTGCTTGGTAAGAACTACCCCAAGATATTTTATTCTACTTGTGACTATTGTGAAGGGTATTATTTACCTAATTTCTTTCTTAGGTTGTTTATTGTTTATATAAAAGAAGACTACTGATTGTTTTAAGTTAATTCTATATCCTGCCATTTGCCAAAGTTGTTTATGAGCTGTAGAAATACTCTGGTGGAATATTTGTTGTCGTTTATGTACACTATCGTATCATCTCTAAATAGCTATACTTTGAATTGTTTCTTTCTAAACTTTATCCCCTTGATCTCCATTTGTCTCCTAATTGTTCAAGCTAGAAAATTGAATACTATATTTAATAGATATGGAGAGAGTCGATATCTTGTCTTGTCTCAGATTTACTCAGGATTGCTTCTAGTTTGTCTCCATTTAATTTTATGTTGGCTGCTGTTTGTCTATAGGTTGCATTTATTACATTTAGGAATATATAATGAATTCTTGATATCTCCAAAACTTTTAGCATAAAGCGGTTTTGTATTTTATTGAAGGTCTTTTCAGCATCTAATGAGATGATCATGTGACTTTTCTCATTGAGTTTGTTTATACAGTATGTTACCTTGATGAATTTTCATATATTGAGTTATTCCTGCATCTGTGGGATGATGTATACTTGATCATGGTGAATGAGTGTTTTGATGGGATTTTGGATTGTGTTTGAGGGAATTTTATTGAGTATTTTTGCAAAATTTTTCTGAAACTCTCTTTGTTATATCTTTGTGTGATTTAGGTATCAGAGTAATTGTGGCTTCATAGAATGAATTAGGTAGTGATCCTTATGTTTCTATTTTGTGGGATAGTGTAAGGATTATTGTTTAAAGTGTGATAGAATTCTGCACTAAAACCATCTGACCTTGGGCTTTTTTAAATTTAGAGGTTTTCAGTTGCCATTTCTATTTCCTTAGTGGTCATGAAGTTGTTTAGATTTACCTGAACTTGCTTTAACTTTAGTACACATCTGTCTAGAAAATAATCCATTATATCTAGATTTTCCAGTTTTTAGAATATAGGATTTGTAGTAGGTACTTTGTAAAATTTCCTCATTTGCACTTGTTATATCTCCCTTTGTGATGTCTGCAGAGTATAAATAGAACTCTACAAACAGTGAAGGCACATTTACATAGCTAGCTTTGTAATGTTTCACTGGTCTCAAGTCTTTGCTGACTTTAGCTTCACTGAGAGAGTAATGACAAAGAGCTTCTGGTGTTCCAGTTGATCCTTGTTGTTTACCCTGACTTGTGCTGATTCAATGGAGGCTTGTTTATTTCAGTTGGATCATGCAACCACGGATGATTCATGATTGGTGTACTGACACTAATGAACTAGACTGTTGTTATCCTGCCAAAGGAGATTGGAGTAACCACAAAGTACTTTTCTAAACAGTTCCACATACCCTTGTTCTGATTACAATCGTTTCTTCCCTTCCTTTGGATTGTGGGCTAAAAGGGATATTGAAGCATTTGAGAACCCTTACTAAATATAGGTTTAAAAAATTCTAAGCCTGGAGGATATAGAACAAGAAATCTAAATCATATACATTATTTTTCTTGGGAAGACAAAAGCAATTATCTTATTAATTTTTAAAATGTGGAACTGTTCATATATATATATATATATATATATATACACACAAAATCTAAACCATAAGCTTTTGTGTATTTTATTTTTCTTCTAGTTAAACTTTATCCAACTTATCAATGCAGTTTTATAATGAACTATTCTGCTTTCTTGTGCATATGCTTAAAATAAATGCTCATCCATTTACAATTCTGTTTGTAAATAAAAATTTCTATATCCAAAGCAAGTAACATAGAACTACTTTAATTTTCTTTAAAAATAAGTAGATATTTTTAATATTTCACAAAAGGACAGTATGAGAGAAAGATGAGTAGGTAAAAAGGCATGGCTGTGCACAGTGTGTTATCACATGTCTTCAATTTTAGCAATCAGGGAAGAGTTATGTGAATCACTGTGAGATTTAAGCCAGTCAGGTTTATAGAATGGATTCCAGGATAGCTAGATTCACATAGAGAGACATTGTTTCAAAAAGGCAGAGCATGGGGTTCCCAATAGAGGAGCTAGAGGGTGGTCCGGAAGAGCTGAAGGGGTTTACAGCCCCATGAGAAGAACAAAGATTTCAGCCACCCAGATGCCCCAAGACTCCCAGGGACTGAACCATCAACCAAGGGGCACACATGTTTCCAGCCAAAAATGTAGCAGAGGATGGCCTTGTTGGGCATCAGTGGGAGGAATGGTTCTTGGTCAGGTAAAGGCTCAACAGAGGCCCCAACAAAGGGAAACCAAGGGGAGGGAGGTGGGAGTGTGTTGGGTGGAGGGGTATATACATAGAGACAGGGGGAGGGAGGAGGGGTAGGGGGTCTTAGGGGAGGGGGAAAATTGGGAAAGGTTTTACCTTTGGCAATGTAAATGAAGACGATATTCAATAAAAAAAGAAAGAAAGAAAAAGGCAGGTTGGGTGGATAATGGATGGAATGTTTTTCTTCTTCCTCTTTCCCCCAGAGCATCATTAGACCTGAACACAGTACAGAGAGAACTCTTGGCCCACTTCAGCTGCTCCAAAATAGAAACAAACACTTCCTAATTTCTCCCACACGAAATCAGAAGAAATAGATACCCACGTGAGTACAAATCTATCAGAACAAGAGAAAAAGTCGTTGATAGGTCACTGTCTACAAAGTTGTAGGGCAAGGCCACAATCAGAATGTTGCTTATGCTATACTTAGTAAAGAAGAGTAGAAATGAGACCATAATTTTCACAGTTATATTCCTTAGGTCTCACATCCTTTAGCTTCATTTTCCTGGTATATAACAAAATTGTTAGAAGAAAAAAAATCAGACATGCTACAAAAATATGATAAAAATCAAGTTAGTAAAAAAGTGATATGCTAAGAAAACATTTAGAGTTTCCATAAAATAAAATGTGAAGTTTTCATTTTTGACAATTCTTCAATAAGCTTATCATCCAATTTTCCCAAGAAAATCCAAAACAGTGACAGAGTATTGTTATTGAGACAATCACAAGAAGTTCCTTGTTAATTCTTTGTCTAAAACACACACACACACACACACACACACACACACACACACATACATGCACATACACAAAGGCATTCAATGAGTTGCTTATTTTAAGGCAATAGAAAACACTGAAGAACTGATGCAAGCTGTGCAACAATACTTAGATTCTGGCAAGAAGATTTCAAATTTAAAAACGCTATTAGACTGAAATATTTTTCATAGCATGCATCAAAAGAGATGTACACAATTATTATACACAGAAAATTGATTCTAGAGATAGAAAAGCAAGTGAGAATTATGTCAACTCTTCTGACTTCTGTACCAGGCAGTGTTGCATTTTCATAAAATAATAAACTTTATGAAATTTAGGTGATTTAATGATTTTACAGAATTTTTATTTGATTTAAATAATTTCAGGACATTAGAGTAATTGTTAAAAATGTTAAGGAGATAGTTTAAATATTTTTCCAAAATAATATGTATAAGTTAGAATCAAAAGAAAAATGTTTGCCCTCATCCTAAAATAGTAAGAAAAGATTGAATAGGTTATAAAAGGAGTTCAGTGAGCTTTTGTAAATTTCAAGTACATAAATGACACTAGGAAGATAAATAGTCTTGGAACAGATTTCTGATCAATATTTATCCATATTCATTTAGGTCAGATACAAGGATGAGTTCACAGGTATGCACCATGATAAAGTAAGTCATGAACAAATAAAACTATTGTTTTGAACTTATAATGAGCTTATAGATTGAGTAATACATAAAACAGCTGCTTTGAATTTATAATTAGAAATCCTGCTGTAACTCCCCTTTATGTAACATCTTACCTGTTTTTGAATGAAATGATGTGGTTTTTTTTTATTTTTGGGCAAAGAACTTTGTCATAGGAGTTATAAAAAAGGACTAAAGGAAAGAATAAAGTTGTGGGAGTCAGCTTGTTGAAGCCATCCACCAAATATGTGTGTATATATGTATATGTGTGTATGTGTGTGTATTTGTATGAGTATGATTATGTGTACGTATATGCATATGTATATTTGTATAAAGTTGTTAGAGTTGGAGCCAGCTCATTGGGGCTTCTTTCCATCCACCAACTTTTATTTTATTATTTTATTTTATTTTTATATTATTTTATTATATAAGTATTTATACATATATATGTATGCAAATTTATGTGTAAAATTTTTGGAGCTGGTTTGTTGAAATTTGTTTGTGTCTGCTTTGCTTTATTCAGGGGTTTTGTGTGTTTGTGTGTGTGTGTGTTTGTGTGTGTGTGTTTGTGTGTGTGTATGTGTGCATATGATTTTCTCTTTTTCTTTCTTACCAGCTCTGAATGAGTTCAGAGTTTTGCTCCTGTTAGCACTACCAGTGCTGAACCTGTAAATTATCTGCTGTAGACAACAGTGTCCTCTGTCAGCTTCTAGCCTCACTGACCCCAGTAACTGACTTTACACTTGTTGCCTTCCTAAGTTTAACTGAGGTATCAAAGCTAGCCTTTGACCAAATCTTATTTAAACAGTAAAATGTGTACCTGCTTTTAAAAGAACATTAATTAATGATTGTAAAGGTAAACATTTTCTTTTCTTGGTACTCTTAGCATTGGCTATATTTTATATACAAATTTTACATTGGCTATTATGACAGGCTTTTAGTTGAATCTAGGGATTTAAAATCGGTTTCTCATGCTTGCAACAAAGCACTTTACTGAGCTATTCCCCAGGACCTAGAGTCTAGTTTTTAATAAATCCATGTGTTAAGCCTTTATAATTTTGATTGATACTAAGTTTATTTAAATGTTCTAATTATTTCTAAAACAACATAAAGCAGCATAAGAAATTGTTTCAGTGTGTGAAAATCTTGCTTATACCTTTAATGACATTGATTTCAGATAACTCACAATGGAATGAATGTTAAAATCTTTATAGCATAATTATCACTTGGGTCTCTCTATATACCTCAGCCTAGATCCAAATATGATTGTAGCATCCAACTTACTTTTTATTTAAAAGGCATATGTTATCGTGCCTGAAGTACATTAATAAAATTGTATTATTACAGTTATATATGATCATACTTCTTTAGCATTATTCTAAGTGTGTGATTTATCACATACAGAAGAATCTCAAAATTATACATATTTTTAATGTTATTGCCTGCCTAGGGCTTTACCATAGAGTATTGTCATATACCTAATAGGATGTAGTTTGACTCTCTTATGAAATAGTGAAATTCTAATGCTTTTGCCTACACCTCATATACATCATAACACAAATACTGGCTTTCCTTAAGGTAGAATGTCCCCAAATCAAGATAAATGAATGGCATGAAGGATAGAAAAGCCCAACAGTCAGGCTAAACATATGATCTAGTCCATTTTTATGTGTGGTGGGAATCATTGATATAAAAAAAGATATGAAATAAGTGGCATACAGTAAGAGGAAGGAGATAATAATTCTCAAGGCATTCACATGTGCTTTAGTGCTGGGGTCTCGTTCCCCTCTGGAATTGAGATGCATCTTCTGAAGATGTTTCCACAAGGAGAAGATTAATAGGATGAAGGAGAGCAGGGCCACTGTGAACGGTATTACAGAGAACATTATCATCTCCAATAAGACCAGGTTCGAAAACCCCACAAATTCACTCACTCTAGAATTCCAGGTTATATTTCTCTTAAACTGATACATCCAGTCTTGCATATGTTTGTTTACTTGTAATATGTTGAACATCAAGAAGATCAGATTTCCCAGAAGGATCATCAGAAGCACTTTCTTTACTCTCAACTTCAGAAAGAGAAAAATGGGTCTGGAGAAACTGGCTATTTTGAGCAAATAAAAGATGCTGAGAATAGTGGCAAGCCAGAGACTGAAGTGATTGGAAACTACCCAGGTAAACATTATACCCCTTAATTCTGTTCCAGCCATAAATGAAAATGAATACTTCATATATTTTAGCCATGCTAGTAACATTTCCCATATCAAAACCATTCTTGAAATGGCCAAGAAAAGTAGAATCCACCCAATGGAAGGAAGAGTTCTTTTGCTGACCCAGTCAATGCAGTTTGTCAGCACTATGAATCCATTGCTCACATTTCCAAATATAAACTCTGAAATCATGACAAAAGTTAAGATACCATACAAATTGCTTCCCATGTCCAGACAAAGAACTGCGTATCATTTGTCAAGGTGAAATGTCCATATATTCTCAAAAACTATGATAAACTTTAATTCAAGTCTTGCTTCTTTGTAATGACTGACCTAATGTCAATGAGAACATTAAAATTTTGCTAATGACTGCACATTCTTGTAAAAGTCTTTGTTCTGATCTCTGTCAAGGCATATATCCCTCCTTATAGAGGCTGATTTGTATTGCAGAAAATCAGGAAGTACATCCAGCTATCATTTGCTAATATGCAAATAAAGATATATTCTCTTTCACTGTTATATCATCTTGCATTGTCTCTGCTAAAGAAAATTTTATCCTATCAGCTTATGTTCTAGGGCACAAAGATGACAATGATTCATCCAAAATTTAGATAAATGATACATTTTGGGTCAATCAACATCATTACTGATGAATTGTAGAGCATAGTGTTCTCTGTGACACTCTGTGTGTCCTCAGTTTTATATGTAGTTGTAGTCCAAATTTTTTGTAATTTGATTTGGAAAAAACTCTTGTCCAAAACTGAAGGCTTCCTCTTTGCTGCCTTTTGTCATGCAGGGATGCTTGAATGCCTAGGAATGACATGCTTTCATATTTTATATACTCCCCACAATATGAATCTTTCTTTCTGAACATATTTGAAAAAGACAAATGTAAACATACTATCAATAGCTAATACAGCAACACAATGCTATGGACTATTGTCTTCAAAAGAGTATTTTTTTGGCTAAGATTAGATCCTGGGATTTGTAGGATGGCACAGAGAATAAGATCACTTGATGCGCTTGATAAGGATCAGACTTCAGTTCCTAGACTCTAAATAGAAGCTCACTATTATCTGTAACACAAATCCCATAGCAGCCAATGTCCTCTCTTGACCTCTTTAGGAATTACATGCACTATAAACATGTGGAAAGAAAAAGTATATTTAGGCAAGCACTCATACACACACAAAAAAGTAAAAATTCTCAACTAACATACTTGGCTATGGCACTTTTCTGTTCAACTACTTTAAAAGGCTCTAAGTTTCAGACACAAAGAACCAAGTCCTTCCAATGCCCTTACAATATTATGTTATGTGATCATTCTTCTATTGGTCTGCTGTCATCTCTCTTGGTTTCTCTCCATGCCTCTACATCAGACACCATGATGTTTTGCTCTTCTAAAAGTTAATTAATTTCAATATTATCACATTTGTTCCTTGCTATTCCTGTCTTTAGAATGCATTTCCCTCAAGAAAAACTTTTTTTCATTCTTAGTATATTTTACAAGTACAGTACTTTAATAATACAGTAGGTTCTATATGAATAAGTTCTATAACCACTTTAATAAAAAGAAGACTTGTTTTTAAACAAAAGTGCAATTGTTCAATTTTCCAGTAAACACATGAGAGTCAGATGTTGGGGTGAAAACCTGCTATCTCAGAGAGGAAGCTGACCTTCCCAAAAGGAAGGTTCTCTTTTTCCATACCATCTCAGAAACCTTTCAAAGTCAATGTTCCCCCTTTCTACTTCTGGTACATCTTTTTATCTCTACTCCTGAATTCCTTTTACTCTGTGTTTTTTGTATGTTCATTCTCTATCATTTGTCTTCGATGTACTTCTTAGACTATGGTTGACCTTATTTAATTCTGTTTTCAATATTCATTCAAAAATATCTTGATTATAGGTGTGTACTAAGGCTAAGCAGCAGGGAACTAGAAACAAGACTTTCAATGAACTACAACACAATCCCAGGTTAACAGTATGTTCAAATATCATAAAGATTCAGGTATGAAATTCTCAAAAAATAAAATTAATAGAATAATAAAATTGAAAGGTTTATGATTGTATTTTAATCTATCGTATTAGCCTTCAGCATCAAGGGACAATTATAGTTAACCTTAGTGATATATGGTAATTATTTCACCACTTGGAATTCTGAGACAAAATGAGTTCAACATGAGCCTGGAATACATAGTAAGCCCATTCCTTAAACAATCAGTAAACAAAAATAAATTTTAAAAGAACATGTGAATAAAATATATATCTATAAATATAATGAACAGAATACTAAGATAAAATTTTATAAATAGACTTAAATATGATCAACTAGTCTTTAGTAAGTATTAAGTTGAAATAGTATTAAAAAACAATGATAGCAAATTGTACTGGGAAGATTTTATATCTGTATTTCTTTAAAAATATCTTGTTATCCTGTATTTTTAAAACCAAACCCAATTTTCTTTATATATTCAAAATAGAATTTTGGTCATCAACTTAATGATAAAATCTGAAAATAAACACCTGGAAGATCTATAGAAGATTGTCATGTTAACATGGATTGTCCATAAACTTCTTTTTTTATTATAATTTATAACTGTATATTTACATTTCAAATTTTATCCCCTTTTCAGATCCCCCTGGAAACCACCTACTCCATCCCCCTCCTGCTGCTACTATGAGGGTGTTTTCCCACCTTCCCATACACTCCTGCCTCCCTGACCTCATATTCTGATAGTGTTGAATCTAGCCTTCAGAGGAACAAGGGCCTCTCCTCAATTGAGGCCCAACAGGGCCATCCTTTGCTACATATATGGCTGGAGCCATGGGGCCCTCCATGAGCACTCCTTGGTTGGTATTTTAGACCCTGGTAGCTCTGATTGGTTGATATTATTTTTCTTCCTATGGGGTTGCAAACATCTTCAGCTCATTCAGTCCTTTCTCTAACTCATGCATTAGGAACCGCAGGATCAATTTAATGGGTGTCTAAGAGCATCAGTCTCTGTATATGTCAAGATATGGTAGAGGCTCTCAGGAGACAGTTATATCAGGTTCCTGTCAGCATACTCTTCCTGGCATGCACAAAGTATCTGGATTTGGTGACCATATGTGGGATGGATTCCCAGGTGGGGCAGTCTCTGGATGGCCTTCCCTTTAATCTCTGACCTACCTATTGTCTCCATATTTACCCCCATGATTATTTTGTTACCCCTTCTAAGAAGGAGCAAAGCACCCACCCTTTTTTCTTTCTTCTTCTTGAGCTTCATGTGGTCTGTTAATTATAACTTGGGTATTCTAAGCTTTTGAGATAATATCCACTTATCAGCGAGTGCATGCTGTGTGTGCATTTGTCATTGTTTTACCTCACTCAGGATGATATTTTCTAGTTCCATTCATTTGTCTAAGAATTTCATGAATTCATTGTTTTTAATAGCTGAGTAGTACTTCATTGTGTAAATGTACCACATTTTCTTTATCCATTCTTCTGGTATCTGGGTTCTTTCCAGCTTCTGGCCATTATAAATAAGGTTGCTTATTTATACTGAACATAGTGGAGCATGTGTCCTTATTACATGTTGAAGAATCTGGGAATATGCCCAGGAGTGGTAGAGCTTAGTCTTCGGGTAGTGCCATGTCCAATTTACTGAAGAACCACCAAACTGATTTACAGAGTGGTTGTATCAGCTTTTAATCCCACCAGCAATGAAGAAGTGTTCCTTCAGAGAACTCCTAAACATGAAAAACAACTTCAGCAAAGTGGCTGGATATAAAATTAACTCAAATAAATCAATAGCCTTCCTCTACTGAAAGGATAAACAAGCTGAGGAAGAAATTAGGTAAATGGCACACTTCACAATAGTCACCAGTAATATAAAGTACCTTGGTGTGACTCTAACCAACCAAGTACAACCACTCTGTAAATCAGTTTGGTGGTTCTTCAGTAAATTGGACATGGCACTACCCGAAGACTAAGCTCTACCACTCCTGGGCATATTCCCAGATTCTTCAACATGTAATAAGGACACATGCTCCACTATGTTCAGTATAAATAAGCAACCTTATTTATAATGTATGACAAGAACTTCAAGTCTCTGAAGAAAGAAATCAAAACATTCCCAGAAAATGGAAAGATATCCCATGCTCATGGATTGGCAGGATTAATATAGCAAAAATGGCCATCTTGCAGAAAGCGATCTACAGATTCAATGCAATCTCCATCAAAAATCCCTACTCAATTCTTCAAAGATTTAGAAAGAATTTGCAAATTCATTTGGAATAACAAAATACCCAGGATATTGGAAACTATTATCAATAATAAAAGAAATTCCTGGGGAATCACTATCCATGATACCAAGCTGTACTACAGAGCAATAGTGATAAGAAAAAGAAAAAAAAACCTGCTTGGTTTTGGTACAGAGACTGGCAGGTAGATCAGTGGAATAAAATTGAACCCACACATCTATGGTCACTTGATTTTTTACAAAGGAGACAAAACCATCCAGTGGAAAAAAGACAGCCTTTAAAAAAATGGTGCTAGTTCAACTGGAGGTCAGCATGTAGAAGAATGCAAATCTATCCATTCTTATCTCCTTGTACAAAGCTCAAGTCCAAGTGAATTAAGGGCTTCCACATAAAACCAGATAACACTGAAACTAATAGAAGAAAAAGTGGCAAGATTCTTGAATACATGGCCACAGGGAAAAATGATTCCAGTAATTGTGACATTTTCAATCATGTGTGGTATGTATTGATAATACTCACCAAACACTATACTCCTCTCATTGTTGCCTGCTCTTTTCCTCTCTTTGTTGACTTCTTCTTTTCCTAAGTGAGTTTGAGTGAATAAATATATTCCAGATACTGATAATGTGTGGAAAAACATTTATCACTGGAACTGGCCTGTTCCAATAAAACAATTTCAAATTCTATTTTCCTGAAAATAACATCATTCTTTGCAGATGTCAAATTTTTGTCATGAGTATTAGAAATGAAACTATCACAAATAATTATTTGGTTAACACAGACTAACATTAGAGTTACTTGTGAACAAGTGTGAAGATTAAGCACATGCAGAAATAGAATCTGACAAGACAAAGCTATATAAAAGAACAGTTATGGTTACAGCCTCTCATTTTATTTTATTTTATTGTGTAAAAGTCTCATTGATTGTGCACTTTCACTTCTTCTCTCTTCTTGAAACTTAGTTTTTCAAATGTGATGCTATTGGCATTTTAGGCCAACTACTTTTAAATTGTAGGAGCCTGCCATGTGTACTTCGTAACACATTATAATGGATATCATCTTTCTAGCACCTATCACTTTAAGAAACCAATCATTTTATATATCAAAAACTTGCATCTAAAATCCATGGTGCTCAGTTCTACTTGAATTTCAGATAATCAACAAGTAACCATCTATCAAATTATCAAGTACATTAGACTTAAAATTTGTCCTCAAAATCATGGTTTTACTATAACCTACTTACAGTTATCCAAGATTTATGAAATAAGAGGGCAAAAGGAAAAGAAAGCAAAGACATCATGAAAAAAAACCTGTTTTAAAATAATTATTTCTGTGCACCTTCTCCTGTGACCCATACTCTTGATGTAGTTTCTCAGTTATTTTGCAAATTTCCTTATTTATGTTAGGACTTCAATGTTATCGTTGTTTTATCTTTCATTCTACTACTATATAAGGAGCTTAAATATATTTTCTGCAACATTGAATATTGATATGCTGAATTTATTCTAGAATATTATATAATTTATTTGGGAAATCATCTAAAATGTCTTGCAAAATGATGCTCCAAATTCATACCCTTAGAATTAATAAATAATGTCATTAAATACTTTATAAAGTTTGTTATTTTGTATTTTTAATTTAGCTCTCCTTCATCTGCTTAATAATTTATTTTCTTCCAGGTGTTGGAATGAACCAATGAGTTTTCACAGCTTCAGCAATAAGAAAGGAGAGGCCAACTGTTTGTGAAGATGAATCATCATTAATGTGAAGGTTAATTAATCCGTATTCAGAGTGTTTTTTCTGTTTTCCCCTTCTTTTGAAACATTCTCTTATTTATCTGCAATAGCTGTCTTCAGTGAGATCATGTCTGTACTCTGATGATTCTATAGAACATTGGTCATTGTCATCCATTTCTTTCATGTTCAAATATGTAAATGGTTCCATCTAGGTTTTTCATTCCTTATGTAGTTATTCCAGTAGAAGTTGGGATTTGCTAGAGGTTCTCCCCCACTCCCACCCTTACCAGCTGCATATTTCGATTAACTTTCCTGGATATCTGGGCTTCTCTCCTGTCTCCCTCATATCTTATCTGGTACCCATTTCTCTTTAACCTCCCCTCTCCCATGCATGTTCATCCCTTCCTCTGTATCCTGGGATTATTTTGGTCCCCCTTCTAGGTTGGATTAAAACATCCCTTTCTCTTCATTTTAAAGATGTCTGGAATTAGAAAATTCTCAAGAGGATGTTAAGGACAGAATGGCAGAAAAGCTCTGAAAAAGAATATATTCCTCCTTTTTATTTCTTCTTCCTTCTTTCTTACCTTAGAAAACCATCATCTATATTGAATAAGGTTATTGGATAAACTCTACTATGACACACAAGCTTCCTCAATACACACTGGAATACCTGTTTCAATTTGCTGTTCCATGCAACCAAAAGAAAAGGATGGAAAGAAGAACACATAAATGTTAGGGAATAAGAGAAAGTTTGTGCAACCACATTGTCAAGAATGGAGTGTGCCAACAAAAACATAGTGATGCTGATATAATATATCATGAAGAACAAGAGGAATAAAATCATAGTCTTCATAACTTTTATGGGTCCTTCTGTGCTTGTGTCCTTGGTATATATGCTCTATAATTTCATCCTCCTAAGGTAGATCCGTAAAGAGATTAAAAGAAGAAACGAGGTCAGAGACCCTATAAAAACAAAGATGAGAATCACATTATAGAAGTTATGGTAGACTAAGAAATAATTTAGAGCATATAAAAAAGTTGTGTTTTGCTCAAATCCTGCCCATTCATAGATAAAATTTTAGGTATTATTTTCATAATAATGAGAAATAAGAAGAAATAGATGACTGTGCCCAGGACAATAGCCAGAAACACTTTATTACTTTTCTGTTTAATCTTGAAGAAAAATGGATATAAAAAGTTGGCTATCTTGAACAAATAGAAGACACTGATACAGGTTGTACAGGATCCAACACATGTAGTTGGATCCTGTCCAGATAATATCAAAAATAAATTTGTAAATTCTTAGAGTGAATAACATCTTGTAGAATTTCCTGAAACAGTCACCTGCAGTTGTTGTCCACAGAACTCACATTCTAGAGATGGTCAAACCAAGTAAAAATAAAATCCATTACAGAAATGATATGATTCTTGAACCAGGAAGTACTGTTTAGCAGCAAAATAAATCCATATCCCAAAGTTCCCATTATGAATTATAAACAGAAATTATCACAAACAAAATCTCCTGTAGTCTTTCAATAATCAATTTCAACCTTAGTTCATCATGGGCAAATGGATTCCAGCTACATTGTTGTAGATGTATCAATCCAAGTCTCAAATGGGCAATGAGTGCCTCTGGAAAACATTAAACATATGCTTCCAATTGAGTTCTCATTTAAATTGGAAACTTTGCACACATTTTTTGGAGTAAATCAAAAATTGTTAAGATTTTATTTTGTTCTCTGCTTGGTTTTATAATGTTTATATTTGAAAGTTGAAATTTTGTACTGAAATTTGAATGTTTATCTGATAAAATGTAAATAATGTTACATATTCTAATGTTATCCTTTGCATGAGGTGCAAAATTTATTCATTTTGATATGTTTTTTGCATCTAATACATTTACCATCCATTCTGATATGAGACCTAAGAAAAATCCAGAAGATATTTTATTTCACATGATTTTATAGCTAGTGTTTATCCTTGTTTTGGATCTTGTGAATGCGCATTATTTAGTAACAATAAGCCTAAGAAAATAAGACACCTCTTTTATGTTTTAACACTTTTATTAATTGCTTTTATGTTGCCATAAATATACACCCTGCCAAAATCAAACTAGGAAAGGTGGGGTTTATTTTGGATTATAGTTTCTGAAAGGATGCAGGTCATCATGGAGGAAAAAGATGGGCAGAAGAAGCAAAAGGCTGGCCTAAGTCAGTCAGGAGCAGCTATCTAATCACATTTTATCCATATACTGGAAGCAAGAGGAGAGGGAGAATAAAAAGTAGGTCTGGGCTACAAACTATTAGGAAATAACTAGTTTAAGAAGACTCTATCAGTTAAAGGATCCATAACTTTACCAAACAGAGCCACAGTCTGGAAACCACATGTCCAAACACAAGACTCTGCAAGCAACATTTCATACATAAACTAGGACAAAATTCCAATCATTTATACTTCTCTGTATACTAGGAATGTATGTCTTCTTTTCTTGAATCTAACATGATGTTTGATGACTTTATCTAAAACAAGAAATTTTAAAGCTAAATCATAAAATGTTGTGTGATTATTTTACTGCTAACTAGAGCATCTTTGAATATAACTTGAAAGGTAAAGTAGTCTAAATACACTGAGACCACAAAATGCAAATCCCATGGAGAGGTCAAATGTAGGCCTCCTGGAAACTGTTGAATTTAAATCCAGCTTTAAATTATTTTCCATTTTAGTCCAAGCATCAAACTATGGACCAATATTTATTATATGTCAATGTCTCATGGTGATCAATGACTGTTAGCTACCTTGTACAAATGGGTGTTGCTATAGTCTGTACCTAGAATGTCACACTTGCTTTTATTTTGAAGCAATGAGAAATGCACTTACTTGGGAAAGCTCTGAAACCCTTAGGAAAAGGGAACGCTATCTGGTAGAACTGAGTTATAAGTAATGAATGAGGCTTTGAAAGATTAAACCCACCCCTTTTTCTTTTCATTTCCTCTGATCTCTGGTCTGCTGCGTCTTGAATAGCTTTCACGAAGTACACCTACCAGCATAAACTCAGTCACTATGCCATGATTTCCTGGAAATGGTGATCTAAATTAAATGAAGCTATGAATTAAAATTAATTTTTCTTATCAATAATGATTCACTGAGGGATTGAGTAAGAAAATAACATTGGTTAGTGATATACAAATGTTATTTTAAAGGTACTATAATTCAGATAAAGTAATAATAAGATAATTATTTTCAAATAATAATAAAAATATAACTCATTAGGGTAATAAAACATATATCAAATGCTCATTGGAATCAGCATACAATAGATTCTTTCACCATTGTTCAATGTTGCATATAAACTCTGATATAAAATGTTTTTACTTCCATTTCTATTCATTAAATATTTCTACCCAAAGTTCAAGCACTAAGAAACAAAAGAAGCTACCCTACCAGTCCTGTCTCCTAACTAATGTGTAGACTCCAGAAGCATCAATAAATGGTGGTCTGATAATCCAAAATTCAATAACTATGCAGTTCAAGAAGTTGGATGTCTCAGCTTGTCTTTTGGGAATGCAGAAGAAGGAAGTTCTAATACCAGCAACAGAATGGATGCCTTAACATCAGGAATTGTTGAACTTGCTAGCAAGTGTGAGCACAAGCAGACAAATGTAAAAGGTTTGTTTTCTATATCTAGTTATATAGGGTGACACAAAAAAGTATGGCTCATATTTATGGTCAGTCCTACAACATCAGATGATCCAGATTTAAGAAAGGTCTTCATACTCCATATGATCTAATAATGAAATATAGAAAATCAAAATCCCACTAAGTTGTTACCATCTTCTTGAGTTTAGTTGATTCCAGATATAGTCACTTCAATAGCCAAGATTAGGCATCACTTACTTCAAGATTCACCCTCACTCTACTCAACATAGTAATGCAAATGAGGTCATATTGGTTTGGACTTAGGGGAAGGAGAATCTTGGTTGAAGTCACTTTAAAATCAGTCTGGGCATTTCTTTGAATAAGAAACAATAGAAATAGAACTATAATAACAGAGATATACAAATTTGGAGATATGTATGTATATATGTGAAATTTATATTTTATTACAGAAACACTTGAACATCCTAGTTTATTGATACTGTATTTACAATTCTTGGGAAAAGAATTTATTGTACATTTGATAATAAATATTGCAAATGTGATCCATATACAAAATGAATTATTAGTTATCTTAAAATAAAAGTTAAATTATGAAATGTTTAGTTAAGTGGATGGTACTCGTAAAATTATACTGATTGAGATCACTCAATCACCATCAAACAAATGCTGCATATTCTTTTTTCTCTTCTATATTTCCCAGATTCAAATATTGTGTGTGTGTGTGTGTGTGTGTGTGAATGTGTGTGTGTGTGTGTGTGTGTGTGTGTGTAAGATCAGGAGTGTATGTGGAATCAAGAAACGTGAAGTGGGTCTTTGAGAAGAAGGAAATGCATTAAGATATGGTGTAATGAAATATAGGCAAAATGAAAGTAAAGAAGGAAAATCCTTGCATACACACGTTTAAACAAGTAATAAAGTGATTGGAAAACAAGAGGATTAAAGGTTTGATGAAAATGAACTTTGTATGAAAACACAGTATAGAAACCTATGGTATTTTGTAATAGTCTATGGTTGTGAAAATAGGTCAGCATTTCAGGTCACATAGTAAGACTGAGGAAGACTCTCACGTTTACTTCCTAGTACCCAGGTAGAGTGGATCCCAAACAACTATAACTCAAGCTCCAAAGGATCCAATGTCTCTGACTTCTACAGGTACCTGTAGACACATGCACCACTATATATGCACCATCACCATCATCATCATAATTACAATAATAATAATAGTAATAATAATAATAATAATAATAATAATAGTAATAACCCAAATCCATTAATATCACTCATCAGCATATGCCCTACAGTCTTGACATTCTGCTCCACAGATATTTTCACCATTGCATATGTTGTTGCTCTAGTCTCAATGTCTAGGAAATAGAAACAACTGAGTATTCTTCAACAGATGAGTGGTTAAGGGAAATATGGTACATACTGAATACTATTCAGCTACAAAGAAAAATTAAATCAACTTTGAAAGTAAATCGTTGGAGCTAGATGAAATCATACTAAGTGAGGTAATTCAGACTCAGAAAGACAAATGTCATGTTTTTCTCATATAAATCTCCTAATTTCAAATTTTCAAAAGTACGCATCCTAGAATACAAGCAAAAAAAATCAGAAAAGTAAAAAGGTGCCATGGATACAGGAGTTCATGTAATAGAGAGGAGAGTAACAATGTACTAATAATTTGATTGATAAATGTGAAAAACAGGGTCTCTAATTATGGTGGGTGAAGGAGTACATACAAAAGAAGAAGAAAATAGTGAACTGCTGGCGGTATGCCTGGACTTTAGAACAAATGGTACTGAGGTGGGTCACACAGTTAAATGAGGACCAAAGATTAAAGGTCTTTGTCTTGTAATTCTCTCTTACTGTTTTGTGCTTATAAATGCTGCTTTCTTTTCCTTTACTATATTGTGCTAATAAGCACTAGCTTCTTTTCTCCCTGGCTCAAGGACCTCTCACTAGCCAGGTGAAAGGATTGGAACTCATTAACTCTTCAATAACCAGAAAGAAAGAAAAGAAAAGAAAAGAAAAGAAAAGAGAAAAGAAAAGAAAAAAATCATTCTCCCTCTCTCTCTCTCTCTCTCTCTCTCTCTCTCTCTCTCTCTCTCACACACACACACACACACACACACACACACACACTCACACACATTCACACTCATACACATAAACACTCTGGTTAGGCCCAATCACCTGTCTCATCAATCCATAAGTGTTCATGCATACTTACATACATACTCACATACTTACATATCTTACATATGTATTTATATGCATAGATATAGACAAACCTCATCTTCTTGATTCTATTGAATACTAATTACCATCATCAAGGTTCTACCTTCAAGATACTTTAGTGGTTAAATGACAACTTTAAAATTTTGGAATAAAGTAATTCATTTTTAAATAGAGTTTCTGAAGTAGCTACAGTACTAATAATTAATGAAATTCATCCCAATTTTCTGTGCCTAACATTCAGTAACCCATAATCCCATTGTCAGATATTGAAGGATGCACTGACTTGTACTTCTGCTTCTATAATGTACAAATAAATAAACAAACTCGGGTGCATTTTATCCTGTTTTTTTTTTCTACCTTGGTTTTGTGAGTTATACTTCAAAAGTCCTAAAACAATATGAAGTCCAATAGGGTGCCTCTGTCTGAACTTTCTGTGCTTAGATTGTCTTTGAATGGAAATTAGATCTGTAGCATCTAATGTGTGCATGTTTCTCTATTTTCCTCCTCTGTTCACATTAACTAATTTTTCTCATATTTTCTATGCACATGAACATGTATGTATGTATGAATGTATGTATGCATATATATATGTATATATATATATATATATATATATATATATATATATATATATACAAATATATACATGTATTCATCCTCTCACAAACATCCACATCCACCAAGAAGAGTTATTTGAATCAAAATTGCTTTGTTTTCACTTTAATTATTCAATATTCAACTTGTATTATGCATCTATCTCATGCTAAAAGTTATGTTCATGGTCAAGAAATTATTTGATAATGGTTTTGTGTTTATATTATAAAATATTATATGTAGGTATTCAGTCATATTGAACATTGTTATCTGAACTTGTGAAAGCATGAAGACAACTCTGCTGTCATGTGAAACAGATATTTAAGTGAATTAACTCAACAAAACTGCAAAGATATTTCTCATTCACTATCTCATCCTTTCCCAGAGTGATTGATGTTCAGATTTGATGCTTCTCTCCTCAAACCTGCTCCTCTTCACAGCAGGGTTTACTCTACAACCCACACAAAAGACAGCAAAGTATATAGAGAAATGTGCTTTCCGGTTAAGGCGGGAGCTAGCATATAATGTTAGGTACAACTGATTCTGTTTCATAACAGAGGAATAACCAAAGGACAGGTAAAAGTAAAGCAGCAACAGTAGTATCAACAAGCAAGGTCACATGAGTTAGTGACTTCAGAGGGCTATGCAAAGAAAATATGTTCTGTTTTGAAGTGCTGAACCTACTTCAGCCATTCAAGACATTCCTGACCGAAGAGTGAATGCAGTGTGTCTTGAATTTTGTCAACAGTTTGCATATCTTGCTTGGAGGGTTGACAATGTAGTTCATAGAGCTCATAGCTAAAAATGTTGCTACCTGTATTAGTCTGGGTTCTCTAGAGTCACTGAACTTAAGGGCAGTCTCTATATAGTTAGGGAATTTGTCGATGACTTACAGTCTGTAGTCCAACTCCCCAATAATAGTCAGCAGCAGCTGTTAATGGAAGTCCAAGGATCTAGCAGTTGCTCAGTCCCACTAGGCAAGCCAGCAAGGAAGAATCTTCTTCCAATGTCCTTATATATGTCTCCAGTAGAGGGTGTAGCCCAGATTAAAGGTGTGTGTCGCCATGCCTTTAATCCCAGATGATCTTGAACTGGAATCCATAGCCACTATGCTTCAAGATCTCCATGCTAAGATCCAGGTCAGAAACTTATATCTCTGAGCTTCCAGATTAGGATCATAGGTGAGCCTTCCAATTCTAGATTGTAGTTTACTCCAGATATAGTCAAGTTGACAACCAGCAATAGCTGCTACAATCACCCCTTGTCAACTTGACACAGATAATATCTCAGGTCCACATGAAACAATAACAAGGTCATGAATACGCTTATCATGATGTAACTATTCCTAGTACAATTGCAAACGCATTTGTAAATTTACAATGGGGCACTGTCCCTTGGGAACATTCTTTTAGTGTCTCAATAACAATTGATGTTAAAGGAATTGGAAGATAAACAAATATATCCTTAACAAAATAAGATAGAAGCATTCATATTACTTATAATCCTCATTTCTGCAACTGGTTACGTGGCCTTAGGTGGTAGTTATAACTACCTTCCTCTGCTACTCATTCTGTATTTTCTTCACCTTCAGCAAGCACCTCAGTAGGTTTTGGCTTTTTTCCTGGAGGATTGATCCATACCTTCATTCCTGATGGGTCATCCTTTGTCATCCTGCTTGGATTAGGCTGTTGTAGTTTCCCATTGACTTTAATCATAGGATGTGGTAGTACTAAGAGACACCCTAGGGGATCTCCTGCTCTCCAGACATAATCTTGTTTATCTCCATCGTGGAAAGGCAATCCAATTTCCCCATTGTAATCTTGATCTATCACCCCTCCTAACACTGTTATTCCTTTCTTAGCCTGATGGTTTAAGGGCATTAGAAAACCAAAATGTCCAGGGGGAAATCTGAGCTTTCAATTCAATGGAATGTTTGTTGTGGCTCCTGGTAGGAGCACTCCCCCCTCTGGAACCAATACTTCTAGGCCAGCAGAACCTAAAGTTGTGGGGACAGGAAGCAAAAATTTTCTATAGGGTCATTAGGAGTGATAGTGAGTGGAACTATTCCCTTTTCCACACCTTGATTCCTAGACCCATGGATTCTGGCTATGGGAGAAACTGTATCATATATTGAACACTGATTCAAAGCATATACTGCCTTCTGAAGAACTCTGCCCTAGCCCTCCATGCTGTTGCCAACTTATTGGCACTGTAACTGTGTCTTCAAAAGGCCATTCCATCTTTCTATCAGACCAGCTGCTTCAGGATGATGGGGAACATGGTAAGACCAGTAAATTCCATGATCATGGGCCCACTGTAACAATTCTCTGGCTGTGAAATGAGTTCCTTGGTCAGAAGCAACACTGTGTGGAATACCATGACAATAGATAAAGCATTCTGTGAGTTCACAGATGGTGGTTTTGACAGAAGAATTACATGCAGGAAAGGCAAATCCATAACCAGAATAAGTATATACTCCAGTAAAAACAAAATGTTGTCCTTTCCATGGGGGAAGTGGTCCAATGTAGTCAACCTGCCACCAGGTTGCTGGCTGGTCACCTCGAGGAATGGTGCCATATCTTGGGGCTCAGTGTTGGTTTCTGCTGTTGGCAGATCTGGCATTCAGCAGCAGCTGTAGCCAGGTCAGCCTTGGTGAGTGGAAGTCCATGTTGCTGAGCCCAAGCATAACCTCTGTCTTGGCCACCATGGCCACTTTGTTCATGTGCCCACTGGGCAATAACTGGGATCACTGGGGAAAGAGGCTAACTATCCACATAACGGGTCATCTTATCCACTTGATTGTTGAACTCCTCCTCAGCTGAAGTCACCTTTTGATGAGCATTTACATAGGACACAAATATCTTCACATCCTTTGCCCACTTGGAAAGATCTATTCACATACTTCCACCCCAGATGTCTTTCTCACCAATTTTCCAATTGTGATCTTTCCATGGCCCTGACCATCCAGCTAATCCATTGGCTACAGCCGATGAGTCAGTGAACAGTTGTACATCTGGCCATTTCTTCTTCCAAACAAACTGTAATACCATATGTACTGCCCGAGGTTCTGTCCACTGTGAAGATTTTCCTTCACCTGTATCTTTCAGGGTTGTCCCAGAAAGGGGTTGTAATGCTGCAGCTGTCCACTTCTGGGTGGTGCCTGTATAACGTGCAGAGCCATCAGTAAACCGGGCCCTAGTCTTCTCTTCTTCAGTCAGCTGGTCATAGGGAACACCGCATGAGGCTATAGGTGCATGCTTGGCAGCAGATGACATTGTAACAAAAGTAGAAACCATAGGCATCTGAGCAACTTCTTCATGTAACTTGCTTGTGACTTCAGGACCTGCTCTGGCCTGATCACATATATACCACTTCCATTTGATAATAGTCTGCTATTGCGCACGCTCTACTTTATGACTTGGAGGGTCTGATAACACCCAACTCATGATGGGCAGTTCAGGTCACATAGTAACCTGGTGTCCTATTGTCAAACGTTCAGTTTCCACTAAGGACAATAGCAGGCCAAGAGCTGTTTTTCAAAGGGAGAGTAGTTGTCTGTGAATGATGGTAAAGCTTTCCTCCCAAATCCCAAAGGTCTCTTCTGTGATTCACCTACAGGGGCCAGCCAGAGGCTCCAAACAGCATCTCTATCTGCCACTGACACCTCAAGTACCATTGGGTCTGCTGGATCATATGGTCCAAGTCATAATGCAGCCTGCACAGCAGCCTGGATTTGTTGAAGAACCTTCTCCTGTTCTGGGCCCCACACAAAGTTCCCAGCTTTCCTTGTCACTTGGTGAATAGGCCTGAGTAACACACCCAAATGAGGAATGTGCTGTCTCCAAAATCCAAATAGACCCACTAAACATTGTGCTTCTTTCTTGATTGTGGGAGGGGCCAGGTACAATAATTTATCTTTCACCTTAGAAGGAATATCTCTGCATGCCCCACACCACTGTACTCCTAAGAATTTCACTGAGGTAGATGGTCCTTGAATCTTGTGCCGATTTATTTCCCATCCTCTGATATGCATATGTGTTACCAACGAATCCAAAGTGGTTACTACTTCCTGCTCACTTGGTCCAAACAGCATAATGTCATCAATATACTGCACCAATGTGATATTTTGTGGAAGAGACTAACGATCAAGATCCTTTCTAACTAAGTTAAGACACAGGGCAGGAGAGTTAATATATCCTTGAGGCAAAACTGTAAAGGTATACTGCTGGCCTTGCCAACTGAAAGCAAATTGCTTCTGTTGGTCCTTATGGACAGGTACTGAGAAGAAGGCATTTGCCAGGTCAATAGTTGCATACCAGGTTCCAGGAGATGTGTTAATTTGCTCAAGTAATGAAACTACATCTGGTACAGCAGCTGCAATTAGAGTTACTACCTGATTTAATTTTGGATAGTCAACTGTCATCCTCCATTATCCATTTGTATTCTGCACTGGCCAGATGAGAGAGTTAAAAGATCACTTATAATTCTGCTCCTCTAGAACCACTCCTGGTACCAACTTCTGTATTAGTCTGGGTTCTCTAGAGTCACAGAACTTATGGGCAGTCTCTATGTCGTTAGGGAATTTGTCGATGACTTACAGTCTGTAGTCCAATTCCCCAACAATAGTCAGCAGCAGCTGTTAATGGAAGTCCAAGGATCTAGCAGTTGCTCAGTCCCACGAGGCAAGCTGGCAAGGAAGAACCCGTCTTCCTTCTTCTAATGTCCTTATATATATCTCCAGTAGAGTGTGTAGCCCAGATTAAAGGTGGGTGTCACCATGCCTTTAATCCCAGATGATCTTGAACTGGAATCCATAGCCACTATGCTTCAAGATCTCCACGCTAAGATCCAGGTCAGAAACTTATATCTCTGAGCCTTCAGATTAGGATCATAGGTGAACCTTCCAATTCTAGATTGTAGTTCATTCCAGGATATAGTCAAGTTGACAATGAGAATAGCCTCTTCACTACCGTATCTCCCCAGAAACATGGATAGCACCTTCCATTATCATTAAACCTAGTTCAATTGTATCTTGACTTAGCTAATCTTACAACTAATCTGTGTGGTGTTTTCAGCAATAAGGTTTTACACAGTCAGAGAATCTTCTCTAGTAGCGAACTATAGAAATGATCCCTGAAAGTATAGTGTTAGCAATAAGGTTTTTATCTTCTAGTTCTAGTGGGCAACCAAAAGGAATATCAAAAGTCAGTACTGTCTGTAGGGGATGAGAGGGTTCTCTAGGCTCATAATAATATATCACATACTTAACATTGGGAATATTTATGGGAAAATGGTTTCTAAGGTTTACATTATATAACAATGCAGGATACTGCCAAGAAACAGCTTCATCTTGAAGAGGGGATCCTGAGGAAGTAGTGTTTAATAGCAGTATAAAAAATGACTAGAAGTCAATGAAGGTGTGCTATCTTACAACTCTGTAGTCTGCTTGAGAGAGATCTCTAGATAGCCCTATAATTGAGAGTGGTATGTGTTTAAGACAGCTCTCTTGTCAAGAGAGCTCTCTACTCAAGATGGCTCTTGGGTTTTCCAACCAAATTCAGAAAACCTGCTAGAAAAATTTTTTGCATATTCCAACCAAAGTCAGAATATCTAAGAGTAAAAAATCTTGGGTTTTCTGATCAAAGTCAGAAAGATCATCAGACAAATTCCCAAAATAACTTCAATAACTCTCCACACAGCTCATCTCTGGTCGACCTAATCCCAGTAATTTTTTTTTAACATATCAATTCAATCATTTTCCCAGGTTCTCTTTTGCTTATCCTACAAATCAGCATTTTATTATTATTGCTTCTTGATTCTTAGAAAATGACACCAAGTAATTTTTTTTCAAATATAGGAAGTGAAACATAGATCTGTCAGCCTTTGTAAGCACAAGAATAAGCTAGCTGGGTGGGATTCCACTCTAAGATCACTACTCCTATCACAACTTGACCTAAACCTTCTCTGTTCTTGGCTGACCTGGAACTTGGAAATCTGTCTTCTTTTGTAAATACAAACAGTAAGATTAGTTGGATGTCATCTTGCACCTAGATGACAATTTCTACATCTTTTTTTCTCCTTTCTTAATATCTTTCTTACAAGCTGGCTCATAAGTGCAGTTGCCTCTGTTTTAATTAGTGAAGCCCCTCATTCAATTCATATATATCCGTACATTGTGCATATAAAAAGCAGCTCTTACACCAATTCATTTATTCTTAAATTCATATTTTCAGAGTTCTTTCCAGCAGCCTTAAGGGCTATTCTGAAGATCTCTACATCACAGAAACACATTCTCACTTCCCAGAATCATCCTGTTCTCAATTATCAAGGTGTCATTAACCTTAGCAAAGAAGGCATTGTCCCAAAGAAGGAATATATATAATTATTATTACTACACAAGCAAGACTTAGGCTAGCAGACATTAACACACATGGAGGTCTGTGCCCTGCTTGCTCTGCTTCCCAGGCAGAAATTTTGTCAGGCTGTCCCTTCTGTGGCCATGAAGGATTTGACAAAATACCCCCTCGCTCATATGTTACTTTTTTTCTTAATTTATATTTAATTGGCATACAAAATCTGAAAACACTAGGTTCCTGAGTCAAAGGTGTCATGTCACTAGTTCATGTTTTTGGGGGCCTCTATTATAAATGTGGTTGGTATCACTGCATGTGTTAGTAGTGAAGTACATTATACTGTTATTACATTATCATTAATTTAATTATATTATATTTACATTATGATATAATTATACTACCCTCATCTACATTCTCATATGTAAATACATATATTGTCTTTGTTACTTTGAACTAACAATACTTTAAAAGTGACTCAAGAGAGCTAGAGAAAGGTCCCAAGGAACTGAAAGGGTTTGCAGTGCCATAGGAAGAACAACAATATGAACCACCCAGTACCCACAGAGCTCACAGAGACTAAACCACCAACCAAAGTGTACACATGGAGGAACCCATGGCTCCAGATGCATATGCAGCAGAGGATGGCCTTGTTGGACATCAAAGGGAGGAGAGGCCCTTGGTCCTGAGAAGACTAGATGTCCCAGTATAGGGGAATGCCAGGACAGGGAAGTGAGAGTTGGTGGATTGGTGAGGAGGGGGAGGAAAGATGGATTCGAGATTTTCGGAGGCGGGGGGGGCAGGAAAGGTGACAACATTTGAAATGCAAATAAAGGATATATCAAATTTTAAAAGAAACAATAAATAAATAAATAAATAAATAAATAAATAAATAAATAAAATGCCTCAAGTACAGGTACATTTGCACAGAATTTCTTTAGGCCTTTTGGCCCACGAGCCCCAGTAGACTCTGTGTGACAAGTTCCACAGACAGAGGTGTTTGACTCCAAGGTGAGGATGTCTCCCAGGGAAGTCGATTGTGGAACTCTGTAGCCAGAGAAATATTGAGCTGAACTTCTCAGAGGCAGTCTGTTTGACTTTCCTCTGTTCTATTTCTACATTTATGAGATGTTCATAATAGCCTGGGCTGTGAGTATCCAAGCAAGAAGCTGAATGAAAGTCCACTCTTTGAAGCACAGGCATGGGCCATAACCTCTCTTCTTAGGAATTCAACACTTTGCTTCATGATCAGTTATATAACTATAACATAAATACATTGATAAAATAACCTCCCAACAATATATGAATTTGTATGTCTATGTGTGTGTAGACGAGGGTGGTTTTGACATTGTGGTATGGAAAGCATTGTTTAAGTATAGCTTTAAAGTGAATCTTAAGAGCTTTAATAAGACAGAAGCTAGATGTTACATAAGGATTACTCGTGGAAATTCTCTAACTAGTACAGGACCATGACTAAGTGTTCTTGAGGACTTTTGAACTTCTGAACGTTTGTCATTAACTACAGGTGTTCTGATCAAGGGATGTGATGCTTCATATGTGATCTAAATTCATACCTGATTTATTTTGTATTTTCTTGTGCAAAATGTTTATGATAATTATTCTTTGTAATTGGCAATTTTTCATGTATAAAAATTCCTGCTTGAAAGCTGCAAAATACACTCAGATGCAAACTGCCTCAGTAGTTGTGTCTGTTTTTTATTACTTCACCAAGCCTGTGTCTTCCTGTATACCAAAGACCCTGATTCTCCCATGTGTGTTCCCGACTGAGTTGGTTCATGGCAGTCTTTATGGTATTTTATGCTTTAAAATTAATTACATGATTTTTTTTAAATTTCTAGTTCTTTGGGATCTTTTGATTTAGCATTTTATTTTACGTATGTTTTCAACATTTTCTCATTTTGGTATAGAACAATTTCCTTGTTTTGACTAGATTTTGTTTTGGCTAGATTCCTCAGCTAGATTTATTCCTCAATATATTAAATTTTGAAACTATTTTTGATTTTTTTCTTTTTCAAATTGTTGGATTCCTTTTTCATTAATACATACATACATATATATATATATATATATATATATATATATATATATATATAATTAATAGAAATTATATACCTAAATACATACAGGAAGCCTATAATGGCGTTATCATGTTACCTATATACATGTCTATGGCTGACCATTCGGTATTGGATAACCAGTTTGTATGCTTTTACCTAGACAGGACAATTTCTCCCATTCTCAGCATATTTTGGTTGCCTGTAATTCTTTGTCTAGTGTTGAGGCCTTATTGGATTTCTTTGGTTTATTTTAGAATGTGTTTACTGTTGTCATTGCTCAGTTCCTTTCAGGGCAGTCATGTTGATGACAATTTATGGGTATAGGTTCTGTCTTTATGAAAACCCACAATCTTATAGACATCTTGTTGTCCCCTGGCTCTTATAGTCTTTCTGAGGCCTCTTCCACAAAGACACCTCAGCTGTAGATGCATAAGTGGTTTTCAAGGTCTGATATGCTGATTTTTCGCACTGTTGCCAGGACAAATATGGAGAAAAACTTGGTAGAATAACACTAAATCAGTTTCATATGCAGCATAAGATAACCAATGTCATGTTTGTGAGTTTTTGAGTTAAGAGTTCCTTTTCTTTACCAACACATTACCTGCCAAGGAATTAAAAGCAGTGTTTATTTTAGCTTCTTGCTTACCAAAATTAGAACAAATAATTGTCATATGGGTTAAAGCATGAGGGTTGTTGAGCAGAACAGGAACATTTCAATGACAATTTATGACCTTTAAATTGGTGTAATTATAGATAGAGAACATGTGATATCTAACAACAGATGGGAAGATGCTTGTATGCTCTGTCCTTCATATGCAATATAGTTGTGAGATCTTGGGAATTTTGTTATGCAGCTATATCTCCTTAGGATTCTTACATTAGCAATAATGTTAATTAGAACCCCAATCAGGAATAAAATGAAAGGATTTTTTCCTAGGGTGGATATACCCACACATATGCCATTTTGAAGAATTGCCAGTGTTCTTCAATTATATAACCATACCACTTTTACTATATTTGCTTCCAGAAGATCAAATAAACCAGTGGTTCTTAGCCTTCCTAAAGATGCAACCCTTTAATATAAATCTTCAGGTTATTTTGACCCCAAATCACAAAATTATATTTTTTACCAGATAATATGTGTAATTTTGCTACTCTAATGAATCATAATGTAACATTTTGATATGCAGATTAGCTAATATATGATGCCCAAGGACAGTCCCAAGAGCTCCAGTAGTATCAGAATACCTAATTGACTCTTATATCTCAGTGGAATAAAATACAATTAGTAAATTAGCTATCTTCAACATGCATTGCTGAAAATAATAGGAAGGCATGTAGCAATACAGGTAGTCATTGCTCAAGTGATAAGAACAGTAGTTTTTTTTTATAATTTTCTATGAGTATATTGTTTTTGGGGGACTGTAGAGAAGGCTCAGAGGGTAAGAGCATCAACTGTTCTTCCAAAGGTTCTGAGTTCAAATCCCAGCACCCACATGGTGGCTCACAAAGAGATCTGTTGCCCTCTCCTTATGTCTGAAGACAGCTACACTGTACTTAGATATAACAAATAAATCTTTAAAAAAGTTTTCTAATGCCATGAGAAAAATCTGGAGAAATACAAGTGAGGAAATCTGATGAAGGGTCAGTTTGTTCTTACTACTAAATGTAGTTCACTAATGCCATGAATCAATGTCAAAATTCAAGCAGTAATTTGTGTACTACTAGGAATACTGTGATGAATTAATTTAGAAAGAAAGAAAAGTTTTCAAGCCTAATTCCCGGGTTGTAGAATATGTTTTGACTGAAACTTTTACCAGTATCTGGGTTTTAGATGGGTTGATGTACACTGAATTTCTCACTGTAATTTACTTGCTGTGACCAATGCCAACCAGAAATGCTATATAGTATTAAAGGAGGAGTCTTGTATTTTCTATGAAGGAAATATGATCATTCCCTGAATAGCACAAAGTATGCTATAATATATAGTATATTGCCTTTTCATAGGAAGAAATCATTCAGAGATAAATGGAAGCGATGCTGACTACTTACTTGCTATTATGCAAATGAGGATGTATTCTCTTGCAAGAGTTTGTACATTTTTGACTTGTTTATGTTCTACAGGATTTGGTTTTTATCAAGTTTGCATGACAAATGCTGAAATCTAATACAACCATTTAGCCAGGGCCGTATCATCATGTAAAGTTCTTCCACTTTGCCTAAATTGTAATTCCAGAAACTAATGTAAATTGTTTCTCAAAAGCATTTTTAACCCATAAACTCCCAATAATGGACTACCAAGAGAAAGGTCAGAAATGAAATTCTTTAACTGAGAATTTACTGGTTATTATTAGCAGCCAGATGTGTCATGGAACAAAGAAAACTTTCCAATTTCCTTCTCACTCTCTACTCTGTCATATGGACCTGATCTTATTTCACAGTTTCTATTATGTGCCTGTCTGTTGGTCTGTCTGTCTATGGCATTATTACCTCTTCCAGTTAAATTTTCATGAAAAGGACAGTCTGTGTCCATGTTTGACTTAAACACCAAACATTACATCTTTTAAAAAAATTTAAATCCATAGATGACACTAAATCATGTGAAGATTACATGTATCCTGTTTTTTTTTTAACAACTAGAATCTATTTTAGCAAAAACATTGGAGATATTAAGTTTGAAGGGAATAGTCAACACAAAATGAACTCAAAACTTTATTTTTTCTTACAATATTTCACAACGCCATATTTTAAAAACGTATACAGGTATTTTTGTATATATTGTGGCTTCCAGTTTTCTGATTTTATGTGTGAAAACACAGGTCTCTACATGTGTATGTGTTTTTTTTTGTAATTTTACTTTTGTTTTCTTTTGGTCCTTTTTTTTTCTTTTCTTCTTCTTTTTTTGTTTTGTTTTTTGAGACAGGGAACTCACTCTGTAGACCAGGTTTACCTCAAACTCATAAATCTGCCTGCCTCTGCCTCCCATGTGCTGGGATTAAATGGGTGTGCCTTTAAACCACTGCCCTGCTAATTTATTTTATTATTAGTCCTTTAGATTCCTGTTTGTTTTTATCAAGAGAAAGAAAGTAGCTGGATTCAGATGGAAGTGGAGAGGGATAGGGACTGGAAGGAGAAGAGGAAAAGAAACTGATATCAGATTATATAGAAAAATAATAATAAATATTATCTTATAATTTCTGAAATAAAATTAAAAACAACTCAATAAAAAACAACCAACAAACAAAATCCATTAAAAAAGCCAAATTTTAAGGCACATATCAACTATGAAATACAATCTTTCAGATACTGATTTCCTTTTTAATTGAAAATAATTTTTTCATATAATATATTCTCAACAAGTTTTCTTCTATTCTGTTTCCTCACAGTTTTTTCCTGTCTACTCGTGAATTTAACTCTATCCCTTCTTTCTCTTTTTCTTTAGTAAAGAAACAGGCCAATTAGCAAACATAGAAACAAACTAGAATAAAATGAAGTACATTGAGAAACAGAAAAAAAATGGAAAAGCGTGAGAATTACATACACAAACCCACAAAGGTATGAATATGTGTACATGTTTATAAACATATGGATGTGCATGTGCACAAGGGTGAAAACACCCTCACCCCCACAACAGAAACTCCAAATCAGAAACCTTAATATATAAGCAAAAGAGAAGTGGGGAAAGTCCAAAACTTTATTAAACTAAGTATTTCCAGAAATGACACTAAGTTTGTTGTGTGGTAGTCATTTACTGCTGCACACAGGTCTTGCTCTTAATAGTCATACCTACTGTGACTCCTTTGGAAAAATAAGTTTTCCTTGTTAGCAGTTATAGTTGAACATACTTTACTGGTTAGAAATGGAGGCCTTTGTCTTCTTCCACTATCAGGTCTGGAAAACTATCTGCCTTGTATCTATGTAGGAACTGTACATGAAGTCATGCTTACAGTCTCTGCTCATTTAGAAAGTTATTTCTCAGTTTTCTTTTCTTTTGTTTACAAAGCATCCTTCTTACTGATATTTAAATTTTTTTATTTAGTTAAAATATTCAGGCCTTCTAAAGTCTACTATACAATTCCATTATAATTGTATTAGACAGAAATTCTTGACTGTATCATCAATTTTTGTTGCTTATGTTTAAGAAAACATATTAAATTCATATATATGAATTTATTCTTTTTTGTGGCTTATTCAGTACAATTTAATGACTACTTCTGTTAATATATGATGTATTATACACATTTCCAAGAAACCTCTATTACTGTTGCTACTATGATGATTTATTTTCCAGTCTTATTCATCCTATATATTTATTACTAAGTTATACTGAATTTCAAATCATATTTAGAGGATTTCTGAAACTTTTCCATTCTATTTATTATGGTACTAATTATTTTTATCTCAACAACATATTTTCCCCATCAATATTTGTGTAAGAATTAAATATTTACCATGGCTCTGTATTGAGAGAATAGGAAAGAAGCCTTGCAAGAATGACCCCACCCACCAAAGGCCGAAGGAAAATTGTGAAAATGGAAATTCATTAGAAAGGAGGGAGCTCTTTTCCTTCTCAACCCCCCTCTCTCTTTCCTCCCATGCTCTCTTCCTGCCTGTCTCCCTCCCACACTCCATCCCTCAATCCCTCTATTCCTCTGCCTCTTCTCCTTCCCTCTTCCTCTGTCCCTTCCTCTCCTCTTCCTTTTTTTATTTCCTTGCCATCCTTCTCTGTCAGATTCCCACAAATAGAATATTCTGCTCTTCATTGGCTCAAACCATTCAAATACAAGTGAAACTTCAGACATCACAAGGCAAAAATGAATGTTTCTTCCTTTAGAGCTATTAAGACACTATTGAATCTATAAAGGAGGTGGGCATCTTTCTGATAATACTCTTCTAATCACGAACACAGTAGATTATGTCATTTAATCAGGCTTTCACCATTGAAATACATCTCAACAAGTTTGTGAACTTAGAATAGTTTAGTTCATAATAGTAGAAACATAAAAGCAACCTCTTTCTCCTCTTCTATTTGGAAAACCATTGATTGAATTTCAAACCAGTGAGTACTCTTCCTGAATTATTTTCTTTTCCTTTTTTTTTGTTGTTGTTGAATATAATCTTCATTACATTTCAAATGGTAAAACCTTTCCTAGTTTCCTCACTCCTGGAAAACCCCTACCTCCAAGTATATGCCTCTCTACCAGACCCACTCTCACCTACCCCTGCCCCAACCTCCCCTTTCCCCCACTCAATCCCCCTGCCCCCACTTGATTTCCCTTTGTTGGGGCATCTATTGAGATTTTACTTGACCAAGGCCCACTCCTCCCACTAATGCCCAACAAGGACATGAGAACTCTCACTCAGGGGTTAGGGTTCTAAATGTATTCGTCAAGGACATTTTGCCACAAAGTCCTACATGTTAAAGGCTCCATTACTTTCCAAAAGTCCAAACTTCTACTACACTGCATTTGGGGGGTCCATTTGAGTTTCCTTATTGTCATTCTTAGTTCTTATACTTTTCATAATTGATCACATGGTTTATCAAGCATTTATATATTCTTAAAGTACATAGCAAGGACCTTTTGAGGGAGGTGAAATATGTGGAAAGTTATTAACTTTTTGTGAACCAGGGAGAAAGAAAGGAAAAGAATTACTTTATATTTTTTACATAGGAAATATGCATAGGTACATACACATTCATACACACAAACACACACACACACACACACACACATATACACTGTACTCTGGTCAGACCCAACCATCTATCTCATCAACTCCACAAGTGTTTATGCATATTTGCATATGTACAACTATATTTATGTATATATATATATGTATATATACATATATATGTATATATATGTGTGTATATTGTGTATGTATATATATATATATATATATATATATATATATATATATATGATGGGAGGAGCAAATGCCCACGTGAGCAAGTCCCTTTGAAAAAGTGCCAGTGCAGAAAGAACCCACTCATTCTGGAAAAGAAGTGAGCTCCAATCATTACTGTTTAGAGAAGAAAAAACTAAAAACTTCTATCTTCTTATTGCAGAAAATAGTGAAAAGGCACTAGGTAAGAAAAAAGTCCTATCTTTCTATTGGTGAAAGAATGAGAAAACCAACTTCTCTTTATTGCTGAAAAAACAGCCCCTTCTTATTGTCATTCTTAGTTCTTATACTTTTCATAATTGATCACATGGTTTATCAAGCATTTATATATTCTTAAAGTACATAGCAAATTTAAGACGTAAATTCAAATCATAAGTCAAAAAAGGTCTTACAACAGAAATATGTACATGTGTTTCCATTAAGATTAGTACCTAACTAAACATTCATTATCTATTGTCTAGGTGTATAAGTTCATTAAAAGTTTAAAGCAATATTTATTGTGTTACAAGTCAGCACTGTTTTGTCGAAAGACAAATCATCTACCTTGTGTCTCATTAGTTTTGAAGTGCTTTATAGATAAATCCAGCCAATATGTATTTTCTGTTCTTGTACCTACAGTAAATTGTTTTCCCAGCTTATGATCTGTAGTTATCAAATAATGGTTTCACAGCCAAACCAGAAGGAAGGTCTTCCTAATCATAAATTTGTTCCATCCCTGTTTGCTTATCCTAGTGTAATTACCTCTAGACACATGAAGGTTTACAGAACTCTAATTGCAGATTTCTTGTATAAATTATATAAATTTAGGAATTCTATAAAATCATTATTAGTGATTGTGATATTTTCAATTTCTCTATGTAGCATTACTATAAGAGAGTACATCTTCATTGTCCTGCAGAAAATCTGCTCAGTAGAGTGGGCAAATGACCAGGAATCAAATGAGAGGGAAGTCATATCAATCCCCAAAAGGGAAAATTATACAAATAATATAGAAGAATCAATATAAATAATCATATACCAATATAAAAAACATAAAAATATATAGAAGTCAGTCCTGAGATCACTGAAGGCCCTGTAATTCAGATTTTATCCATCATAGCCATGAAAAACCATTGGTTATCTCCAGAAAAGTCATCTTCATACTTTAGACTTTCCCATTTGTCTTCTGATACCAGATGGTCCCACAGAGTCCAAGGTCCCAGACAAGGAACTTTAAAACTCAGTATTTTCCCTGATTGGTTTTAGTCTTGCTTGGGTCTGACCTTTCATTGCAATGTCATCATTTCAAAATGAGGACATTTATTTTGTGTTATTAGAATATTAAATGAGGGTGTAATTTTTTATTCTACAGGGAATTAAAACTAAGAGGTAGACTTACATCACTGAAGAGATTAATGACAATGGGAATATTGAAATCTAGAATGAAATGCATTTTACAACATGAGGTGGTCTTGAACTTGTAAAGGCCAAGACAAGATGTTGTGGTTTGAATGTGAAATGACACTGATATACTTTGTTTAAATATTTCATCTCCGGGTGTCACTGCTTACTGAAGTTGTGACACCTTTGTCAGTGGAGCTGAAAGAAGTGGATGTCTGAAGGAAAGTCTTAAGTTTTAATGACATTTTCTATTTAGTCTCTGCCTTCTGAAGGCAGACTCAATACAAAGAACTCAGGTCCTGCTATTCTGAATGCTTTCTTTGTAGGCTTCCAATTCTTTCTGTAATGTGGAATAATCCTTTAGATTTGTATGCCTTCTTTTTATACGTTACTTTTGGCAAGCTATTTAATTACAGTAAGTAGTTAAAGTAATTAAAATATTCACCAAGCTACATTACATGTATTATATAAAAATATTCTCTCTAAACATTTCCAAATATCTGCCTTGGGTATGTAGGAAAAATGTCTCTGCACAGATGTTTTTCTATAGGTGTTCTGAATATCTGTGTTTTCTTGAAAATCTGTTTTTTTTTTCTGATGCTGAGGGACCATTCAATGTCTATGGGGCTCATAATGAAGAAGCTACCATGATAAGTGTACATGGCCTAGTCTCTTTTTGTTTGCTTTTCGTTTTTCAAAGATTATTTCATGGATTACTTGTCACAGTAATTCTTGTAGCCTTGTTTGACATAGAATTCAGGATATAGTCTCAGATGACTTTGAATTCATAATTCTCATTCTATCTCTTAAGTGCTAAGATCACAGGCATATGCCATTATGCCTGGTTTTTTGCAGTACTGGATGTGCTCAGTAGTCTCATATCAACTTGATATAAGCTAATGTTATCTGAGTGGGAGAACTCCTATTTTAAAAATATGTCTATAAAATTGGGCTACACAAAAGCCTGTAGGGCATTTTTTTTTCAAATTAGTCACTGATATGAGAGAGCTGAGGCCATTGTGGTTGGTACCATCTTGGGGCTGGGTGTTCTGTTTTCTATATAAAAATGAACTTCAGATATCCTGTGTTGGCCTCACAGTTTGAGCAAGCTATGGCCAGCAAAATGCAATAAGCAGTGCTCCTTCGTTGCCTCTGTATCAGCTCCTGCCTTCACGTTACTTCACTGCTTGAGTTCCTGCTCTACTTTTGTTACTGCAATGACATTCTTGTATTCTTCACTGATGAGGAGCAATATGAAAACTTTAGCAAAATATACTCTTTTCTCCCCAGGTTTCTCTGGTCATGGTGTTTTATCATAGCAATAGTAACCCTAACTAGGAAAATTTGGGGATAAAACTCAGGGCGTCATACTTTCTAAAGTAGCACTCTATCAACTAAACCATATTCCCTAGATCATGACTTTAGTATTTTATACTGAAAAGATATTAATTTAATTGCTTAGAACATAGCATAAGTTACTGCTACCTTTCAAGCAATTTTAAAATATGGATCCTTTCCTTTTCACTATGAGTGTCATTAAAGGAAATATTTGTTTTTAAAAAATTTCTTATGGTTATTTTATTTATTTACATTTTATATGTTATCCCCTTCCTAGTTACCCCTCTGAAATCCCCCAATCCCACCCTTACTGCTTCTATGAAGGTGTGCCTCCATGCACCCATCTACTCCTGCCTTGCTGCCCTAGCATTGCCCTACTCTGGGGCATAAAGCTTTCACAGGACCAAGGGCATCCCCTCCAGATAGGGCCATGCTCTTCTCCATATGAAACTGGAGCCATGGAGCCCTCCATGTATAGTCTTTGGTTGGTGGTTTAGTTCCTGGGAGCTAGGAGTGGGGATGTTCTCTGGTTGGCTGATTGTGCTATTCTTCCTATGGGGTTGCAAACCCTTTCACTTCCTTTAGTCCTTCCCCTAACTTTTCCATTGGGGTCCTTGTGCTCGATCGAATGGTTAGGTGCAAGTATCATCATCTGTATTGGTAAGGCTCTGGCAGTGCCTCTCAGCAGACATCCATATCAGGCTCCTTTCAACAAGCACTTCTTGGCATAAGCAGTAGTGACTGGGTTTGGTGACTGCATATGGGATGAATCCTCAGGTGAGACAGTCTCTGGATGGCCTTTCTTTCAGTCTCTACTCTACTATTTGTCCCTGTATTTCCTATATTTTTATTAGATATTTTCCTTATTTACACTTCAAATGTCATCCCTTTTCTTTGTTTCCCCTCCAAAACTCCCTATCCCATTCCCCACAACCTACTTACTAACCAACCTATTCCTGCTGCTGCTTCATTGTCCTGTCATTCCCCTACACCAAGGAATCAAGCCTTCTCAGGAACAAGGGCTACTCCTCCCTTTGATGTCCAATGACACCATCCTCTGCTACATATACAGCTGGGGTCATTAGTCCCTCCAAGTGTAGTCTTTGGTTGGTGATTTAGTCCCTGGGATCTCCCTGGGTACTGGTTAGTTCCTCCTATGGGGCTGCCAGCTCCTTCAGCTCCTTCGGGCCTTTCTCTAGTTCCTCCAATGAGACCTTGTGCTCAGTCCAATGGTTGGTTGAGAGCATGCACCTCTATTTGTCAGGTACTGACAGAGACTCTTGGAGACAGCTATATCAGGTTCCTGTTAGCAAGAGTTTGTTGGCATCCACAATAGTGTCTGGGTTTCATGGGTGAATGTATATGAGAAGGATCCCTAGGTGGTGCAGTCTCTGGATGATCTTTCCTTTGGGGTCTGTTCTATACTTTTTATCTCCTCCAATGGATATTTTGTTCCCCCTTTTAAGAATGACCAAATTACCCATACTTTGGTCTTCCTTCTTCTTGAGCTTCAATTGGTCTGTGAATTGTATCTTGGTTATTCCAAGCTTCTGAGCTAATATCCACATATCAGTGAGTGCATCCCATGTTTTTGTTTGTTTGTTTGTTTGTTTGTTTGTTTTTCACGATTGGGTCACCTTGCTTAGAATGATATTTTCTAGTCCCATTCATTTGCCTAAGAACTTCATGAATTCATTGTTTTTAATAGCTGAGTAGTATTCCATTGTGTAAATGTACCATATTTCCTGTATCCATTCCTCTGTTGAGGGACATCTGGGTTCTTTCCAGCTTCTGGCTATTATAAATAAGGCTGTTATGAACATAGTGGAGCATGTATCCTTTTCACATGTTGGAGAATCTTCTGGGTATATGCCCAGGAACTGCCAGACTGATTTCCAGAGTGTTTGTACCAGACTGCAATCTCACCAACAATGGAGGAGTGTTTCTCTTTCTCCATATCCTTGCCAGCATCTGCTGTCACCTGAGATTTTGGTCTTAGCCATTCTGACTGGTGTAAGGTGGAATCTCAGGGTTGTTATGATTTATCTTTCCCTGATGACTAAGGATGTTGAACAATTTTTAGTTGCTTCTCAGCCCGTCAGTATTCCTCATTTGGCAAATATTTGTTTAGTTCTGTACCCCATTTTAATAGGGTTATTTGGTTCTCTGGAATCTAACTTCTTGAGGTTTTTTGTATATATTGCACATTATCTTTCTATTTTCTTTAGACAAGAAAAAGTATGTGTTAAAATTTTTGAAGTGCATGGGTGGCTCTATCACTCAAACAGTGTGCTTAACCTATGGATATGGTTCTTTATCCTCTTTATTGTGAATTTCAGCTGTCATACCTGTTGGATCCTGGCAGCCTCTTTCTTTCCTGGCATCCAGGATTTTCTGTTGGCTACCCCCAGTTCCCCATCTCCTATTGCTACATACCTCTGTTCAATTTCCTGACCTTCTTCACATCTCCCACATCTCCTCTCACACCTTATTCTGCCTTTTTTCCTTTCTATCTCCTCTCTTCCTCAGAAGTCCCTCCCAGAGACTTTCTCAGAAATCTCTACTTCCTGTGATTATGTTATAGAAAATATTTCTGAAAAAATGTTTATTAATTTTTGGCATAAATATTACTTATTATTTTGCATACAATTTCTGAATTTCAATTTACCTCTAATGTCTAATTTATTCTATTATAAACATATATGACTATGTTATTTTATTAGATTAATATGCATACATTAAATAAATTCATTTGTAATACAACTGTTAACAATTATTAACATATCTGATCAAAAGACATACAACTATACTTGTATTCTAGTAAATAAGAATACATATTTGCTAACTATTAACAGACATTTCACTAGAAAAAATAAGCATTTATATTGTGCAAGTGTTTGTCTCAAAGTTAGAATCAGTCTTTCCCTTACTGGGAAGACTGAAAGAAACTTTAACTTGGTAACAAGATATTATCACAATTACTTGATGTTTTGAGTTTTGAGCCATTTTATTATGCAACCAACTTCACTAAAATAATAGAAATTAACTAGAAATAGGAAATAAATAAACTAACACATTATAAATAGTTATATGCAAGTGACATTATGTTCTACCTGTTGAAAACAAGAAAGTGATATTTAAAAAAAACAAACTACAGGAGTATGCCCTTGAGGGTTTTGCTAATTTTTTTTAACTGTAATTCACTGCAGAAACATCTGTCTGTTGTACAATGCAGATAATGTAAGTTTTAAAGAAGGCTATATAACAAAATAGATATTTACTAATTTACTAATTAATCTTAGGATTAATTATTAATGAATCTGCATATGAACCACTACGCTTGAAGTACATTTGGACAGGTCTATTTGAACAAATGAAATTAAAGTCTAAAAAACATACAAAAGGCTCAAATTTAGAAATTCAATAATTTCTTATGACCTATACAACTCAAGAATATGCAAGGTGATACATAGAATGGGCTATGAATACAAGGTCTTTACATGCTTGTACCAATACTGTAGCCACTTCAGTACTGAAAGCAATTCTTCTCTCAACTTACTATGTCTCAGAATGAAAGTACAAGGGTGTATGGAAGGAAAAATCATTATAGTAACTTTTAAAAACAGAAGCATCAGACTTTCATTCATTTCAAATATTGAAACTTCCATAACTAGAGACAGAAAGAAAGTAGCATAAAATAGGAGGAAGGCAACCATCGTCTGCAGGACTGTGATGTGGGCTATGGTTCTGACATCTCTGCATCCTTTGATGTAGTACTGCCTTTTCCTCACATGTTTTGTAAGGGAGAAGATTAGGAGGAGGAAAGCTATCAAGGATAGACCAAAGGGTACTAATGTGAACATTAAACTTGGAATGAAAAGAAGCCTGGAAAACTCTGAAAATCTGTTTGAACTTAAATCATTAGATATGTTTCTTTTGGCGATATAAATCCAGATGTCAATGTGTTTGATTTCTAAAAAAATATTAAAAAACAAAAGAATCATGGATAGCAACTGTGTCACCAAAACCACCCTTTTAACTCTCCACTTAAGATAGAGGAAAAGAGAGTTAGAAAAAATGGCTATCTTGAAAAGATAAAAGATGCTGAGGCTGGTAGCACACCATGTGCTGAAATGATTGCTTATATTCCAGGCGGTCTGAGTCAGTCTTAATGTTTTTCTCGTCATCAGTAATGGGGATTGTATAAACACAACTGAATCCAGAAATAGAACCCATATCAGAGCAAGTCTGGAGATGGCCAAAGCAGTGACAAAATGATCCGCTGAAGGGAACTTTCTTCTCCTAAGGGAGTCCATGCAGTGAACCAGAGCTATAAATCCATTCCCCAGATTTCCAATGAAGAATTCCAAAATAAAAATGATTGTCAGTATGTAATGTAGAAAAGCACGCATTCTCTAAGTGACTTCAAAGTCGATTTCCATTAGTGAATATTTCTTAGTGGGTTTTTCTAAAATTCAGAAATATTCTGTATAAAAAAACATACATATACAGCATTAAAACATAAAAGAAATAAAGATTTACCTGTGATTTACTTCATAGTTTTATCATCAAAATTTTGCATTTTCCTCCAGCTCTGCTGAAATTCTTCCAGGTTCTGTGCACATAACATGTCAATTCATAACTGATTAAGGAAACACTGAATTTCAATGACAGGAAAATAAAGATGGATTCATTTGCATATTTTGCTACTTTTCCCCTTGTCTGGGCAGGTAAACTTGTAACTTGATTTGGGGGAATCAACATTAAAGAATCAAAATTACTTGGAACTTTTCCTATAAGCTAGGCAGTCAAATAATACTATATTACTTACAAATTCTGAATATTGAAAAAACTATTATTTATATATATTATATGTATATATATTACAAATGCTGAATAGTGCAATATTTATATTCATACACACACATACACACACATGCATATATATATGTATATATATATATATGCATGTGTGTGTGTATGTATATATACAACTGTTGAGTTCTGCAATATACAACAGTTCTGGGTATCTGCAATAGCTTCCCATAGTAGCCAGGTTGTCAAGTATAACAGAATATCATCAATAGTGTGAGGGGTAGGCTCACTATCATGGCATGGATCTCAAGCCAAGCCAGTCATTTGTTGGGCAATTTTCTCAGTTTATGCTCCATCATTACCTGTGCATATCTTGTAGGCATGATAAATTGTGGGTCAAAGATTGTGTGATAGCTTGGTGTCTCAATCCCTCAATTACAAGTCTGGCCTGGTTATAGGTCACATTCATTTGTAAGCATGCAAATAAAGAAATATATACTTTTTTGGTTTAAAAGCATTTCCTCTTCCTTAAGTTGCCCCCAAATTTACATGTATCCATGAAACTGATTTGCTATAAAATATTTAAGTCCACAAGTATATTCCTACTGGGGTATTTTGCCTTATATATCTTATAGAATAGATTCCTATTTACTGAATGTAGAGAAACTATGGAAAATGAAGAGAGCACATAAAGAGGCTAATGGACCAGAACCTAAGTTGTAATCTATGAAAGTATTGCATCTCCTTGATCTAATGCATCTAACTTGATATAGATCAAATTGTAAGGAAGCTAAGTTGGCATTCATGTAGATTATAACACTTTCAATTCTGTTGGTATTATCTGTCCAGAAACAAGCCCAACTCTGTACAAGATGAATTCAAATGGAAACTAGACATATGTGTAATGCTAATATATCATCCTTTGATTTGGCAGGTAAGTTGAATAAAGCAGAGAATGAGATCAAAATATCAACTTGCTATTTCACAGACTACATGGTAATGAAGAAAGGAGTAAAATTAGAGACATTTGTAATAATTTTCAATAGACTTAATGAAGTATGTTTGAGGGATGCAGAGTTAATTATCTAAGTCAGATGGCCAAATAAGGGGTTTCTACAGATTTCCTGAATCCCATTATGTTGAAATGATATTCGCAAGGTGGAAGGATTCCTTTGTCTAGCTTCTCAAGATTCATAACATTGTGACTCTTTAGTAGACTTCCTCATGCTGTGGTGTCTTCCAACCACAAATTTATTTTCATTGATTCTTCATAAGTGGAAATTAGATAATGTTATGGCTCATAATGTCAATATTTTTGGAGACTTTGTTTGCAAAAATGGTAGTGACCACAGGTCGAGAATAGCTACTTTAAGGTTGAACAGCAGTTTATTTTACTAGTACATGGATAGTTAGAAACCTGCTGTTGTAGAGGAAGGGAAGATTATGGGATTGAAAGCATCTCTAAGAGGACATGTTGCCTGCAGGTGAGGAACATGAAGGGCTTTAAAAGGCTGAATGTGAGATCTGATCTGGTGGGTGTGATAAGTATGCCTAGCATTTTGGTGGTCCCCAGGAGTATCTGAGACAATTAGCATCAAAGAGTAGATATAGAGATAGGAGGTATGTATTTTTTCTCCTGGAAATAATGTTTTACTCATTCCAGAACTCTTCTAGCATCTAGGTGTACCCAGGGGGTATTCAATACTGACCATATTACTATTCCAGAGCCTATGGGATTTAGGAGATTAGAGCCAATATAATCAAAATAGACCTCTTGCTCTGAATCAGTCAAAACAGGAGCTTCTTGGCAAAGAGGAAATAAATGCCTGCATATCCAAGGATCGATGGAGGCAAAATATATGAAGAATACTTGTGAAATAGAAAAAAAAAGCGTTCATAAAATAGTGTCTTTGATCCAAACCATTGCATCTAACACCTCTTTGGAGATAGAATAATTGATTCCACTGATGATATCTTCTCATTATATATGGTACTATTGTATTTTCTTCTCTTTCCTCATACATCACAGTATCACTTTAGTTCATAAACCCTAAGAACTTTAAGCCCTTGCTTTTGAGTGGTCCATCTACAGAGGTCCTACTCAACCAAACTTCTATAAAAAGTATGCATTTTATAATGATAACATCTGACTGCCATTTCTGAAAACAGTATCAGTGCACAAGGAATAATTTTGACAAATATGTCTGAGTAAAGTGCAGGGCAAAGCAAAGAAGTGAAATTCTTGGTAGTTTTAGTTTGAGTTAGGAATAAATGGTATCCAACAATGCTAGACTTATCTAACAGACCCTGACCATAAGTGCAAAATGATGGTGATTTTTTTTTTAATTTTTAATTTGTTCCTAAAAATGCTTACTGTTTTTGGTTCAGGACGTTGTAAAACCGAGCTGGTTCTGAACTGAAAGTTTCATAACTAGGTCTTGTGACTGACAGAGAGCACTATTCAGGATGCTCCAGAAGAATTGTTGAGGTGCTAAGTCTTTTAAGTTCAGACTCCATTTTAAAGAACCTGATCTAAGTTTAAATTTAGGTAAACTAACAGTTTCCAAGTTGCCCCCAACAAAACCAGAGCCTTGCTCCAGTCTCTAGGCTAATCCCCCAAAAGAACAGCATTTCCAGGTTACATCTTTGACAAGACCTGTATCTCCAGGTCCCAACAAACCTGTATCCTCAGGTTTCAAGCCTACACCCTGTCGAACAACTGAAAGGTTGAGAATTGCAGGCTAAAAATCCCTGTGCATAACTCTTAAATGACCCCAAAAAGCAGAAGTTTAGCCCACATTTTGTTCGCCCAGGAGTGCTCATATCACACAGTGTCCACCTGTCAGCCTCAGGCCTGGGAAGGTCCCCAGCATCCTTTTCCGTCTCGCCTCTGTGGAGCAGCTGAGGCAAGGGTGAGTGCAGCTGGGCTGGCGGGGCCACGGCTCTGGCTGTGAGACTCACGCCTGGCGGGTACTCAGGTCTCCAAGCACCTACTACATAATCCTGGCCCCTTAAGAGGAAATGCATAAGTGACCCTGGTCCCATAACAGGAAATCCGTAACAGGAAATGCATACATGATCCTGGCCCCATAACAGGAAATGCGTAACAGGAAACCTGTATGTGACCCTGTGTATGACCCTGGCCCCATAACAGGAAATGCGTACATGGCCCTGGCCCCATAAGTGGAAATGAGCTAATTAGTTGCTACATGGCTTCTATAGAAAACTAATTGGCTTAGACAATTTAAACTGATTGGCTTAGAAGCTATGGAATGGTACAAATCAATTGGCTCGCACTGCGCAGGCACTCAATGCTAAGGGATGATTGGTTTGTGATACATGGGTTTTGTTGCAAACCTATAAAAGCTGTCCCAATTCTGCAATCAGAGCTCACAGTCCCCAACCCCTGCGTGATGTATTGCTGTGAACCCCAGAGCCTTTGGAATAAAGATCCTCTTGCTGTTGCATCAAGACCATTTCTCAAGAGTGATTTGGGTGTCGCCTTCCAAGGTTTGGGGTGCTGGGGCTCCCCCCGTTTTCAGGTCTTACATGATTATCAATCCAGAAGAGAACTGAAATTAAATTTATGATATGACTTTCAACACCAGCCAATAACCACAGTAGTTTTCAAATTGGATGCTTGCACAATACTTCCTGCTTGCTCGTTATTATAAAGCCTGACCTGATAGACATTTGAGGCTCTCCCACGATCAAAACCATCCTGTGTGACATGATGGTGATACATTGTGTGTGTGTGTGGGGGTGGCTAGGAGGGTCAAGCTAGCTGAAATAGAATAAAGACCCTGCTGTGAGTTGCATCAGATTGGCTTCCTGCCTGTTTTGGGGGGGATCATAAGCATTTCCCTGGCACTACATTATTACTAGTGGTCCTGCTTTATTTGGGGAGCAATCTGTTCCTGTTGGTGCTTTCCAAATGCCAAGAAATGCCCACTAGTACCACAGTGGCATGAGTATTATTGGATGCAAACTATTGCTTTCCAATTGGGTTGACATTCCACTCCACAGAATATGACCCATGCATGATGAAACATAAACTACAGAGATTATAGGCCATGCATGAAATGCTACTGATTGTATCTTGTTAAACAGATACATAGATCCTATGGGCAAGTCAAATTGCATTTCATAGAATTGCATTCATGATTATGTCTGTTAGCCTTGTTCAAGGTAACTACTTCTAGCAATGTGTGTCAGGAAATGCAAAGATTCATGACCACTCTAAATAAGAAAACATTTCACATATTTATACTATTTATTTAAAGGTCCATGAAACCCCACAAAAAAAATGAGAGAAAGAATTTAAGACCTGGAGGAAGTAGTGATGTGTCATGAAACTCTAAGCTCCAGATGTGACATACTGTTGTTATCTTGAGTTCAGAGTAGAAGTGATTATATCCACAAAACCATTGTAATTTCATTTTCATTTCCTTGTGAATGGGGCAAGGTTTTAGAAGATACTGCATAAGCCAGTGGATGTAGTACAGTAATCTCTGGACAATCCCAAGAATATAAATGGTTAGTAATTTCTAAGATTTTTTTTCATTGGGAAAGCTGTCTGTAAACTGCTTTTGCTTGAGTAAACATAAGAATTACTTGGTTCACCAAAATTGGGCAGAAGCATTTCTTTGATTTGTCTTTGTTGATATATTGGAATAAATAGAAATATGCTCATATATTTGTATCAAACCATAAAAACAATTTATTTATTAATTTAGTTTTTACTTTTGTATTAAAGTTTATTTGTGTGTACGCTGGCTTATAGTCCATTGTCTACTGTATATCTGAAAAAGGTTTTCTGCCATACTTCATGATGCCTTGCCATTGTCGGTTGATTCCTTTCTTCTGTTGGATCTTTTTGACCTGCTAGATTGACAAATATGGATTATTATTCTCTGAGCAATTGGACTCCTGTACCATAGATGTTGACCATGTGTTCAACCTGAAAACAACCTGAAATATTTCTCTTTTTGAAGTGAGCCATTTTTATGGTGTTGGGAAATGTGCTCTCCCCTCAGCCTTAAGGCTACCTACATTCTAGCCCTTGAGGATCTGACCCATTGTTCTGCTAAGAGATTGCAACTTCCTATGAATACCTGAGAGTCACTAGCCAACACCTGGTGGTAGCCTGGGGTAGAGAGCTTGGATCAAAGTGAAGTCTTGATCTGCCAGACCTACAGTTTCCTGAATCAGGCATGCTACTGGCTGAGCAGTGTGGTACAGTGGAGCCAACACCCACGGAGATTTGGGGAAGGGATTCACCCTGAAAACACTTATATTGTCAGAACCCAAATTAACTAGGGCCTAGATCAGCAATTGAGTTGTTCTGCCCTTCAGGCTGCCCATCCATCTACCCCAGCTTCTCTTCCAGTGACTCAGTTCTCTGTAGCTGTAGGCAGTTACATCTTTTATCTTCTGGTAGTGTCAGAGGGTAATCTTGGTGGGATTTAGAACAACCTAGGAGAAGAACTGTTGGGTGTGAGTGTGAGGTTCTTTCCGAAGAGTTTAACTGTGATGAGAAGACCCACCCAAATGTCATTGTAGTCTTTCTATGGACTATGGTCATGAAATGAAGGAAAAAAAAGAAACAGCAATCACAAGTATTCCTCACCTGTGGCTCTCCTTTGCAATTGCAGCCCACATGTGAAAATAATATTCTTCTTCCTTAAAATTCTTTCATTGTTGGGTAATTTGTCATAACAGTATTAAAAATTACTATTATGAAGTTTTTGTCCAATATTTCCATTTTAATTTTTCACTTTATTTTATTTCTTTTTATATTCAGAGTGATAGATAGGTATAGAATTTCAGCTTGATATTTGTGAATATCAGTTTTCTGTTACTATTTGTAAAAGAAATCAATTTGTCTAAACATATATTTGGCATTTCTATAACAAGTTGCATTTAGCTTCCTTGGTTTTTTGTTTTTCTCATATTTAAATTTGATTCCACATATTAAGGTATCTACTTATATTATAATAAACATATGATTTATTAGATTTTCTTAGTAATACATTGTGAAATATGTCTAGAGATCAAATTTTTTTGTTTTATGTTTTAATATTAGTGTGTGTATGTGTGTTCAGTACACACATGTGAATGTGCAGCCATGTGCATGTAAAGACCTGAGAAAGAAACTGAGTGTTATCTTCTGGATTTTTTTTCCTTTAAGTAGAGTCTATTCCTGCACCTGAGTCTTGTTTTGGCTATGCCAACTGGCCAGATATCTCTCAGGATTTGCATATCTTCTCTCGGTGTCTAAGTCATAGGTACATACATCCATACCTGGCTTTTTATATGGGTGCTGGTTACTTAAGCCGTAAACAAACACTGGCCTATCCTTCTACAGTCTCAGTAACTATGCTTGCTCAAGATAGTTAATTTTAGCAATAGTACTTCTATCCACTTAGTAGAGAGGGATTACAGGATGATTTTTGTGATACAGATAATGTTGGAAATTATTAGACTATTTTCTTTTTTGTTTGCTTTGTCTTATGGGTGTCAGGTATTTTGGGGGAAGTGGAAATGATGAGTTACTTCAATGTAGGAGAAAATAAATATATGCCTAGTACCATTGGTTGTAACTTTTCTTCTGACCTAACCTTTGATTGATCCCTAGTTTTTAGACTTTGACAAAAGTTCTTGCTTCTTTTCCATTCTGTGACCATGGCAAACATAGGTGCAGAGTACACTAAAGGATGAATTTAATGGAGTGTCTGTGAAAATTTTGCATATTCTCAAACACCTCACAATAATTATATATCTTACTATATTTCCATAGGATGGAATTCTTTCAATCAGATTTTGGATAAAAGCTGAATATTTACTTGTTGGCATGTAAATGGAGACATGATCTCCTGCATGGTTTGCAAGTTTTTGACTATTTGTCACATAACATTTGAGTTCAGTTTGTATGCCACTAGGAGAGGTTATGTGGAATATTTTATTTGTATATAGGAAGAAGTTCAGTAAGCAAACATAAATATATGGGTAACAGAAGAAAAGTAATCAAGGGAAGAAACCAGAATGGGAAGGATTCAGAAGTTCATACATGGCAGTAGGCATGGACTCTGGAATTAGCTTTTGCAAAGAGAAAGAATTGAAAGCTAGTGCAAAGAGCATGGAAAATTGAATAAACATGTGTTAGGGTTAGGAACAAGGATCTCATGTTGTTAAGGCTAGTCTTATGTCAACTACATACACAAACCAGAGTTATCTGAAAGAGGGAAACGTAATTGAGAAAATGTTTTCATAAGCTTTGTCTTTTTCTTAATTAGTTATTGATGATGGAGTTTCCAGCCCATTGTGGATTGCTTCATCCCTGGGTTGGTGTTCCAGGGATGTATAAGAAAACCGACTGAAAAAGTTATGGGAAACTAGCCAGTAAGCAGCATAAGCTCCTACTTCCTGATTCCTGCCCTACTTGAGTTCCTCTCTTAACATTTTTTGAGAGTGAATGGCAATGTGGAAGTATAAGCTGAATAAACACTATGCTTCCCAACGTGCTTTTTGGTATTGGTGTTTTATTGTAGCAATAAAAAGTGTAAGTAAGTCACCCATTCATCTTCATATGTCAGTTGGGGAAACACTGAAGGCAAAGTAGTTTCTACCTCTCTCTCTGTTGTTTGAGACATTTAGAATATGGATATATTCTATGATCCTCCAGTGGGCAATATAACCTACCACCCAGTCATGAGAGTCATGAGGATTAATTGATCTCACTTTCAAATAAGAAGGAAGTTTTTATTCTAGTTTATTCTACACAGCCAGTGCTGGTCATGACTAAGAAGCTGGAATTAGAAGCAGCAGACTTCTGGCAGAACTAATTTCCCATGAATACTTGTGTAATGAGGCTAGCATGCAATTTACTACAGTAGAATTATGCTCCACCACAGGGAAGTATTTGGGCCTAGTGATATCCTGCTAGGCATTTGTGGTCTAACTTGAACCTATTTTACACAAGAATTCAGTTTTTACATAACCAGTATTTTAAAAACTATACCTGATCTTAAATATTATTTTACATTAAACAAACCTTAAGATTATTTTTAACCTGTATTGAGTTACTTACTTAAGGCTGAACTTTAAGAATCCTGAAGATTCTTAAGATGACTATATAATGGGAGATATAAATTGTCTCTACCTCCATGTCTGTCTCTATAAGTAAATCACATTTATATGCATTAGGACTATAGACAGAGTTCTGAGCATAAAGAAGAATTTAATCACCTATAAGGTGACTGGCAATTAACTGGTATGTCTTGATTATATTCAGTAACTCTTATAAGATTAGTATCATATTTTTATCTCTGGTAACTTTGAGCCTTAAAAATGAAAATATTTGAATTGAAGATTCTTTAGTATCAAAATAAACTTTAGATTACAAATACAGTCCAGAGATATAATAGAAACTTTATTTTCTTTCTTTTTTTTCAAATTTTTAGATAAAACTTTAATGAACCAAAAATGGCATATGCTGTAAATATAAGAGAGAGAGAGAGAGAGAGAGAGAGAGAGAGAGAGAGAGAGAGAGAATACACATGAAGATATACATTTCTTGGGATGTAACAAAATGTATGTAGCAAAAATCTGTTTGCTTTGACCAGAAACACAGTATTTGCTAGATGACATTTAATTATGTCACATCAAAGTTAGCTTAACATTGAAAGGTATTCTGTGTGTGTGTGTGTGTGTGTGTGTGTATGTCTTGAAATCCTTTACTCTTTACCTTGCAACTCCATTATATTCAAAACTTGTCCCTGTAGCCAATGTCAGTGCCTTCACTTGGCAATTAGGGAGCCCAGATCGAATCCCAAGACAATACTGCATAGTAAGCTCGCAAAGATGGCATTAGGTTTATTCCCTAAAACTATTTTTTTCTGAGAAGGTCTTCAGGTTTGTGTTAGGAGAAGCTGACTTGGAGATTTATGAGATGTCCTTGAGGCCTTTTCCCTGTTTTGGAAGAATGATACCTAGTTTCCTTTTATCTATGATAAGCTCATCATCCAGTGGATATTTGCCTATATCAGTATTTTGTTTGCTCAAGCGTATATTTTTTCTGGGCTTGAATTTTCAAATTATTCTGGTCCATTTCTGTCTACTCTCAAGCTACGTTGCAAGCTGCGAAGAGCACTCAGAAACTTTATTTTCTTATTCTTTTTTAGTGTAGTTTCATGAAATACACAGATTTTTATATAACTTAATTTATCCAAATAGGTAAAGCTTTTGGAGAACTTTGATAACATTGTTATGAAAGATAAGTAATTAAATGCATATTTTTCTGTTAGTTTCTGTTAGTATAAAAAGGCCATTATAACTTTAGAAATTTATAAAATTTGATTGTCAAATACATGTTGTTGCCAAGTTTTCTTTTCTATAAAACTTTCTCATGATTTACTCTTCTTCCATTAATTTTCATTCTTAGGACAAAATCATCATGCAAAGATGACAACATCCCTGACCAAACCACCTTTGAGGATTAATATTTCCTTAGTCTAATGAGAGAGGAATTGGGGAAAGGGTGAGGGAAAGGAAGAGGAAGATGATAAGTAGATGACTGAATAGGACTATGAAGTTTATGGGTACTGCCATAGTTAGTTTATGCTATGTGGTTTTATTAATCTACATGATAGGAAGTTATGGAACATTAGCCAATAAGACAGCTGACATTAACCTCTATTTGAATAGTGTACCTATTAGCATTTCTTAAGCATATAATATCTTTTCCCTGAACTGTTCTGTTAGTCTCTCTTTCCCTGTTTCAAGCTCACAATGTAAATTTGTTCAGGCTTGGTTGGGCAGAAACAAAGACAGGCCAAATTCATAAAGCATGAGTTCTATCCTATCTCAGCTAGAAATTTCAAAAAAATCAAGCAAGATTATTCAGGCTTAGAGACCCAGTAGTAACAGCAGTAGGCTTTAGCATGGTTACAAATAGGGGATGAATGGCAGGGAATAAATTGGTTGAGATGCACTATAAATTATATGGAATTGTCTGGCGTGTGTAGTGGCTATTCCTGGTTGTCAACTTGACTATATGTGGAATGAACTACAATCTAGAATTGGAAGGCTCACCTATGATCCTAATTTGGAGGCTCAGAGATATAAGTTTCTGACCTGGACTTAGCATGGAGATCTTGAAGCATGGATTCCAGTCAAGGTCATCTGGGATTAAAGGTGTGGAGACATACACCTTTAATCCCAGACTTCAAGTTCATCTGGGATTAAAGGTGTACACCTTTAATCTGGGCTACACCTTCTACTGGAGACATATATAAGGACATTGAAAGAAGGAAGACTGATTCTTCCTTGCCGGCTTGCTTCGTGGGACTGAGCAACTGCAAGATCCTTGGACTTCCATCCACAGCTGCTGCTGACTACTGTTGGGGAGTTGGACTACAGACTGTAAGTCATCGACAAATTCCCTAACTACATAGAGACTGCCCATACGATCTGTGACTCTAGATAACCCAGATTAATACAGAAGTGGTACCAGAAGTGGTTCTAGAGGAGCAGAAGTATAAGGATAATGTTTCAAAATTTTGGAGTTGGTTGGTTGACCTACCAGCACTCTCAATTACTGAAACCTCTCCAAATTCTCTCCCTCCTGGGAGCTTGGGGGATATTGAAAACCCATGGATGAAACTATATTCCAAGCTTAAAGAAGCTAAAGCCTTTGATTATCTTGATGAATTAGGTGATTCGGTGGTATACAATACATTCTACAAGTTGGGGAAAAAACCGGAAAATGATTTTGCTGGCTTGTTACTCTTAGCATCTCGGGAGAAAGCAATGAAGGAAAGGAAGGAGTTGTGTGATAAAATCGAACAGCTCCAGACTCAAGTAAACAATCTAAAAGTTTCCAAGTGTGCCCTTGAAGAGAATCTTCTTCCCAGCAGCCATAGAGCTCAAGTAGCAGAAAATCAAACTGAAGCACTCATTATAAGGTTGGCTGAAATACAGCGAAAATTCAAGTCTCAACCTCAGAGGGTGTCAGCAGTTAAAGTAAGGCCATTAATTGGCAAAGAATTGGATCCTATAACTTGGGATGGGGATGTGTGGGAAGACCCTGTTGAATCTTCAGATTTTCAAGGATTTGCTCCACCTGAAGTAGTAGTACCCTCAGCCCCACCCCTTGAATTAATGCCTTCTCCACTTGAGGAAAGTAATCCCTCAGAGCCTGATAGACCAGCAGCGACTTTTACTGACAATATTGATGTTTCTCCGGGCCCACCAATAGTTTCTTCTAGACCTATAACCAGACTCAAGGCAAAACAGGCCCCTAAAGGGGAGGTAGAAAGTGTAGTCCATGAGGAAATACACTATACTACTAAGGAGCTTAATGAGTTTGCTAACTCATTAAAGCAGAAGTCTGGGGAATATGCATGGGAATGGATTTTAAGGGTGTGGGATAATGGTGGAAGGAACATAAAATTAGAGCAGGCTGAGTTTATCGGCATGGGTCCTCTGAGTGGAGATTCTAGGTTTAATATAGAAGCTCGCACAGTTAAAAAAAGGTGTCAAAAGTTTGTTTGATTGGTTGGCTGAAGTATTTATTAAAAGACGGCCTACTGAAAAGGAGTTGGAGATGCCTGATATCCCTTGGTTTAGTGTTGAGGAAGGGATTTTAAGGCTTAGGGAAATTGCAATGCTAGAGTGGATACCTTGTATAAAACCTAATCCCCCACAATGGGAAGGTCCAGAAGACATGCCTTTCACCAGTCCTATAAGACGGAAACTGGTGAGAGGGGCACCGGCACATTTAAAGAATTTTGTTCTTGCCCTTTTCCTTGTGCCAGACCTTAGGGTTGGAGATGCTGCTGCTCAATTAGATGAATAAAATTCAATGGGTTTAATCTGGCCCCGAGTTAACAAGGGCCAGGTGGCAGCATTGAATCGCCAGAGACAAGGTGATCATAGTTTTTATAATGGACAGCGTAGACAAAACAATGTTTATAATGACGTACCCGGTAATGGGCAGAGAGGTGGAATTTATAATGGTATGACTCGTTTGGACCTTTGGTACTGGCTAATCAATCATGGTGTTTCCAGGGATGAAATGCATAGGAAACCTACTGCATATCTGTTTGAACTGTATAAGCAGAAAAATCCTCAAACAAATGATAAAAAGGCTGCAGTGAATCATGGCAAAAGGCAATCTCGGCCAGTGAATCAATTTCCAGACTTGAGCCAGTTTGCAGATCCAGAGCCCCTTGAATGAAGGGGTGGCCAGGTTCCCCTGAGGAAGGATTTTGATAAGACACCTAAAAGTTTTGCTGTTACTCTTTCTCCAATTCTTCCCCAGAAGGACCTAAGGCCTTTTACAAGGGTAACTGTACACTGGGGGAAAGGAAATAATCAGACTTTCAAGGGTCTATTGGATACTGGTTCTGAATTGACACTGATCCCAGGAGATCCCAAGAAACATTGTGGCCCTCCAGTTAGAGTAGGGGCTTATGGAGGACAGGTGATTAATGGAGTTTTGACGGATGTCCGACTCACAGTAGGTCCAGTGGGTCCCCGAACACATCCTGTGGTCATTTCCCCTGTTCCAGAATGTATAATTGGGATAGATATACTCAGAAATTGGCAGAATTCTCACATTGGTTCCCTGACCTGTAGAGTGAGGGCTATTATGGTTGGAAAGGCAAAATGGAAGCCTTTAGAGTTGCCTCTGCCAAAGAAAATAGTGAATCAAAAACAGTATCATATTCCTGGAGGAATTGCAGAAATTACTGCCACGATCAAGGACTTGAAAGATGCAGGGGTGGTGGTTCCCACCACATCTCCCTTTAACTCTCCCATCTGGCCAGTGCAGAAGACAGATGGACCATGGAGGATGACAGTTGACTATAGAAAATTAAATCAGGTAGTAACTCCAATTGCAGCTGCTGTACCAGATGTAGTTTCGTTACTTGAGCAAATTAACACATCTCCTGGAACCTGGTATGCAGCTATTGACCTGGCAAATGCCTTCTTCTCAGTATCGGTCCATAAGGACCACCAGAAGCAATTTGCTTTCAGTTGGCAAGGTCAGCAGTATACCTTTACAGTTTTGCCTCAAGGATATATTAACTCTCCTGCCCTGTGTCATAACTTAGTTAGAAGGGATCTTGATCGTTTGTCTCTTCCACAAAATATCACATTGGTGCACTATATAGATGACATTATGCTGATTGGAACAAGTGAGCAGGAAGTAGCAACCACTTTGGATTCATTGGTAACACATATGCGTATCAGAGGATGGGAAATAAATCCAACCAAAATTCAAGGACCATCTACCTCAGTGAAATTCTTAGGAGTACAATGGTGTGGGGCATGCAGAGATATTCCTTCTAAGGTGAAAGATAAGTTATTGCACCTGGCCCCTCCCACCACCAAGAAAGAAGCACAACGTTTAGTGGGTCTATTTGGATTTTGGAGACAGCACATTCCTCATTTGGGTGTGTTACTCAGGCCTATTTACCAAGTGACAAGGAAAGCTGCTAGCTTTGTGTGGGGCCCAGAACAGGAGAAGGCTCTTCAACAGGTCCAGGCTGCTGTGCAGGCTGCATTACCACTTGGACCATATGATCCAGCAGACCCAATGGTACTTGAGGTGTCGGTGGCAGATAGAGATGCTGTTTGGAGCCTCTGGCAGGCCCCTGTAGGTGAATCACAGAAGAGACCTTTGGGATTTTGGAGCAAAGATTTACCATCATCCGCAGACAACTACTCTCCCTTTGAAAAACAACTCTTGGCCTGCTATTGGGCCTTAGTGGAAACTGAACGTTTGACAATAGGACACCAAGTTACTATGCGACCTGAACTCCCCATCATGAGTTGGGTGTTATCAGACCCTCCAAATCATAAAGTAGGGCGTGCACAACAGCAGTCTATTGTCAAATGGAAGTGGTATATACGTGATCAGGCCAGAGCAGGTCCTGAAGGCACAAGCAAGTTACATGAAGAAGTTGCTCAGATGCCTATGGTTTCTATTCCTGTTACAATGCCATCTGCTGCCAAGCATGCACCTATAGCCTCATGGGGTGTTCCCTATGACCAGCTGACTGAAGAATAGAAGACTAGGGCCTGGTTTACTGATGGCTCTGCACGTTATGCAGGCACCACCCAGAAGTGGACAGCTGCAGCATTACAACCCCTTTCTGGGACAAGCCTGAAAGATACAGGTGAAGGAAAATCTTCACAGTGGGCAGAACTTCGGGCAGTGCACATGGTATTACAGTTTGTTTGGAAGAAGAAATGGCCAGATGTACGATTGTTCACTGACTCATGGGCTGTAGCCAATGGATTGGCTGGATGGTCAGGGATGTGGAAAGATCACGATTGGAAAATTTGTGAGAAAGACATTTGGGGAAGAAGTATGTGGATAGATCTTTCCAAGTGGGCAAAGGATGTGAAGATATTTGTGTCCCATGTAAATGCTCACCAAAAGGTGACTTCAGCTGAGGAGGAGTTCAACAATCAAGTGGATAAGATGATGCGTTCTGTGGACAGTCACCCTCTTTCCCCAGCCACCCCAGTTATTGCCCAGTGGGCACATGAACAAAGTGGCCATGGTGGCCGAGACGGAGGTTATGCTTGGGCTCAGCAACATGGACTTCCACTCACCAAGGCTGACCTGGCTACAGCTGCTGCTGAATGCCAGATCTGCCAACAGCAGAAACCAACACTGATCCCCAGATACGGCACCATTCCTCGAGGTGACCAGCCTGCAACCTGGTGGCAGGTTGATTACATTGGACCACTTCCCCCCATGGAAAGGACAACGCTTTGTTCTTACTAGAGTAGATACTTATTCCGGTTATGGATTTGCCTTTCCTGCGCATAATGCTTCGGCCAAAACCACCATCCGTGGACTCACAGAATGCCTCATTTATTGTCATGGTATTCCACACAGTATTGCTTCTGACCAAGGAACTCATTTCACAGCCAGAGAAGTGCGGCAGTGGGCCTATGATTATGGAATTTACTGGTCTTACCATGTTCCCCATCATCCTGAAGCAGCTGGTCTGATAGAAAGATGGAATGGCCTTTTGAAGACACAGTTACAGCGCCAATTAGGTGGCAACAGCATGGAGGGCTGGGGCAGAGTTCTTCAGAAGGCAGTATATGCTTTGAATCAGCGTTCAATATATGGTACAGTTTCTCCCATATCTAGGATTCATGGGTCCAGGAAACAAGGGGTGGAAAAGGGAATAGTTCTACTCACTATCACTCCTAGTGACCCGCTAGGAAAATTTTTGCTTCCTGTCCCCACAACTTTAGGTTCTGCTGGCCTAGAAGTTTTGGTTCCAGAGGGGGGAGTGCTCCTACCTGGAGCCACAACAAACATTCCATTGAACTGGAAGCTCAGATTTCCCCCTGGCCATTTTGGTCTTCTAATGACCTTAAACCATCAGGCTAAGAAAGGAATAACTGTGCTAGGAGGGGTGATAGTTCCAGATTACAGTGGGGAAATTGGATTGCCTCTCCACAATGGAGGTAAACAGGATTATGTCTGGAGAGCAGGAGATCCCCTAGGGCGTCTCTTAGTACTACCCTGTCCTGTGATTAAAGTCAATGGGAAACTACAACAGCATAATCCAAGCAGGATGAGGAAGGATGACCCATCAGGAATGAAGGTATGGGTCAATCCTCCAGGAAAAGAGCCAAGACCTGCTGAGGTGCTTGCTGAAGGTGAAGGAAATACAGAATGGGTAGCAGAGGATGGTAGTTATAAATACCAGCTAAGGCCACGTAACCAGTTGCAGAAACGAGGATTATAAGTAATATGAATGCTTCTATCTTATTTTGTTAAGGATACATTTGTCTTCCAATTCCTTTAACATCAATTGGTATTGAGACACTAAAAGAATGTTCCCAAGGGACATTGCCCCATTGTAAATTTACAAATGCGATTGAGATTGTACGAGGAATAGTTATATCATGTTAGGCGTATTCACGACCTTGTTATTGTTTCATGTGGACATGAGATATTATCTGTGTCAAGTTGACAAGGGGTGGATTGTAGTGGCTATTCCTGGTTGTCAACTTGACTATATGTGGAATGAACTACAATCTAGAATTGGAAGGCTCACCTATGATCCTAATTTGGAGGCTCAGAGATATAAGTTTCTGACCTGGACTTAGCATGGAGATCTTGAAGCATGGATTCCAGTCAAGGTCATCTGGGATTAAAGGTGTGGAGACATACACCTTCAATCCCAGACTTCAAGTTCATCTGGGATTAAAGGTGTACACCTTTAATCTGGGCTACACCTTCTACTGGAGACATATATAAGGACATTGAAAGAAGGAAGACTGATTCTTCTTTGCCGGCTTGCTTCGTGGGACTGAGCAACTGCAAGATCCTTGGACTTCCATCCACAGCTGCTGCTGACTACTGTTGGGGAGTTGGACTACAGACTGTAAGTCATCGACAAATTCCCTAACTACATAGAGACTGCCCATACGATCTGTGACTCTAGAGAACCCAGACTAATACAAATAGTGTACCTATTAGCATTTCTTAAGCATATAATATCTTTTCCCTGAACTGTTCTGTTAGTCTCTCTTTCCCTGTTTCAAGCTCACAATGTAAATTTGTTCAGGCTTGGTTGGGCAGAAACAAAGACAGGCCAAATTCATAAAGCATGAGTTCTATCCTATCTCAGCTAGAAATTTCAAAAAAATCAAGCAAGATTATTCAGGCTTAGAGACCCAGTAGTAACAGCAGTAGGCTTTAGCATGGTTACAAATAGGGGATGAATGGCAGGGAATAAATTGGTTGAGATGCACTATAAATTATATGGAAGAGTAGCCTTGGACCATGCTATCATTCCATTTTTGTAAGTAATGTAAATCAATTTACATATTAAAATTGCAAGTATCAAATTAGAGTAAGTAGTGACCATTAGTCCAATGTTCATCCACGCCAGATTTAGACCAAGAACTTAACAACTAAGTCTTGTCTGCAGTCTAACAAATGGAGTTTATTTCAGATTAGCTTGAAACCAGGCTAAGGGTATATGCTTTGGAATAGACTATTTGAAATCCATGGTAGGTGTAGAATATGGTAAAACAGGGGTCAAGTTCAGCTGCTTGGAGGCATTCCATGGATTTTGTGTTGATCAAACAGGTCTAATAATTAAGGTGAGTACCCTTCCCCCCAAATTCTACACTTCCAGGAGTCAAGACACCACAGGTCAAGTGGAAAGACCCTTGGACCTTTCCTCAAATAGTCCCAAAATGATCTAAAGAGGTACCTATACTGTGAAGCCCACCAGACCTAAATGGGGTACCTGTGAGTTAGGTCACATGGGTTACATTGTCTTAATGTTTGGCTATGCTATATTGTGGTCTTGTTGAATAGAGAGTGGCCTTATAACTGGAAGTCAGACTATGTAAAAGAGAGACAGAAAAGGGAAGGGTTGTGACAGAGCAATAAGAAATGGCTGCCTTGGGAAAAATATGTCTCTTCTAGGAACACTCAGACTTGGGGTCAGTGAAGGATAAAAACAATGAGAGGATCATCTCTGAGAGGGCTCAGTTCACCAAGGGACTTCAAATTCCTTCCCAGGTTTTGGTGTTATAGGTTAGATTTCTGAGGCAGCTCGAAGGAACAAGAAACAAAGAGATACAGAAATCTAGACTTTCAGAGAAAAAGGGAGCCTCTCTCACATACAGGTGGGTGAGGAGGCTTTCCTTGGAAGAAGATGGTTGTGATTGATCATTTGTTGGGGCAGAAATGATTTCAGCATATAGCTCAGATTTGCAGCCTCTGTTCCTTACTTCCCTGATGTTGTCCATCAGACTACCCCATCAATTGGTTTATCAAGGTTGAGCAAGATTATCTGTAACTTTATAGGAATCCTGTTAAAAGGGAAAAGAATTTTATCCAGTTTTCCATTACACCTGTGACAGACTTATCTACCAATTGCTGCTTCCTTAAATGTATCAGCTCATGGAGGATGTCTTTGGTCCAAGCAGAAAGTAGTTAGTTTTTCTTATAGCATTTGTGTCATTATTGTATCAATGAGAATATCTTCTTAGACTAGTCATTGTTGCACACTTTAGGGTTTACCACTGGGTAAGAGTAAGGTTCATGAACTCAAAGTTATTGTGACAGCCTACACCAGAATTTTGTGAGCTCCTTGGTGATATTATTGATATTTAATAAATAGGAAGGAAAATCAGTTCCCTTTAGTGATGTGGTCCCTGTTAGGCTGACTGTATAACAGGATATCTCTTACCCAACATTGAATACAATGTGGGGAAAAAGGTAATATCTAATTTGTATGCTAATTAGTAGGAGTGGATAGGGCAATAAGAGGAAGAAGTGAGTTGAGTGTGGAATACACTTAAAATATACATTATGCTTCTGGTTTATGCTTCCAGTTTCTGCCTCCAGCTTGGGAACATCCCCTGCCACAGCTCACCATCTGCAAGTGGTGCAAAAAAACAGATATTCATCCAGCAGCCAACACTGAGGAGGCAGCTAGCACAGGTGAGACCTGCCCTGCAGCTATGAGGATCCTGTCTGGAGGCCTCTGGCAGGACCCTTCCAGGTTCTCCCTCCAGCTTGGGAACATCCCCTGACATAGCACACCATCTCCAAGTGGCTAAGGAAGCCAAATATCCACCAAGCAGTCAGCCTGGAGGAGGCAGCCAGCATATATATAAACATTTCATCCTAATCAAAGAATATACCTTCTTTTCAGCACCTCATGGTACTTTCTCCAAAATCGACCATATAATTGGTCATAAAACAGACCTCAACAGATATAAAAAGATCAAACTAATCCACTAAGGGTGGATTTCAATAGCAAAAAACAAAAACAACAACAAAAAACAAACAAACAAACAAAAAACCAGAAACCCACATATACATGGAAGCTGAATAATGCACTACTCAATGATACTTTGGTCAAGGAAGAAATAAGGAAAAATAAAAAACTTTTTAGAATTCATTGAAAATGAAGGAACAACCTACCCCAAATTATGGGACACAGTGAAAGCAGTGCTAAGAGGAAAACTCATAGCCCTGAGTGGCTAAAAGGAAACTAGTAAGAGCATACACTAGCAGCTTAACAGCACACCTGAAAGCAAGCACTAGAACAGAAAGAAGCTAATATACCTAAGAGGAGTAGAAGGGAGGAAATCATCAAACTCAGGGCTGAAATCAACCACATAGAAACAAAAAGAACTATAAAAAGAATCAACAAATCCAGGAGCTGGTTCTTTGAGAAAATCAACAAGATAAATAAAGCCTTAACCAGACTAACCAGAGGGCACTGAGACAGTATCCAAATGAACAAAATCATAAATGAAAAGGAAGATATAACAACAGAAAGTGAAGAACTCAGATCCTACAATAAAAGCCTATACTCAACACAACTGGAAAATCTAGAAGAAATTAACAATTTCCCAGACACATACCAAATACCTAAATTAAATCACAATCAAATAGACCATCTAAGCAGTCCTATAACCCCTAAAGAAATAGAAGTGTTCATTGAAAGTCTTCTAACCAAAAAAAGGACAAGACCAGATGGTTTTAGTGCAGAATTCTATCAGACCTTCAGAGAAGACCTAACACCAAAAGACTTGAAACTAGTCCACAAAATAGAAATAGCAGTAACACTACCCAACTTGTTCTATGAAGCCACAATTACACTGCTATCAAAGCCACACAAAGATCCAACAAAGATGGGGAACTTCAGAATAATTCCCCTTATGAACATCGATGCAAAAATACTCAATAAAGTTCTTGCCCACCAAATCCAAGAACACATCAAAACTATCATTTACCACAATCAAGTAGGCTTCATACCAGGGATGCACAGATGGTTCAATATACAGAAATCCATCAATGCAATCCACTACATTAAAAAACTCAAAGAACATAACTGCATGGTCATTTCATTAGATGCTGAAAAAGCATTTGACAAAATTCAGCATCCTTTCATGCTAAAAGTTTTGGAGAAATCGGGAATCCAAGGCCCATATCTAAACATAGTAAAAGCAATATACAGCAAACTATCAAACTAAATGGAGAGAAACTTGAAGCAATCCCACTAAAATCAGGGACTAGACAAGGCTGTCCTCTCTCTCCATTTCCGTTCAATATTGTACACAAAGTTCTAGCTAGAGCAATTAGACAACCAAAGGAGGTCAAAGGGATACAAATAGGAAAGGAGGGAGCCAAGTTATCACTATTTGAAGATGATATGATAGTATATTTAAGTGAACCAAAAAACTCCACTAGAGAACTCCTCCAGCTTATAAACAACTTCAGCAAAGTGGCTGGATATAAAATTAACTCAAGCAAATCAGCAGCCTTCTTATACTCAAAGAACAAACAGGCCTAGAAAGAAATTAGAGAAATGACTCCCTTCAAAATAATAACAAACTATAAAAAATATCTGGAGGTGACTCAAACCAAACAAGTGAAAGATCTGTTTGACAAGAATTTCAAGTCTCTAAAGAAAGAAAGCAAAGAAGACCTCATAAAATGGAAAGATCTCCCATGGTCGTAGATCGGCAGGATTAATATAGTAAAAATAGCCACATTGCCTAAAGCAATATACAAATTCAATGCAATCCCCATCAAAATCCCAACTCAATTATTCATGGAGGTACAAAGAGCAATTTGCAAGTTCATCTGGAATACCAAAAAACCAGGATAGCTAAAACTGTTCTCAACAGTAAAAGAATATCTGGGAGAATCAGTATCCCACACCTCAAGTGGTACTTCAGAGCAATTGTGATAAAAACAGTGCAATAGAATTGAAGACCCAGAAATGAACTGACACACTTATGGTCACTTGATCTTTGACAATGGAGCTAATTTCATCCAGTGGATAAAAGATAGTCTCTTCAACAAATGGTGCTGGCTCAACTGGAAGCTAGCCTGCAGAATACAAATAGATCCATTCTTATCTTCTGTACTAAGCACAAGGACCTCCACATAAAACCATACATACTTCAACTCTTAGAAAAAGAACTGGGAAAGAGCCTCGAACACAAACACAGGGGAAAATTTCCTGAACAGAAGCCCAGTAGCCTGTGCCCTAAGATGAAGAGTTGACAAATGGGACCTCATAAAATTACAAAGTTTCTGTAAAGCAAAGTATACTGTCAATAGGACAAAATGGCAACCAACAAATTGGGAATAGAACTTTACCAACCCTATATCTGACAGAGGGCTAATGTTCAGTATATACAAAGACTCAAGAAGTTGACTCCAGAGAACCACATAACCCTATTTAAAAATGGGGTACAGAGCTGAAAAAAGAATTTTCACCTGAGGAATATTGAATAGCTGAGAAGACCCTAAAGAAATGTTCAACATCCTTAGTCATCAGGGAAATGTAAATCAAAAAAACCTGAGATTTCACCTCACACCAGTCAGAATGGCTAAGATAGAGAACTCAGGAGACAGCAGGGGATGGAGCGGTTGTGGAGAAAGAGGAATACTCTTCCACTGCTGATGGGATTGCAAGCTGGAAAAACCACTCTGGAAATCAGTCTGCCAGTTCCTCAGAAAATTGGGCATACTACTACCAGAGGACTCTGCTATACCACTCCTTGGCATATACCCAAAGGATTCTCCCACATGTAATAAGGACACATGCTCCACTATGTTCATAGAAGCCCTATTTATAATAGTCATAAGTGAGAAAGAACCCAGATGTAGCCTCAATGGGGGAATGGATACATAAAATATGGTATATATACACAATGGAGTACTATTCAGCCATTAAAAATAACGAATTCATGAAATTCTTAGGCAAATGGATGGAACTGGAGAATATCATCCTGAGTGAGGTAACCCAGTCATAAAGGAACACTCATTGTATGCACACTGACAAGTTGTTATTAGCCTAGAAGCTTGGAATACCCAAGACACAATTCACATATGAAATGATGCCTAAGAAGGAGGAAAAACTATGTATGGATACTCTAGTCCTTCTTAGAAGGAGGAACAAAATACCCACAGAGGAGATACAGAGACAAAGTGTGGAGCACAGTCTAAAGGAAAAACCACCCAGATACTACTGCACCTAGCAGTCCATCCCATATACAGTTGCAAAACCCAGACATTACTGTGGATGTCCACAAGTGTTTGTTGACAGGGGGTGGATATAGCTGTCACCTGGGAGGCTCTGCTACTACATGAGAAATACAGAGGGGGGGGGAAATCTTAACCAGTCATTGAACAGAGCACAGGGTCCCCAATGGATGAGATAGAGAAAGGACCAAAAGAGCTGAAGGGGTTTGCAGTGCCATAGGAGGAACAACAATATCAGTCACCAATTACTCTCAGAGCTCCCAGGGACAAAACCATCAACAAAAGAGTACACTTGAAGTTACCCATGGCCCCAGACACATCGGCAGCAGAGGATGATCTTGTTGGTCACCAAATGGGGGAGAGGCCCTTGGTCCTGGAAAGACTTGATACTGTAGTGTAGAGGAATACCAGGACAGGGAAGCAGGGATGGGTTGATTGGGGAAGAGGAGATGGCTGGCTTGCAGGATTTTCTGGGGAGAGAGGAACCAGAAAAGGGGACAACATTTGAAGTGTAAATAAAAAATATACCTAATAAAAAATTTATATATGTGTATATATATATATATATATATATATATATATATACACACACACATATATATATATGTGTATATATATATATACATACATATATATATATATGTGGTCTCAAAATTAATAAAATATATCAAAACAGAAAAAACTCTCTGAATTTAAATTAAAAAAATCATTAGTCTCCAAAATGTAAGCAGTCTTATACTACAGAAGAATCACAAGAAAACATTTTGTTTATAATAGAGATCTATTTATCACTACAATTGTTTGGTGTTTGCAATGTTTCAGCTATTTTATTATGTAGTCAATATGAGGAGAAACTAACAGTTGAATACAAAAATTAATGTTATAAAGTTATGTATAATATGCTACTCTGTATAAAAAGACAAGAAAACAAAGTCACTATTAGAAAGGACCCAGAATAGCTGGACAAGAAACCGACATAAAATAGTAAAGAATCCAACAACAATATTGCTATGCCTTTTTCCCTATGTACTCCAAGTTTAAGTGCCTGCTTGCTTTCTCAGAAGCAATTAACTTATGACACAGGAAGACTGGCAGAGCCTAATTTATTTTTGAAGCACTCCCATTATGTTTATAGGTTGTTTTAATTCTGTTTTAGGGAGAGCCCTGTAAGCATAATTTGAAGGTACTGGCTTAGTTTACTGAGTGATTATCTGATTTACATCCTTCTTCTCTAGGCCTCACTTCTCAGAAATTTGAGCTACTTGTTATTTTTTATGAAACAAAAAATTATGTCAGATTTTCCTGGGGGCTCAATTCTTAAAAATAAATGTACTGGTTATTCCAGCCTCAGAACTGAAAACATGACTAAAAAATTTCAGACATGAGTGAGATCTGCTTTGAAATTGTTTATCCTTCTCTAGTTGTACTAGTTTCACATTTGGAAATGCTATGTGTGGCTAACAGGTGGTGCTCAAGTGCAAAACTTAAGTGATTCAAAACTGTTCTTCAGAAATGTCACCTTTTCTGGGAACCCAGTTCTGCCTATTTATCCTAACTCCATGGATTGCCTTGTTGTTTATATTTCCCTGTTTGCTCTCTATCTATCTTTGCTACCTAGAGGAAGAGTGAAAAGAACATTTCTATCATGGTGCTGAAATTACAATTTTCTAATTGCCACATTACTATAATCTATTCCTCTGATGAGAATATTTAGGTTGTTTCTATTCTCTAGCTATTGTGATAGAGTGGCATTGGACATGGCTAAGCAAGTATGTAGAGTACAATGTGTGAAGAAATGGTATATATATGGGCCATATAGATTTATGCTTCATTTTTATAAGTTATTTTTTTATAATTGGATCATTTTGTCTTACATGTCTTTTCAGCATATCTCTACCCTAGTTGGAGGTATCTGTGAGAATTTTGTTACATATATGACTCACCTATACTTAATACTGCTAAAGAATGAAAACTGGATCAGACATTAACAATACAATATCTGTGCTTCTGAATTTCAAGATATTCTTCTGTATATTTCTTAACATTTACTTAATCCTTCTTTTGGGGTCCTTGAGCTTTCTTTATGCTCTTAAGAATTTCGGTGTCATACTGCTTAATTATCAACTTACCAAGTTCATGAAATGATGGCAAAGGAGCAGACACTGAAAGAAATTGAGTAAAGAAATAAGCATTCTAAGATACTAAGTGTTATGTGGTACCATGTCATGATTCACAAAAGAAAACATAGTTTGTGAAATATTTTCACCGTATAATGAAACTTACATATCAATAATTCTGATTCTTTGACACAGTGATAGAATCCCAACTTTTAATATATACAGAAAAATGTTCCCTACTAAATCTTTATAGTGAATAGTATATTATTGTGATCAGTCATTTTTATTGGAAAATGTAGAAAAAACATATATTTACTTGAAGTAAGATACATTTTTAAAGTGTTTCTATCCAAATGTAATTTCTTGACCAATAATTTGACTTAAGCTATTTATTAAGTTTTTTTTTTGTTTTGTTTTGTTTTGTTTTTCGAGACAGGGTTTCTCTGTGTAGCTCCGGCTGTCCTGGAACTCACTCGGTAGACCAGGCTGGCCTCGAACTCAGAAATCCGCCTGCCTCTGCCTCCCAAGTGCTGGGATTAAAGGCGTGCGCCACCACCGCCCGGCTTTATTAAGTTTTTAATGAAGCTTAGAGTACTATGGATGACTCAAAATCAGTTATATCATTAAAAATAATTACCCTGCTCATCCTTTGTCCCAAAGTGCTGCCTTATTCATACCAACAAATCTAGTTGTAGACCTGTACCCATGTGTCTGCTTCATGAACCAGCCACCTTTTCTGATAGAAGATAATTAGCAAGTCTTATCAAATAATTGTCTCTTTACATCAAACAAAGTCCATTACAGAAAAACAAAACTGTGTAGAATACAAAGATCAAGAAATTGTAGAGAATCCAGAACATCTAGAGCCACACGTCCATCACAGCTCTGGCTTCTGTGGCTCATGGAACATCGTAGTTGAGAGGAAAAAGAAGGCTAGAATACTAGGGAGTCTGCTGCAAAACAATATTTTCTGAAGATAGCTGCATGAACATGATTGAAAGGGCAGTATCAATGAACATAGAAATAATAGCGGGGGAAGTTTGTGTGGTCCTTCCACTAGACAAGGAAATATAGACAAGTAATTAATGAATGCTGGGAGAAGAATTATGTTCTTCCATTTCTGATCCTTCCTATTGATTATTCTGAATCATATGCACTTTACAAAAACAGACTCAGGGGGTTGTATTCATATATCTATGCATACATATACACACATATATACATGAATATATATATATATATATATATATATATCACAATACATTTAAAGGTCAAGCTTGAGAATGGGGAGAAATGAATTCGAGTAAGAGTACTTGGGAGTATAGGAAGAATAGTGAAGGGTAAAGTTCTATTTAAATGAAAAGTATTTGTATATAAAAATCCTACCCTCACTTAGACACTTGCTTCTGGGAAATGCATTATAAATTTTGTCTTGCTTAGTTACCTCCTACTTCCTGTATACTCACACATGTTATTAAGAATATAAGAAGCTGGAAGGCAGGGGGAAACTGCATGGATTCACAGATGAGGACCTCATAATTCTATCCCCCTATCATTATGCTGGTAATGATAAAAAGCTTATTAACCATTAACATGCAACTAGCATGACAGCATTATTTTGATTAATTCATTGTATAAATATAGCACCTAACATACTGTAGTTGACCATAACTACCATTATAGCTATGACTAACAACTACTTAGCACTGTGCAACATTAATTAAGAAACACTCTTGAGACAGTATCTTCATAAGTATTATGATCTGAGATTAACCTCCTTAAGTTTTTACAAAAGTGAAAACCTGGATTATAGGAGAAACAAAAAATTAGAGTGGATTTAATAAGTTTGTCTATAGGCCTATAAATGCATGTAAATACATCACTGTGCAAAGTAAACTGATAAATACATATTATATCCAGGTTCTTTCTTCATAGAAATATTAATGGTGCTTAAATCAGTGATAAGTATTTTTCATGACTGGTTTATTGACTAAAACTTTGAGGAAACTTGGAATGTTATGGATCCAAAGTCAAATTATCTTTCACAATTTTTAGTCTTTCTAACAACAATCTATTGCACACCAGTGCATTTGATCACATATCCTTTCAGTTATGAGTAAAATTTTTAGAATATAATAACAGACCATTTACTTCATATATAATATCATCAGGTAATATCCAAATATTTTAGCAGAGTCTGACCTGCTTCGCTGTAAACAAAGTGAGTTTTGACCTATTTAGCTGCTGCCAACATTGCTGTAGTATATGTGAGATATGCTTTGATTTATGACTTTGTTTCTTTTGTAACTAGAAACAAAAAACTTTAAGCAACTTCCATGTTGAATTGCTATCTGGTACAACCAAAATTTGTGTTCCTTGGCCATACTCACTAATATTTGGCTCAGTAACATATAAAGGCAGACCTATCAGAATTACACCAAACTTCTTACCAGAGACCATGAAAGCCAGAAGATCCTGGGCAGATCTCATAGAGACCCTAAGAGAATACAAATGCCAGCCCAGACTACTATACCCAGCAAAACTCTAAAACACCGTAGATGAAGAAACCAAGATATTCGATGACTAAACCAAATTTATACAATATCTTTTTACAAATCCAGCTCTACAAAGGATAATAGATGAAACACACCAACTGAAGGATGGAAACTGCACCCTAGAAAAAGCATGAAAGTAATCTTTCAATAAAACCAAAAGAAAATAAACACACAAACATAAAAATAGCATCAAAAATAACAGGAAGCAACAATCACTATCCCTTACTATCTCTTAACATTAGTGGACCCAATTCCCCAATAAAAAGACAGAGAATAATGGAATGGATACATAAGAAGGACCCAGCATTTTGCTGCATATGGGAAACACACTTCAGTGTCAAAGATAAACACTAACTCAGAGTAAAAGGTTGGAAAACAATTTTCCAAAAAAATGGTCACAGGAAATGAGCTGGAGTAGCCTTTCTATTATCAGATAAAATTGACTATCAACCAAAAGTCATCAACAAAGATAAGGAAAGACAATTTATTCTCATCAAAGGAAGAATCTACCAAGAAGAACTGTCAATTCTGAACATCTATACTCCAAATATAAGGGCACTCACATTCATAAAAAAAAAAAAACTTTACTACAGCTGAAAGCACACATTGCACCTTACACAATAATTGTGGGGGACTTCAACTCCCCACTCTCATCTATGGACAGATTAGGAAAACACAAACTAAACAGTGACACAGTGAAACTTATAGAAGTTATGGACCAAATGGATTTAACAGATATCAATATAATATTTCATGCTAAATCAAAAGAATATACCTTCTTCTCAGCAACTCATTGTACCTTGTCTAAAGGTGACCATATAATTGGTCACGAAACAGACCTCAACAGATTTAAGAAGATTGAAATAATCCCATGCCCCCTATCAGGTCACTATGGATTAAGGGTGGTTTTCAACAGCAACAAAAACAACACAAAGCACACATGCACAAGAAAGCTGAACAATACTCTACTCAATGATACCTTGGTCAAGGAAGAAATAAGGAAAGAAATCAAAGACTTTTCAGAATTTGATGAAAATGAAGGCCCAACATACCCAAATTTATGGGACACAATGAAAGCAGTGCTGAGAGGAGAACACATAGCTCTGACTGCCTCCAAAAAGCAACTGTAGAGAGCATACACTAGCAGCTTAAGTGTACACTTGAAAGCTCTAGAACAAAAAGAAGCTAATACACCCAAAAGGAGTAAATGGAAGGAAATAATCAAAATTAGGGCTGAAATCAACCAAGTAGAAATAAGAAGAACTCTACAAAGAATCAACAAAACAAAGACCTGGTTCTTTGATAAAATCAACAAGATAGATAAACCAAACTAACACAGATAGAGAATCCCAATTTACAAAATCAGAAATGAAAAGGGATATATAATAACAGAAACTGAAGAAATTCAAAAAATCATCAGATCCTACTACAAAATCCTATACTCTACACAACTGAAAAATCTGGATGAAATGGACAATTTCCTAGACAGATACCAAATACCAATGTAAAATTAGGATAAGATAGACCATTTAAACACTCCCATAACACCTAAAGAAATAGAAGCAGTCACTGAAAGTCTCCCAACTAAAAAAATGCCCAGACACAAATGGTTTTAGTGTAGATTTATATCAGACTTTCAAAGAAGACCTAATAGCAATAATCTTCAAGCTATTCCACAAAATAGAAACAGAAGGAATACTACCAAACTCATTCTATGAAGCCACAATTACACTGATACCAAAACCAAACAAATATCCAAAAAAAGAAAGAGAACTTCAGACCAATTTCCTTATGAATATTGATGCAAAAATACTCAATAAAATTCTTGCCAACTGAATCCAAGAACACATCAAAATGATCATCCACCATGATCTCTTCATCCAAGGAATGCAGAGATGATTCAATACAGAAATCCATCAATATAATCCACTACATAAACAAACTCAAAGAAAAAAAAACTACCCATGGTAATTTCATTAGATGCTGGAAAAGCATTTGACATAATTCAGCTTCTCTTCATGTTAAAAGTCTTGAAAAGATCAGGAATTCAAGGCCATAACTAAACATAGTAAAAGCAACATACTGCAAACCAGTAGCCAGCATCATCTAAATGGAGAGAAACTTGAAGCAATCCCACTAAAATCAGGCTCTAGACTAGTCTCTTTCCATATCTATTCAATATAGTACTTGAAGTTCTATTCTAGCTAGAGTAATTAGAAAACGAAAGGAGATCAAAGGGATACAAAGTGGAAAGAAAGAAATTAAACTATCACTATTTGTGGATTGTAAGGACCACAAAAACTCCACCAGAGAACTTCTAAACCTGATAAACAACTTCAGCAAAGTGGCCAGATATAAGATTAACTAAAAAAATCAGTAGCCTTCCTATAACTCAAAGTATAAACAAGCTAAGAAAATAATTAGGGAAACAACACCCTTCAAAATTATGACAAACAATATAAAGTATCTTGGGGTGACTCTAACCAAACAAGTGAATGATCTGTATGAGAAGAACTTCAGGTATCTGAAGAAGGAAATCAAAGAAGACCTCAGAAAATGGAAAAATCTTCCATGCTCATGGATTGGCAGGATTAATATAATAAAAATGGCCATCTTACCAAAAGCAATCTACAGATTCAAAGCAATGCCCATCAAAATCCCAACTCAGTTATTCACAGAGTTAGAAAGAGCAATTATCAAAATCATCTGGAATAACAAAAAATCCCAGGATAGCTAAAACTATTTTTTACAGTGAAAGAACTTCTGGGTGAATCAATATCCCGGACCTCAAGCAGGACTACAGAGCAACAGCGTTAAAAACTTCATGGTATTTGTACCATGACAGACAGGTAGATCAGTGGAATAGGATTGAAGACCCAGAAATGAACCCACACACCTATGGTCACCAGATCTGTGACATAGGAGCTGAAACCATCCAGTGGAAAAAAGAGAGCCTTTTCAACAAATGGTGCTGGCTCAACTGGAGGTCAGCTTACAGAAGAATGTGCATTGATCTATTCTTATCTCCTTGTACTAAGCCCAACTCCAAGTGGATCAAGGACCTCCACATAAAACAAGACACACTGAAACTAATAGAAAAGAAACTGGGGAAGACCCTTGAGGACATAGGCACAGGGGAAAAATTCCTGAATAGAACACAAACAGCTTCTGCTCTAAGATCAAGAATTGACAAATGGGACCTCATAAAATTACAAAGTTTCTGTAAGGCAAAGGAAACTGTCAAGGGGACAAAACAGCAACCAACAAATTCAGAAAGGATCTTCATCAACCCTACATCCAGCAAAGGGCTAATATCCAATATATAAAAAGAACCCAAGAAGTTAGACTCCAGAGAGCCAAACAACCCTATTAAAAAATGGTGTACAGCCGGGGGGTGGTGGCACATGCCTTTAATCCCAGCACTTGGGAGGCAGAGGTATGTGGATTTCTGAGTTCAGGGCCAGCCTGGTCTACAGAGTGAGTTTCAGGATAGCCTAAACTACACAGAGACACCCTGTCTCGAAAAAAAATGGGGTACAGAGCTAAACAAAGAATTGTCACCTGAAGAAATTTGAATGGTTGAGAAGCATCTTAAGAAATGTTCAACATCATTATTCATTAGGGAAATGCAAATCAAAGCAACCCTGAGATTTCACCTCACACCATTCAGAATAAATTGACAAATGAGACCTCATAAAATTACAAAGTTTCTGCAAGGCAAAGGACACTGTCAGAAGGACAAAATGGCAACCAACAAAGTGGGAAAAAATCTTCACCAACCCCACATCTGACAGAGGGCTAATATCCAATATATACAAAGAATTCAAGAAGTTAGACCCCAAAGAACCAAATAACCCTATCAAAAAATGGGGCACAGAGCTAAACAAAGAATTTTCACCAGAAGAAATTCGGATGGCCGAGAAACACCTTAATAGATGTTCAACATCATTAGTCATCAGGGAAATGCAAATCAAAACAACCCTGAGATTCCACCTCACACCAGTCAGAATGGCTAAGATTAAAAACTCAAGCAACAATAGGTGCTGGCTGTTGGTGGGATTGCAACATGGTAAAAACGCTCTGGAAATCAGTTTGGTGGTTCCTCAGAAAATTGGGCATGTCACTTCCAGAGGACCCTGGCATACCACTCCTGGGCATATACCCAGAGGATTCCCCTGCATACAATAAAGACACATGCTCCACTATGTTTATAGCAGCCTTGTTTATAATAGCCAGAAATTGGAAGGAGCCCAAATATCCCTCAAAGGAGGAATGGATACAGAAAATGTGGTATATTTATACAATGGAATACTACTCAGCAATTAAAAATAATGAATTCATGCAATTTGTAGGTAAATGGTTAGACCTGGAAAATATCATCCTGAGTGAGTTAACCCAATCACAAAAGAATACACATGAAATGCAATCACTGATAAGTGGATATTAATGAGCCCAGCAGCCCTAGATACTCAAGGCACAATTAGCAAGTCAAATGATTCCCAAGAAGAAGAAAGGAGAGGACCCTGGGTCTGTAAAGATTGGATCCAGTTTTGTAGAGAAACCTTGGGGGGAGAGGGAATGATTGGGGAATAGTTGGGGGAAGAGGAATTATGGGACGTATGGTGGGGGGGACTGGGAAAGGGGAAAGCCGTTGGAATGTAAACATAGAATATAGAAAATAAAAATTAAAAAAAAACTCAGGAGACAGCAGGTGTTGGCAAGGATGTGGAGAAAGAGGAACACTCCTACACTGCTGGTGGGATTGCAAGTTGGTACAACCAATCTGGAAATCAGTCTGGTGGTTCCTCAGAAAACTGGGCATGACACTTCCAGAGGACCCTACTATACCACTCCTGGGCATATATCCAGAGGATTCCCCAGCATATAATAAGGATACATGTTCCACTATGTTCATAGCAGCCCTATTTATAATAGCCAGAAGCTGGAAAGAACCCAGATTTTCCTCAATGGAGCAATGGATAAAAAAAATATGGTATACATTCACAATGGAGTACTATTCAGCCATTAGAAACAATGAGTTCATGAACTTCTTAGACAAATGGATGGATCTGGAGAACATCATCCTAAGTGAGGTGACCCAATCTGAAAAGAACACTCATGGTATGTACTCACTGATAAGCGCATATTAACCTAGAAGACTGGAATACCTAAGACACAGTCCACATATCAAATGATGTCCAAAAAGAAGGAAGGAAGGGCCCCTGACTCTGGAAAGGCTTAATGCAGCAGTATAGGGAAATACCAGAACAACGAAGAGGGAAAGGGGTGAATGAGGGAACAGGTGGAGGGAAGAGGGCTAATGGGACTTGCAGGGAGGGGGGAGCCTGGAAAGGGGGAAATCATATGAAATATAAAATAATATATTGAATAAAATATTCCAATTCAGTTCTTCATAGAGTTAGAAAAACAATTCTCAAATTCATGTGTAATAATAAAAAACCCAGGATAGCTAAAACTATTCTCAACAATAAAAGAATTTCTAGGGAAATCAGTATCCTGGAACTCAAACAGTAGTACAGAGCAATATTGGTAAAAACTGCATGGTACTGGTACAGTGACAGGCAGGTGCATCAATGGAATAGAATTTAAGACCCAGAAATGAACACACACACCTATGGTCACTTGATCTTTGACAAAGAAGCTAAAACCATCCAGTAAAAAAAGATTGTCAACAAATGGTGCTAGTTCAACTAGTGGTTAGCATGCAGAAGAATAAAAATTGATCCATTTTTATATCCTCTTACTGAGCTCAAGTCCAAGTGGATTAAGGATGTCCACATAAAACCAGACTCACTGAAACTAATAGAAAAGAAAATGGGGAAGGGCCTCTAGCACATGGGCACAGGGGAAAATTTCCTAAACAGAACAGCAATAGCTGATGATGATGATGACGATGATGACGATGATGATGATGATGATGATGATGATGATGATGATAATAATAATAATAATAATAATAATAATAAAAGGTGGTTCAACAACCTCTTCAAGCCTTTCCCTAATTCAACCACAGGATTCCCTGACTTCATGTCATTTGTTGGATGTACGTATCTACAACTGTCTAAGTCAGTTACTTGGAATTCTCAGAGGACATCCATTCTGGGCTCCTGTCTATAAGCCTATCATCAGTAATAGTGTCAGTCAGTAATAGCATCAGTTATAGTGTCAGTCAGTAATAGCATCAGTAATAGTGTCCCCAAAATTCCCATAAGCTCTCTTCCCTCACCCTGTTCCCCGATCCACCTCTTCCCATTTCCCTGTTCTGGTATTCCCCTACACTGCTGCACTGAGTCTTCCAGAAACAGGGACCACTAATTCCTTCTCCTTGGACATCATTTGATATGTGGATTGGACTTCGATGTCTCAGAAACTCAAAACCAGTTATAATGCCATATTGTTTAATTTCTGCTACCTGCAGATCAAGGCATATAATTGCTCCTCCTCAGGACCATATCTATGTAGACAGAGCTACGCTTACTGCCATGATGATAATGGAATAAATGTCTGTAACTGTAAGCCAGCCTCAATGAAATGTTTTCCTTTATAGTAGTTCCCATGCTCATGTTGTCACTTTACAGTAATAAAAGCCTGATTAAGACATATGGAGAGAGCTAACATTACTAATTTGCAAATATTACCTGGTTTAATCCCAGGAAGTGTACATATGCTTGATGCTTAAAGAATTAAAATGCAAAAGAAATTGCAAATCTTTTTCAAGGATTCATATCTGGAGAGCAAAATACTTGAAGTAGGCCAAGATTATGACTGTTTTATCATGGTCATGTTAATGACATGTAATGACTAGATTCATGTCTGTATATATCAGAATTTGAGAATGCTTCAGTGACATGAATTGAGTGGGCATATGATCAGTGATTGCATAAACTCCCACATGGCTTAAATTTCTGAACATTTGTAATATAATAAGTTAATCTATTATAATAAGATATCATACAAATATTACACTGAACTGTATAGAAAATCTTAACACAAAAATATTATAATGTTTTGTAGGGAAAAAAAGCTGTATTTTTTTCTATTAGCTTCAGTCTGCAGCTACTTGAATCAGCAGGCATAGAGTCCACAGATACTCAGATGCAACTCAATACAACCAAACTAAAAGGGAAATAAAAACATATGCCGTCCCCTTTTTACATACAAATATACATGCATGCATGCATGCGTGTGCGTGCGTGCACACACACACATACACACACACTCACAAACATATCTATAGGTTGATGGGGTTGTGGTGAAAAAAAAGGAAAAGATACTATGCAAAATTTGAAAACCAAGAGGAGCAAATATGTTAGCATAAGAAACACATAATTCAGTCTAAAATTACATAAGCATCTATTTTCAGCTGAAAATAGAATCAATCAAAAATGTTAGTGCTTTGACAGAGTTCATGGCAGTTTAGCTCTACCAGTCTCTTGAGGAGCATGCTGGACTACAGCACTAAGCTCCTCTTGTCTTAAGTACTCACATGGACTTATACACATTATCTCTTACAAGTCATCTTTCTGTAAACAGCTTCAAGAAAAATCAACAATAAAAGAACCTCTGGTAGAAACACCATCGCTGACCTGAAGCAATACTACAGAGCAATAGTATAAAAAACTGCATGGTATTGGTACAATAAAAGCAGGTAGATCAATGGCATAAAATTGAAGACCAAGAAAGAAACCCATACCCACACCCACATCCATACCTATGGTCCCTTGATCTTTGGCAAAGGTGCTAAAACCATCCAGTGGATAAAGGACAGCATTTTCAACAAATGGTGCTGGGTCAACTGGCAGTCAGCATGTAGATGGATGTACATTGATCCATTCTTGTCTCCTTGTACAAAACTCCAGTCCAACCGGATCAAGGACCTCCACATAAAACCAGATACACTGAATCTAATAGAAGAGAAAGTGGGGGTAAACCTGGAGCACATGGACACAGGGAAAAATTTCATGAATAGAACACCAATAGCTTATGCTCTAGGATCAAGAATTGACAAATGGGACCTCATAAAATTGCAAAGCTTCTGTAAGGCAAAGGGCACTGCCAGTAGAACAAAATGGCAACCAACAGATTGGGAATAGATCTTTACCAGTTCTACATCTGATAGAAGGCTAATATCCAATCAATACAAAGAACTAAAGAAGTTGGAATCCAGAGAAACAAATAACCCTATTAAAAATAGGGTACAGAGCTAAACAACTGAGGAATATCAAATGGCTGAGAAGCACCTAAAGAAATGTTCAACATCCTTGGTATCAGGGAAATGCAAATCAAAACAACCCTGGGATTACACCTCACACCAGTCAGAATGGCTAACATCAAAAACACTGGTAAGAGCAGATGCTGGCAAGGATATGCAGAAAGGGGAACACTCCTCCATTGATAGTCTACTTGAAAGCTGCTACAACCACTCAGGAAATCAGTATGGCAGTTCCTCCGAATATTGGACATATTATTACCTGAGGACCCAGCTATGCCACTCCTGGCCATATACCCAGAAGATGTTCCAACATGTAATAAGGACACATGTTCTACTATGTTCATAGCAGCCTTGTTTATATTATCCAGAAGCAGGAAAGAACCCAAATGTTCCTCAAGAGACAATTGAATACAGAAAATGTAGTACATTAACACAATGAAGTACTACTCAGCTATTAAAAACAGGGAATTTATGAAATCCTTACGTAAATTCATGGAGCTACAAAATATCTTCCCGAGTGAGGTAACCCAATCACAAAACAACACACAAGGTAGGCACTGGTTGATAAGTGGTTATTAGCCCAAAAGCTTGGACTCCCCAAAATGCAACTCATAGACCACATGAAATTCAAGAATAAGAAAGACCAAAATGTGGATACTTTGATCCTTCTTGCAAGGTGGATCAAAATACCACGGCTCACAGCTAACCAGAAGACTGAGCATAGGGTCCCCAATGGAGCAGCTAGAGAAAGGACCCAAGGTGCTGAAGAGGAACAATATTATGTACTAACCAGTATCCCTAGAGCTCCCAGGGACTAAATCACAAACGAAAGAGTTCATTTGGAGGGACCAATGGCTCCAGCTACATATGTAGCAGAGGATGGCCATTTCAGATATCAATGAGAGGAGAGGCCTTTGATCCTATGAAGGCTTGATTCCCCAGTGCAGAAGAATGCCAGGGCAGGAAAGTGATGGGTGAGTTGATAAGCAGGGGGAGGGTTATAGGAAAGTGGGTTTTTGGAGGGGTAATGAGAAAAGGAATACAATGTGAAATGTAAATAAAGCAAATATCTAATAAAATTTAAAAAGATCTATACCATATATTTCAGTTTATTTCTGGCAGTTCATTTTTGTGATTCATCAAATATGATCTCTAATGGGATCCTCTTAGCCTTGGAATAGTGTGAGAGTACAATTCTGAGATGGGTAGGATTCTTGGTTACATCACATCTTAGGTACATAAGCTGTTTTTATATCTGCTGTCCCATGGAATATATTTACAAGAACACTACTACACATATGGTTCAGGAAACATTGCATAAAAGCAGAAAGAAAAATTGTAAGGCTAGAGAATGTTTGTCCAGAACACCAAATGTTTATCTAGTACCAAGTGGTCAGTCCTATAAACATATATTAAGTTACATTGTATGGATTTAGTGAGTTATAATTGAGAATATACATGTGCATATATATATATATATATATATATATATATATATATATATACACGTGTGTGTGTGTGTGTGTGTGTGTGTGTGTGTGTGTATGAGTGTAACATTTATGTCATGCCCAGAAGACAGGATTACAGAGTTTTCCAAAGCCTCTAGTTCTAAAGTTTTTTCTGCCTTCCCTTTTACAAAATTCTTTTAGCATTGGACAATTCAGGAATGATATTGCATAAATACACTTCTCTGACCAAGTTGAGAGTGACCCAGACATATAAATATAAACTTAAACACTCAGATGGCAATAAAACAGGATGAACATTAATCAAAATAACAATAGCACAACCTACCTTATAATTATGACCTCCCAAGACAGAATTTTGTGGGTCAGGACAATTTATATTAATGTCCTTACTCAGAGACTAATAGACTTTTAATGCTAATTCCCAATAGACAAGAAAAAATTATTAAATGTGGCAAGGCCAGTTGCTACATGCCTATAATCTAAAAAATAAAAAACCTGATGCAAACAGATTTAGAGAAATACCTGGACAACATAGTTACAGTTATAATATGTGGGCTGTATCAAATAGCCTGCCTTAAAATAATTGTCAATATTTTTATAAACAAACAAATATCATCATGTTTTGATATTGACACAGTGAATGAAGAAATCCTATAAATTGTTGTTTATCATAGACAAGATGGATCTATCCCAACAGAGTAATTTCTGTTTAGTGCAAGAATAGTATTAAGATTTGAAATAACTTAGCTGTATCAAGAAAAAAATAAATTTAATAATTAGGAGACCTTTATAAAAGAATCTATTAGTAATCTACAGAAAACATCTTATTTTACTGTGAGACATATTCTTAATGAGAAATAATTTTAGATTCTTTGTCTAGTGGGCTAATTATAATGTAATGCCACTACTAACACATTTTTAATTTAAAAATTAAAATATAATTATATTGCTATTCCCTTCTTTCTTCTCTCCACAACCACTCCCATGTACCCTTGCTCCCTTTCACATCTTAGACTTTAATTGTTATATTTACAAAAGACAGATATATCTTGATATATCTATTGACATTTCATTGGTTAGTTCATCATTGTGAGCAAATTATTCTCTGTACACAATTATAACACAAAATTATAGGAAATATCCAAGAACTTTCTGTAATATTATGTAAATCCTGAGTGAGAGAAACAAAATATTGATCATATATCCTCAATCTATGGAAAATGATGTAAACATTCAAACTTTTTATACAATCCTATTGGACCCATTTGCTTCTGTAGTGTCCTTCAGCTATTGAGAAAAGATTCTGATATCCCTGCCCCTGGAATTGATTGTGTTTCCATGTTAATAACAATTCACTTTCATTTGGTCTATTTATCTTCCTAAAGTTTTCTTTTACAGAATCCTCCCAGAATCCAAAACAATGTGTAGCTCACACTATAACAGACTCTCATTATTTAACTCTTATTTCTCATTATACTACAATTTGTAGAGTCAATAGTATTTCTTCATAGACAAAGCCTCTGCTATTGCTTAGGTGACTTATATCGGCACATTCTGGAGCTATTAAGCTCTAGAATATCACTATATATTTTTCTGAATATTTTATTCTTTCTGAGCAAATGTAAAATTATCATGAGATGAAACTTTTGTTGGAAAGAAAGATGGAAAGATGGTAAGCTATCTCTCTGCTTTCCAGACACCATTCAGTGAAATATGAATATTTATTATTTCAGCATCTTCTGGCTGGTATGTTATGGGTGGTTGTTCCAGCCTTTACAAATGTCACTAGTGGGTGATGTTATAACCACCTTCCTGATAGTTATGTTATGCACCTCCAATACACATACAAATGTAAGCTGCTTTAAGGGACGATCCTTATTTAAAAAAGAAATTTTGTTTCACAGCCTAAAGCAAACCACTCTGATCCAAAAGGGAAATATGACACAGTTGAATATAAGACTAAATAGCAGGAAGAAAAATTGTCCCCTTAATGATATTCATACCTACAAACATAAAAGGATTCACAGTTCAGACAGCTTGTTCATGGAGTAATACTGTTGAGGCTGCTTGCTTTCTACTTTCTATCCCAAAAAGCAAGAATACATATGTAGATAACTAATTTGGTTAGACTTTAGGTGAGGCAATCTATGGTTTGGTGGACAATATCTAGAACCTCTCTCAGAAATGTATTGAGAACAAGTAAAAGAAAAGAGAGAAATTTTAATAAAATAGAAAGGAAATCAATATATGGAGGAGGAGGCTCAAGGTAGCATTGTTATGTATTGGGATAGTTTAAAGCCCACATATTTTTGTTTAGTACAATTTGGATTTTGCAAAGTCTTGATTTCTGAAATATTAGCACCTGATAGCTGCAAATATCTTCAAGAATCTTCTGTGGGACCCAGTTATTCTTCCACTGTCTAAATTGTTTTCTGATGTCTCCTTGATTCCCATGGATGCTGAGATCTGAAGAGTGCATGTTCAACAATTTGGAGCTAGTCTTTTTATCTCTCAAACTCCAATATTGCCTTCTGTACCTGATTTGAACTTTCTTGACATATAAAATTGTGAATATAGAAAATGCATTCTGTCCCCTAATATTGCAAACAATATAAATAGTTTAAGTTACAAATCAAAGTTAAACAGTTAAATAAATTGTAAATGTCCAAGTGTTTTTGCAACATCTGACAAAGTCTGAGTGATTAATAAAATGCAGTTTTTCAAAGTATAATTGCCAATCTACTTTTATAAGAAGATACAATGATCTCTTATATTGGTCAAGGTTAACTTTATTAACATTAATTTTACATTAATAATCTTAAGTCAGTCTGTTAATTTTTTAATCTGCTTTCTTATTTTTTTCTGGGCAGAAAGAAGTTTACTATGACAATGAATCCATCTTTCTTCGAATCCAACTTTCACTCAGTGTGGAAAATATAGGAGCTGAACTCAGAGGAAACTGATGTTTTATGAAAAACATATACCTGACTCTGAATGACATTTAAGTTTTCAGTAGCAAAATTCTTGACTGAGCACAAAAAAAGAAACATTTTAACTTCATATTCATTGAGCAAGGTTTTTGTAATATTTGTACCTTAGAATTCAAGATGGCATAACCAAATTTCCTAAGTATTAAAAAGGTCAAAGATGCAAAACAGTAGGAAAGAATTTCTTGATTTTCATACCACAAATATGGGTTGTCCTTTGTTTCTAAATCATCTGCTGAATATTTTGTCCCTCTGGTGATCACATAAAAACACTATCTACAACTCAACAGAGAATTGAAGAAAAAAATATAACACGATTATGAGCAGATTCAATACCAAGTGGGAGATGTTTGGCTTTCCTTATAATCAGACATTGCCAAGAGGAGGACAAATAGGAGAAATATTTAGCTACACAGCTGACCATTAAGTCCTTAGTGACATGGCTATAGAGCAGAAGTCTTCTGTTAGTTTCATTTTTATAACTTTGTAACCTATATTCTTACAATGCAAACTGACCCAACCAAAGTTCCTTAAACTGATACAGGCAGAACATGCAAAACAGTGGAAAGTCATATTTTGATTAGCATCTCTGCATTGTGAATTTGCCTTTATTTCTTAAATCATATGTTTAATATTTAGGCTATGTAAAGGGCAAACACATGCTAGATAAGACTTACCAGAGAATTGCAAGAAAATTATACTTAAGAAAATATATAGATTAAATACAAAACAAGAAATGTTCAGCTTGTTGTATTTTCAGAGATTTCAAAAGGAACATGACAAAGAGAAAGAATAATTTAACTGCACTGTGGACAACTCATGGGCCACTTGGTCACCCAGTGACAGGCAGTGAGTGCTGTTATATGTCAAGCTTTCTATGAACATGGAACCTGTCCTTCATGATTTTGCCACTATATTAGTATATGTGGAGTTTATTTTTGGGAACCTGAGCAATGGATTTATAGTGTTGACAAACATCTTGGACTGGGTCATTAAACAACGGCTTTCCTTAATAGATAAAATTCTTCTTACATTGGCAATTTCAAGAATCACTCTCATCTGGGAAACATGTGCTTGTTTTAAAATTGCATATGATCTGTCTTCATTTTTAACTGGAATAGAATTCCAAATTCTTTACTTTAGCTGGATCCTTTCTAGTCACGTCAGCCTCTGGCTTGCCACAGCTCTCAGCAATCTTTACTCAGAATAGCTAACTGCTCCTGGCAGATCTTTCTCTATTTGAAATGGAGACTTAAACAACTGATTGTGGGATGTTGCTGGGAAGCTTAGTATTGTTGCTTGGAAATCTGAGACACAGGGCTCTCGAAGAGAAGTTCTATCAATATGGAGGAAATGCAAGTATGAATTCCATGGGAACTGACTTTTCAATTTTAATGGAGCTAATTTTTTTCAAAATGACTTTGTTCTCTGTAATACTATTTTCAATGATCCTGATTTCTTCTCTCCTTCTAATCTTCTCTTTGTGGAATCATCTGCAGAAGATGCAGCTCAGTTCTAGAGGACATGGAGACCCAAGCACCAAGGCCCAGAGGAATGCCTTGAGCGTTATGGTCTCCTTCCTCCTGCTTTATACTATGTATTTCCTGTCTTTTCTTATATCATGGTTTGCTCATAAGCATCACAGTTGATATTATTGGTATGATAATTGAACTCATGTATCCTTCAGCCCACTCATTTATCCTTATTCTAGGAAATTCTAAATTAAAGCAGACTTCTCTTTGGTTACTGAGGCATTTAAGATGTAGGCTGAAAGAAGAGAATATCGCAATTACACATGACAACTAAATAACTAGTTGTTGTGTATTCTGTGCTGCAAACAAATCTATAAGGTAGTAGTTCAAGAATTCTCTTCTGGACATATTGTATCATGGAAACCATATAGGGGCAGCCTGAATGAGCTACCTTCTATAACTAGGCAAGGCTTACATACTCTAGTGGGACTGGGACACCAACCCAAGCACAACCTTTTACCAATAACCTATACTGTAAGATATTTTGGGCAATGGTGGCTCAGAGAGTGTGGGATTGGATAAGCAATGACTAGTCTAACTTGAGTCCCACTCCACAACATGGACCCCATGCTCAACTCTGCCTGGATGGCTAGGAACCAGAATCTTGATGACCCAGAAACCTATGGTAAAACAAAGACTACTGGAAAAAAGAGAGAATCGTGTTACTGGTCGTTCAAATATTTCCTAATCATGTTCTGATAGACTCATATCCCAGTCATCATTACAGGGACTTCTTCCCAGCACCTGATGGGAGCAGATACAGAGATTTACAGTGCATCTTGGGGAAATTCCACAAAAGAGTGGTAGGAAGGATTGTGCGAGTTAGAGTGGTCCAGAACACTAGGAGAACACAGACCACAGAATCAAATAAGCAACACTCATAAGGGTTAATGGAGACTAAAGTGGCAATCACAAAGCCTGCAAGTAACTACACTAGGTCCTCTACATATATGCTGTGGTTGTTTAGCATAAGAGTTTTGTTTTGAAATCCTAACAATATGGGTAAGGAAGTCTCTGACACTTATGGCCACTCTTGTGACCTTTTCCTCATTTTGGGCTGCTTTACTCAGCCTTGACAGAAGGGTTTCTGCCTTATCTTGTTGCATCTTATTACCTCATATTCTGCTGATCTTGGGAGAGTTGCTGTTTTCTGAAGGGAAGGAATGGAACAGTATATTTCAGGAAGGATTTATGTGGGGAGAGAGAAAATAGGAATAGAAGGAAGGGAGGCTGTGATTGAGAAGCATTGTATGAGAGAATACATTTTAAAACAGAGGAACAAAGCTTCTTTACACAAAATATGTAACCTTTTAAGAACAAAAGATATTGGCCTCCGGACACCATGCGAACAGCGGGCACAGCAAGCGGCTGGAGTCAGGTGCGTGGACAGAGATATAGCTTAGCTTAGCTCTGCAGGAGATCTGGGCACAGACAGCTCAGCTGCGGGTGCAGACCACTGCGGACCGGCTCTCCGGGCAGGCTGGCAGCGAGGGGCCATCTTGCCTAGGGACAGGGCGCGGAATTCTAGCAGCTGGAGTCAGAGGCCTGGACTGAGAGCTAGCGTAGTCTAGCACAGACAACGCTGCCAGGCTCTGGCCCGCACCTGGAAACAGCCCAGATGTCCCTCAACTGAAGAATGGATACAGAAAGTGTGGTTCATTTACTCAATGGAACACTATTCAGCTATTAAAAACGAGGTCATCAGGAGTTTTGCAGGCAAATGGATGGAACTAGAAAGTATCATCCTGAGTGTCATAACCCAGACCCAAAAGTGATATGTACTCACTGTTAAGTGGATGATAACCAAAAGTAACCTGGGCACAACCCACAGATCATAAGAAGTTTAACAAGAAGTAAGGCCTAAGTGAGGATGCTTCAATCCCACTTAGATGGGGAAGAAAACAGTCATGTGAGACAGAAGGAGGAAGGGACATGGGTGAGAGAGGAGAAGGAGAGGAGGAAGGGGAAAAGGGAATAAGATAAAATATGGGGGGCAGGGAACAGGTGAGAAACCCAGAGGGTCAAGAGAATGAATAGAAATATGCAGTTTCTGGGAGTAGGAGGTGAGAGGACCCTATGGAAAGTCCCAGAGACCTGATGTGAAAGACTCCTAGGTCTCAAAAGTTGTGGACCTATCCAAAATGCCCAACAGTGGTGGGCGAGAACTCAGAGTCTACTTCTAGTAGATACACAGGACCTCCAGTGACAGGACTCGGTTATCAACACACAGTCAAATTTTCTGAACCAGAATTGTTCTTGTCTATAAGAAATGTAGGAACAAAAATGGACAGTGAAATAAAGACAGCCCAGTGACAGGTCAAACTTGGGATCCATCTCATTGGGGAGGTCTGGGGAACGCAGACCTGACACAATTACTGATGCTATGATGTGCTTACAGAAAAGAGCCTGGCATGGCTGACCTCTGAGAGGGCCTTCCACCAGCCGACTTAGACAGATGCAGATACTTACACCCAATCATCGGGCTGAAGTTGGAGACCCCATTGGAGATTTTGGCGAAGGATAGAAGGAGCTGAAGGGGAGTTCAACCAGCAGTCTCAACTATCCTGAGCCCCAGGGAACTCACAGAGACAGAGCCACCAACAAGAAAGCACACATGGGGTGGTCCAAGGCCCCAGGCACATATATAGCAGAAGACTGCCTAGTCTGACCTCAGTGGGAGAAATTGGGCTTAAGCCTCTAGAGACTTGGGGCCCCAGGGAAGGGGGATGCCTGAGGGGCAGAGGAAGAAAATTCTAGAAGGCAAAGAAGAAGAATAGGATGAGGAACTTTGGGAGAGGGCACTTGGAGGGGGTATGACTGTACTGTAAATAAAATAATTAATAAAAATTACTAATAATGATAGTTTGTGGATGATAATTAAAATTAAATTTTTAATTAAATTAAAAGACTAATTTTGTTCACTACACTATAACCATGAAATTTTTTCTTTCGTTTTTTTTGGATACTTTTAAGAAAAGAAGTGTCATTTATACTAGGTTGCCCTTTTGCATCTGTGTGCCTTATCTTTAGTTCCTCTATAATTTTTTTTCTTTTCCTTTTTTACATTTTTTTGTACTGGCCATTTTATTCACCTACACTTCAAGTGCTATTTCCTTTCCTGTTTTCCCCTCCATAAACCCCCATCCCATCATCCCTCCCTCCCCACCCCACCCCCCAACCTCCACAAGGGAGTTCACCCACCCACACCTGCCTCTCTGCCCCTGCACTCTCCTCTGCATTACAGGACCAAGGGGCTCCCATCCCATTGATCCCAGACAGGGCAATCATCTGCTACAAATGCAGCTAGAGTAATTGGTCCCTCCATATATATTCTTTAGGTGATGGTTTCATACCTGGAAGCTCTGGGGGCTTGGTTATTTGATATTGTTGTTCTTCCTATGGGATTGAAAATCCCTTCAGGTCCTCCAGTAATTCTCCTAACTCCTTCATTGAGGCCCCTGTGTTCAGTCCAATTGTTGGCTGCAAGCATCCACATCTGTATCAGTAAGGCTCTGACAGAAGCTATCAGAGGACAGTCACACCAGGCTCCAGTAAATAAGCACCTTTTGACATGTAGCTGCCTTCAGACATAACAGAAGAGGGCATCAGATCCCATTATAGATGGTTGTGAGCCACCATGTAGTTGGTGGGTATTCAACTCGGGACCTCTAGAAGTGCAGTCAGTGCTCTTAACCACTGATTCTATCAGATATATTATAGTAAATCTCCAGCCTATCAGATATATTTTAGTAAATGTTTTCTTTCATCTTCTGACTTACCATTTCATTTCCCTTATTGTATCTTTCAAAAGATAAGAATTAACTTTAAAAAAAAAAGAATTAACTTTTAATTTTTTGTGTGTGCTCTCGATTATGTTGTATGATTATGGGTGCTCACATGTCATGCCTCACACATGGAAGTCAGATTACAACCTTGGTAGTCGGTCTTTGTCTTCTACCTTATTTAAAGCAGTGGCTCTTTGTTCACAATAGGATTTACCAGTCTAGCAGGCCATGAATTTATATGGCTTCTCATCTCTCTGTCTCCTGTTTACTACTGGAATATATAAAATAAGGATACATGCTACCTGATATAATTTTTCAGAGATTCCTGGAATCTGATGTCGGGTCCTCATGATTATATAGCACATGCAAATGTAAATTGATCTATTTCTGAGCCAACTATTTTGTGTTCATAGGGCTGGGGGAGTTCTACATTAAAATAAGTTCCCAAATAAACATACAAACAAAGATGGGCAGTAATGAAAATATTACTCAATTTGATGCTTGGAACTTTAAGCAAAATTAAAAGAATGTATGTCTTTTACTGTATAGAGCAATAAATGGATAAAAATGAATGAGAAGGATTTTTAATTTAAGCATGGAGAAATGAATGACATTTTAATCCCAGGAATATAGAAAAGATTAGAAAAATAAGTCCTTAATTTCTTCATTTACAAGTCAATATATCCAGTTCTTCATAAATTCTTTTATTGACCCATGCCATTTTATACTGGAAGAAATATTAGAAGAGATTTAAAAAGTCATTCAGTGTACTATGATTAAATAATTGAAAAGCAATGAATTGTTGTCATGGGCAATATGATTCCTAAGCTTGTGCTCTTGTTTTATAATCACTGTGTGCACATGAATACCTTAGGCTTTTTCATCATGTATGCCCATTCTCACACTTCACATCATCTGCTATATGTAACAGCACATAAAACTGAATAACATGACAACTTCAATAGTTATGCTACACCAGTCAAGGAACAACCTTGGGAAAATTCCAAATATGCCACTAATAATGAAATTATGTCCTGTGTTTATTTTTATTAGCCGTTCCTTCCATTTACAGATAGGGAACCACTGTAATAGTTAAAAATAATCTAATTGACAAAGAAAACAAAGAGAGAAAAGTGTAATAGCAAAACCAAAGAATCCTATGCAACATCATAAAAATAAAAACAAGAAGGATATGGAAAATATTTGAAATATAATAATAAAACAAAAAATGCAAAAGTGTATAAGCATATATTTTTATTTCAGTGAAATTACAAATATCAGATATAGTGTGCTTGGTGGGCAGTGTGGCCCTCTTCTCTACTTAGGTTCCTAGGACTGTATAGGACCATGGCACTCAGTTGCCATTTGCTTTTAAAATCAGCTCCTCAAATAGTTACATATGTTTTTCACTTATGCCACGAAATCAGTCTGTGGGCAGCTACATGTAGATGAGAGTTTACCACCAGATTGACACTGTGAATTTCCACCAGTTTGTGATGGATCAACTGAGTGGACCCTGTTGATTGGTATTCAATGGTGTCTTGTTCCTATATTGGAAATTGTAATTTGTGTGTGTGTGTGTGTGTGTGTGTGTGTGTATGTGTGCACATGCGTGTGTGTGTGTGTGTGTGTGTGTGTGTGTGTGTTTGTGTGTGTGCACATGCGTGTGTGTGTGTGTGTGTGTGTGTGTGTGTGTGTGTAGGTTTCTGCTTCTGCTTCTTTGTTTCCTTGTCTATTTTATCTTCCTTCTTTGGTCATCTTTACGCCTTCTAATTTTCATCTCACTTCTTACCCTTTATTGACCTTGATGATCAGGTCATTCTTTGGGGATAGGGTCCTAAGAGTGAAGAACAAACAATGGATGCACCAAAAAAAGTACAAGAAAGCTTGGGTTAGGAAGCTTTGAACAAACTATGTCTTATTCCAAGCAATTTGATTGAGAAGCACAGAATCTTATATAGAGTTTTACCAGAATATGAAAATGGGATATGGTCAGCAAAATACTATCATACAATAGGACAAATCAGCAGAAATTCAAACAAGCAGTGTTGAACAATGAGAACACAGACTATTTAACATGTGTCAGATATCAAGCACACAGCAGCTGTGTAACAAGCAATATACCTTGTGATGAAAACAGTTGAGTTTTCCAGATCCTAAACTATAGCTTCACAATGGCAATGGTCATAGGCTGGTTATGTCTCTAACAAGCATGTATTTGGCTTTAAAGAAAGAGGTGGGTTTCTTTTCCATACATCAGGTCCTCAGGGGAAGCTTTGGGTCAGTCTAGCTCTCAATACTCTTTTATGACAAATAATTCTTCATGCTATCTGTTTTCTGGTCAAATTTCTGTAAATTTGTTTTCTTGTTCATTCTGATATTTAATAGTTTTTAATGTTGGGTTAAAATTTTCCTTGTGCTAATATAAATTCTTTACAATACATGAACAATAAAAGAACTAAGAAAATATAAGAACAGTATGCTTAATGGTGAAACATGGAATCTTTCAAACAATTATATGCATAAGAAGAGCTTTATAAAAAAACTATAGTAACAAAAAAGGGAATAATCAAAAGGAAATGAATAGGAGGAATTAGGTTTCTTGTTCATAATGCTTTTGCCTCATTAGTGGTACAATGTCATCCACAATTTGTTTATAAAATATTCTGAGAATGTTCATCAAGAATGTTCAAAATAATATTAAAGTAGTTATTTATCATTAATGATTATTTAGAACATAAAATTTTCAAGTACTCTTTGTCATTTTAACAAGAAAAATTATAAGTAGCCTAGGAAATTAATTTTTCATACTTATTAAATTATATTAAAGATCACTAAGGCATCTGCCTGTTATTTGTAAGGCTCTATCAACCAACCAAACCCCCAGAGCTCCCAGAGACTAAACCATCAACCAAGGAGTAAACATGGCTCCACCTGCATATGTAGCAGAGAATTGCCTTGTCAGGTATCAATGGGAGGAGAGGTCCTTGGTTCTATGAATGCTCAGTATGCCCCAATATAGCGGAATCTAGGCTGGGAAGGTGGGAAAGGGTAGGTGGAGGAACACCCTCATAGTAGTAGTGGGAGGGAGGATGAAATAGCAGCTATCTGGAAGGGGGAAAACTGAGAAAGGTGATAACATTGAAATGTAAATAAAATATATCCAATAAAAAATCACTGAAAGCATATCTGAACAAATAGAAACATAAATTTTGCTGTTGAAGAGACAGAATCAATTTTATAAGGCAGATGCTTCAGTTCAGACACTGTTTCCAGTGCTAGTTCAGGGAAAATCAGAATGAGTTCTGAAACATCTACCTAATTCCTGAAATAATCATCAGAAAATAAACATGCAAGTATTGTATCAGGTAGGAAGCTTTTGTTTGAAAGCAATTGATGAGTGATGTGCTCAATGAATCTTAACAGAGAGCTCTCATTTGGACAAAACATATATGATCTTTTTCCCCATTTAGAAAATTACAGGGTATAATAAATCATACCTTAATTTATTGCTCATTACATTGTAATAATTATTATATGTAGTATAATATAGTCATAATAACTAATATGTTCATTTTATTAATAATCATTGTATCAGAAGGCAAGCAAAATGTATTAGAGGAGCTGAAAAGGAGTGTGTTCATCTGTCTTTATGACTTATAAACAATGTTGTATTAACGTGAAGTACTCAGGGTTTACTAGTTCTTCAGAGAAATGAAAAGCTGTGTAAAAGGAAAAACCTACAGAACTGCCTTTAAATTATTTTCTGTCAATCAATTTATTCTTTCTTTGTTTTTATTTTTCAAGCCAGAGTATATTTATATATCCCTGGCTAAGGGGTAACTCACATTGTAGACACAGCAGCCCTATAACTCAGAGATCTGGCTGTCCCTGTATCCCAAGTGCTGGGATCAAAGGTTTGTACCACCACCAATGGGCCTGTCCATCAATTTTTGTTCAGGAACATGTTTTACAGACAGTGCTAAATTACATAGAGTTAGTTTCTTTCTCTCAAAATAACTAACTTCCCTTTGTAAACTGAACATTGTTCAATTACTAGGGTTTAAATTTTACTGAGTAACATCTATACTTAAATACACAAGTCATGTGGTAGTGTTAGAAGGTAAATGACCATAAATCCATGAAAGAGAATTAGCCTTCCTTTTTATTCTAGCAACTGTGAGTTGTGGCTTCCCTCCAATGTCTGCTAGTAAAGGCTACAGTCTGTGGCCATATACAGAAATAAAGGAAAAAAATGGTTTTTGAGATGCCTTGGGAATAACAATGCATTTCACAACTATACTTGAAAATGTATTTGATATTTTATTATAGTCCTCCTTTTCTTCACATTAACCACAGAATTTACAAGAAAATTAGTTTAAATATGTACCTAAAAAAGAGAAGTTGATAGAAGTTTAGGTCAGGAAAGTAATGGCTTATAATCAAAAGTGTTCTGCTTACCATTTTCCCTGATGTCCTTCTGAGCATCCTTTACATTCCATCAGTGTCAATATCTTTCCATGAAAGTCTTTTCAATGTGTGTGAAGAAGTAACAGGATGTTCTTCTTGGGTTAGAAGACCAAAGTTCTGTTGGTTTACTTAGGGAAAATAAGTATTTTAGTATTCAACTGTCATTAAAATGCAACATAGAATGGTCAAGGAAGAAAAACAAAATACTGTTTGATTGATTTCTTCCTCCAATGCATGTAACTGCTGCTATTAAAAATCTTTATGTCATCACAAGACTCTATTTTACTAAGATGAAGATACATCAAATTTTCATAAAAATAAGTCAATTTCAGTGATACATTGAGAAAACAAAGTGGGCATAATGTCCCAGTCCAACTATGAAGCTTTTTGTCATTAAAACCTGATAGAAAACAGAAAAATCAGTTTTCTCCAAAGGAGTACCACTATTCATATCACCATATTCCAAAGCAGGCCCTTCACACAGTAGTTAGCCAACTACTCCCTGTTTTGTGCTGTTCAATTTTTGTTTTATTTTATTTCAGCATTTTTCTTATTTCTTTTCTTTTTATTTTAGTTTGTCTGTTTTGTGGATTTCTGTTTTTGTTTTATTTTGTAAGACAAAATATAGCCTAAATTTGAGTGGGTATGGAGATTGGGAATATGTGGGAGAGATTGGGAAGAGGAAACAATATGTACAAAATAAATTCTGAGAAGAATCTTTAGGGAGGAAAAATTTTGAAATTCAGTGATGCAAATTTAACATTCACATTTTTGTCATGTTTACTGGGTATAAGTGTAAATATAATCAGAGAAAAATATTACAACATTTAATAATGTAGAAAAAGGATTTGAACACTGAAAATCTCTTTACAATAACAACAGACAGATAACAAATGTAGGTAAATTCTTAACAAGTGAGAAAACTCACTGCATTTCTACATCAGGAGAGAAAGAGGACACCAACTCTCATTTTCTTATTAGGTAAATTTTTAACCAAAGCAATAGGACAAGATAATGAATCAGAAGGAGGTATAAAAGGAAGAAGTCAAATATCATGTTTTGCAATTCTGATCCTAAATGAAGAAGACTCTGAATACCTTCTCAAGAGACTCTCATGTGATAAGCAAATGGGTCACACCAGCAGGATGCAAAATAGCTTCCAAAAAAAAAATCTAGTTTTACATAACCAAAACCACCATCACCTAGAGCATCAGCATTACAATCCATTCATACTGGTCCTAAAACTAAAATATTTATGAATAAAATTATTCAATGACTGAAGTCTACTATGGAAACTATTTTTAAAATGCTGTAAAAAGGAACTAAAAAATCCCATAAAGTATTAACTGCAACTTGACCATGGGTAAACAAAATTAGCTTTGAGGGAATGGACATCTTTCCAAGAGCTATCTACAAAGTATTGTGATCAAAATCCTGATGACATTTTTCCCAAAATTAGAATTGAAATCTTAAAACTTATATCATACCATAAAATATTTTGAATAGCTAAAGAAATCATGAACAAAAGTTAGCATACTTCACAAAGTGAGAAAAGAAATTTGCAGCAGGAGGAAGAGGAAAAGAAAGAAGACAAAGAAGATGCTGAGGAAGAAAAGAGTAGGAGAATAGAGAAGGGGAAGACAAAAAAGATGAGAAAAAAGAGGAGGAGGAGAAAAGAAGAGGAAGAGGAGAACAAGAAGGAGGTGGTGAGGGAGAAGGATAAGAAGGAATAGAAGGAGAAGGAGGAGGAAGGAGGAGGAGGGGGAAGGAGAAGAAGGAGAAGGAGGAGAAGGAGAAGAATTCACATCCTCTAATATAAATAGATAGGCATATCTGTGAGGTAGAATGGAGAATAGAAGAGTACCATTCTATTATTCTCTTTAAATTTCAAGTCGTTGTACTGGTAGAAGTCAAGTCTATTTCTCTGAAAATGTGCATAATTTATTTGTTTTTCACTAGAATGAAACACTTTCAGAGGTTCCTCTGTGTCCTGGTCAAAATATGACATGTCTGGAAACCCTGAAACGGTGATTCCACTGCCAAGTATGGGACTTTCCATTATACACTCAGGAACAGTAAAGGGGAAGAAACTTATTAAGTCCATGTCAGAGTTGATAGCATTGGCAGCTGTAAGGAAAACCTGTGATTCAGAAAATCCAACTCCACACTGATCAACCAGGTCTCTAGGTCCAATGATAATATTACCACAAGTCACATTTGTGTAAGGGCTAGACAGTATGGCTGCTACATATTTTCACTTCTGTTTGGAGGTGATAGTTATGGATCTTTTGGAAATATCCGAAAAATTTCTGTAATCTTCATTATTCTTTACCAAGACATAAATTTCCAAGCCTACCCTGAGTTCTAGATCTCTGAGTTGGTTTATCAACACATAGATGAAGGATTTGGGATTATTTCATGGTAAGCTTTCTTTTTAGTGATCACACTTAGAGATGAATATCCCTTTCCTTTCCTCTACAGCATTCCCTAAACTTTAAAGCATATTTAGCTACTTATATCTGAAGCCACTCCATGAGGCTTTAGTCTCACCACTTCTCTGTGTCTGAGCATGGCAGCAGCATCAGAGTCCTTCTTGTCCATGCTTGGTCTCATCCTGCCCTATCTATGAGCAACAGTGGAGCAAACTCAAGGGTTTTGTGAAACAGTCTTCTCCCGCTTTTTATTCTTCTTCCTAAATGCAATTTTGGTTATAACTAATATTCTAAAGAAGCACACATTATTGGAAAAAACTAAGGTCCTTTAATCTTTCTGCAAACAATCATTCTGACATTGTTGTTGACTTCTTCAGAACTTTACCTAAAATATACCTGTATGACCACTCCCCTAGGTTTTATTCAACCTGATAATGCAAATATACCTTTTTTAAAAATCTATGGGTCCCCCATTGGAAAACACATTACATTATTTAAAGTATTTAAAGATATTTTTTCTTTAAAGCAATAGTGTTAAATAGGAAATGAAAACAATAGTATTTTTGCTTATATTTCTGTTGAATCTTAGTAACAGTGACCCAGATGTCTACATGCTTTTATTTAAGATAACAATGCAGACCTTGCTAGACTGACATGAGATTATTATCATATTAAACAATATAAATTAAATATTGGGATATCTATGATGTGCAACCTCTCCCTGCAGTTATCTTTTCTACTTGGCATAAGATACTTGTAGGGGTACTTCATTCTGCAATTTGTTCTGTCCTTCCAAACTTAGCTCACCATTAAAACTATCTCATAACATCTTATAAAACTCCTGTATGTTTTTCTGTTAAATGGGCTGTGGAGATAAATTTCAAGACACATTGTGTTTATTTCCTTTGGTCAGAAGTACTTCAGCTAACTGAGAGTGAGACAGTAATTTACATGGACTACTCTAAGTCTTCCTTTGAAGTGCATATAGTTTCTTTTTTGTGTGTGTGTGTTGTTTTTTTTAGATTTCTTTTTTTTTAATTTTTATTTTCTATATTCTATGTTTACATTCCAAAGGATTTCCCCTTTCCCAGTTCCCCCCACCATACTTCCTGTAATTCCTCTCCGCCCCAACTATTCCCCAATCATTCCCCCTCCCCCACAGTATCTCTACAAAACTGTATCCAATCTTTACAGGCCCAGGGTCCTCTCCTTTCTTCTTCTTGGGAAGCATTTGACTTGCTAATTGTGCCCTGAGTATTTAGGGCTTCTGGGCTCATTAATATCCACTTATCAGTGATTGCATTTCATGTGTATTCTTTTGTGATTGGGTTAACTCACTCAGGATAATATTTTCCAGGTCTAACCATTTACCTACAAATTGCATGAATTCATTATTTTTAATTGCAGAGTAGTATTTCATTGTATAAAAATACCACATTTTCTGTATCCATTCCTCCTTTGAGGGATATTTGGGCTCCTTCCAATTTCTGGCTATTATAAACAAGCCTGCTATAAACATAGTGGAGCATGTGTCTTTATTGTATGCAGGGGAATCCTCTGGGTATATGCCCAGGAGTGGTATGCCAGGATCCTCTGGAAGTGACATGCCCAATTTTCTGAGGAACTGCCAAACTGATTTCCAGAGTGGTTTTACCATTTTGCAATCCCACCAACAGTGGAGGAGTATTCCTCTTTCTCCACATCCTCCCCAGCACTTGTTGTCTCTTGAGTTGTTAATCTTAGCCATTCTGACTGGTGTGAGGTGGAATCTCAGGGTTGTTTTGATTTGCATTTCCCTGATGACTAATGATGTTGAACATCTCTTAAGGTATTTCTCAGCCATCCGCATTTCTTCTGGTGAAAATTCTTTGTTTAGCTCTGTACCCCATTTTTTGATAGGGTTATTTGGTTCTTTGAGGTCTAACTTCTTGAGTTCTTTGTATATATTGGATATTAGCCCTCTGTCGGATGTGGGGTTGGGGAAGATCTTTTCCCACTTTGTTGGTTGTCATTTTGTCCTTCTGACAGTGTCCTTTGCCTTGCAGAAACTTTGTAATTTTATGAGGTCCCATTTGTCAATTCTTGATCTTAGAGCATAAGCTATTGGTGTTCTGTTCAGGAACATTCCCCCTGTGCCCATGTCCCCCAGGGTCTTCCCAAGTTTCTTTTCTAATAGTTTCAGTGTGTCTGGTTTTATGTGGAGGTCCTTGATCCACTTGGAGTTGATCTTAGTACAAGGAGATAAGAGTGGGTCAATTCGCATTCGTCTGCATGTTGACCTCCAGTTGAACCAGTACCATTTGTTGAAAAGGCTATCTTTTTTCCACTGGATGGTTGTGGCTCCTTTATCAAAGATCAAGTGACCATAAGTCTGTGGGTTCATTTCTGGGTCTTCAATCCTATTCCATTGATCTACTTGCCTGTTGTTGTACCAATACCATGTAGTTTTTAAGACAATTGCTCTGTAGTACTGCTTGAGTTCAGGGATATTGATTCCTCCAGAAGTCCCTTTATTGTTGAGAATAGTTTTAGCTATCCTGGGTTTTTTGTTGCTCCAGATGAAATTGAGAATTGCTCTTTATAGATCTATGTAGAATTGATTTGGGATTTTGATGGGGATTGCATTGAATCTGTAGATTGCTTTTGGCAAGATGGCCATTTTTACTATATTGATCCTGCCAATCCAGGAGCAAGAAATATTTTTCCATCTTCTGAGAGCAGGAATTCAAGGCCCATACCTAAACATAGTAAAAGCAATCTACAGCAAACCAGTAGCCAACATCAAAATAAATGGAGAGAAACTTGAAGCAATCCCACTAAAATCAGGAACTAGACAAGGCTGCCCTCTCTCTCCATATCTTTTCAATATAGTACTTGAAGTTCTAGCGAGAGCAATTAGACAACATAAGGAAGTCAAAGGGATACAAATTGGAAAGGAAGAAGTCAAACTTCTTTATTTGCAGATGATATGATAGTTTACTTAAGCGACCCAAAAAACTCCACCAGAGAACTTCTACAGCTGATAAACAACTTCAGCAAAGTAGCTGGTTATAAAATTAACTCAAGCAAATCAGTAGCCTTCTTGTACTCAAAGAACAAGGAGGCTGAGAAAGAAGTTAGAGAAATAACACCCTTCACAATAGCCACAAACCACATAAAGTACCTTGATGTAAGTCTAACCAAACAAGCGAAAGATCTGTACGACAGGAACTTCAAGTCCTTGAAGAAAGAAATCGAAGAAGACCTCAGAAGGTGCATATAATTTCTGAAGCAACCATTTAGGCCTTCTTCGGTGACTGTTGTAATCCTTTTGTCTTAGAAGGATCCTAAACATGGCTGTTCGTTTGCCATCTAAACTGAGTTTCATACTATTGTTCACCTACCTAGCTATTTGCAATGACTGTCATAAAGCAGACATTTCTCTCAAGTTAAGACAGGAAAAACTGAATATGTTTATGTTCATGGAAGAAGGTATCTTCTGACAGGGTGCAGGCAGAGTGACAGGGGTGTTAATAGTATGGATAAACTCACCCATTTCATTTTTTTTCCTTCTCCCATGTGCACAGATGATATAAGTCAAATTTACTAAGCACTTATAGTTATTTCTCTATAATAGGAAACTAAATGCATTTTAAACAGTTACATAACATTAAGTATGAAGTACATTTATAATGTATGTTGAATAAGAGACTGACTAGCATTCGTCAATATGAACAGAATAGGGAAGTTTGATTCAAACAAAAGTAACATTTATAGGTACGGGCAGATGTGTGCATTTGTATGTGTTAATGTGTTATGCATGTCTTCACCATATTGAGATCTAAAACATGAATTATTTATATTATTGAGAACTTCAGAAATAATAAAAATTACGAATTGACATAGCTTGTAAGCATGGCATTGAGGGACATACACACAGCTAACATTATAGACCTAGCTTCCAAATATTAAAAACTTCTAAGATTAGAAAAGACAATATTAGAAAAAACAGTTGTATTATTTCCTATTCAGAATTTGTTTAATAATACTTTGTCTGAAAAGTAAAGAGATTATTTAGACAAGAGAAAATTGCAAATGAGCTAAGATTTCTTTGCATTTTAGTCCAGTAGAATTCCATGTTTCCTTCCTCTATGACTTTCAGAAGGTCATACATAACTCCTATGTATGAAGTGCACATTGTGAAGAAGGTGCAGGTGGATACTGAATGTGTTCATTTTCAGAATGGCAAACATAACAGTTTTCATGAATTGGATATAATTCATATTTAGATGAACTTATTATGCAATATTGATCAGGAATGACTGATATTGAGATATTGTCCTAATGAGAATGAGTGACATCCTTCAGAGTCATTTTCATTTAAATTTAAGATGTTTTTTAGTAATTATCACATGTACACACACACAGAGAGAGATAAAATCTACTATCTCCATTTAATTGTGCTGGTATATACACATATTTAGGGTTGAATTAAATTGAATAACTTACCAGAATTCTAAAAATATTTGATAAATATATACTAAATATGTGTATGTGGCACAAAGAATTGGAAGAGAAATTATTTCTTGAAACAATCTAACAGTTTAACATAATGCATAAAATAACTCATAAAACTTATTATGTAGAAGATAATTAAACATATGATAGTTATGCCTGGTTTCATAATTCTGAAAAATGTTGAGTACAGTTTGAATAATTACATAGGTTTTACAAAAATAATACTAAGAGAATTCTATAAACAAGTTTTCTTGTATATTTTGTATATGTCCATGAATACAAATAATCTCTAATTTAATAGGATGAGATAAAATGCTTTCTATAAATTTATTTAGAGACAATTTACACATAGTCCAGTTTTGAAAGCAATGGAAAGCATAAAGTGGTACATTCTCTGCTACTAGCAACTCCACATCTCTCAAATTGGTTGAAGGACTTCAAGGTTTTTCTTCTTTCAGCCAGAGTCTTGCTCTCATCTGTACCACTGCCAACATAAAGGCCTGTTTGAGTCTCTTATTTCCCCAAAGCAAGATATAAGAATGGCTTGAAGGATACAAGGCTCCGATAATCTGGCAAATCAGGTGAACTGGTTCCTCCAGAGACTTTCTATAATTGTAACCTGATATGATTAGACACAGAATAAACATGGAAAATAACAACAGAAAGGAGATCACAGCTTGCAAAGCCTTAATGTGGGCTGAAGCACTGGGGTCCTGTGATCCTTTTCCATAAAGCCTCATTGTCCTAAGGTGTTTACACAGGGAATAGATTAAGAGAAGGAAACAGATCATGGATGTGGTAAAAGGAACCACACTATCTAGAGTGAAAGTCATCATAGCTGTAAGGTTCATGAAATGAGTCACTTTGGTCTTCCCAGTCAAGTTTCCTTGGTGTCCATTCATTTGGAATGTCTCACATAAGGTTAGCATCATAAGATTGGGAAATAAAAGCACCAAACTCACCAAAAATACAGCTATAAGGACAGTCTTAAATTTTCCCTTCAGGACAAGAAAAATAAGATTAGAGAAATTGCCTATCTTCAACAAATAAAGTATGCTGAGTATAGTTGCAAACCATGTATTAAAATGGTTAGTTACTATCCAGACAACACAAATACTAAATCTTACTTGTAAAGACAAAACTAGATGAAACACAGTTGAGTACACATTCATTAATAGTATCCAAAGCAAGCCAATCCTGAATATGGCCAAAGCAGTGAGAATTTGATTAGCTAAGGAGATTTTTCTTCTCTTGATGCAGTCAGTGCAGTTCACCAGAACAATAAAGACATTGGCAAAGGTTCCAAAAACAATTTCTGCCAGCATTGCAATGGCCCCAGTACTTACCAAGATACTCATCATGTCTGACCAAATGATTTTGAAAAGAGAAAAATGAAAATGTAGCTCTTGGGTCACTGGTTGTTATTTCATGAACTCACTGATTCATGTGGTCTTTATTTATGGTCAGTGAAGATCATATTTTGTGGAAATCCCATGGCCATTTTCAAGTTGGAAAGCAACCTTGTATGCTGATCGATGAATTTGATACAGGTATTATGAAAACAATAACGTTCACAAAAGAGTTCAAATGAATTTTTATTTATACTTATATATATATATATATATATATATATATTATATATATCTTCTAAGAAATACTGTATTTCAGAGGTTGTAATGAAGAAACATTCTCATTTGCAAGCACACAAATAAACAAATATAGAGTTTTATGGTTAAAAAGAATTTTCTCCTGCTTAAGTTCCCCATAATTTGTTTTTATCCTTTGAACTGATTTGCTATTAAAATTTTTAAAATTCAGTGTGCACACTATGCAATGAGTTTTAAATCATGTGCTCTATCATGGTTTTATATAGAGAGAACTATTACCAATGTGGATTCATTGTTACTTGCCAGAGTTATGTATGAATAAACAATCCAAAATGTCCTAAGAAAATTGTCAAAGCTCTTACACAAGACAAGAAGAAAGCAAATATTTCATAAAATGTGATGACTGATGAAAACACATATGCATATTTTTTGCCTTGCAAACCTGACAAGCACTTGTGTTTGCATGTTCTCAATCATACATGTACCCATATCTCTTATGCACCTCTGATAGAATAATCATTGTCCTGCATTCTCCTAAATTGAGGACTATTTTAAAGGATATTATGCCATTTAAAGGAGCTATTTGTTGTACTGCGGCCATTTGTTCCATTATAAACATGTGTGTATGTATGTAAGTATGTATGTATGTATGTATGTATATGTATATACATATGTTTATTTATGTATGTATAGTTAGTTAGTTAGTTAGTTAGTTTGCTTGTTAGTTAGTTTGTTTGTTAGATAGACATTTATAAAGTTATTATCCTGAGCAAAACTTCCAGAATCTGCGAAGAGAGAGGCTCCCAGAAGCCAATGGTGATGGAGATAGAACCTGTCGAAAACACTTCCTGTAGAGAGGCACAGCACCCCTGTTGAGGGATGGGGCCACCCATCCATCTCAAACTTTATAACACAGAAATGTTCCTGTCTAAAGAAAAGACAAAGATGAAAAATGGAACAGAGACTGAAAGAAAAACATCCAGAGACCTTCCCACCTAGGAATCCATCCCATCAACAGATACCAAAACTTTATACTATTGCTGATGATAAGAAGCACTTGCTGACAGGAGTCTAATATGGCTGTTCCTTGAAAGGTTCTACAAGCACCTTACCAATAGAGATGCAGATAATCACAGCCAACCATCATACTGAGCCCAGGGATCCCAAAGGAAGAGCTAGGAGAAGGACTGAGGAAGCTGAAGAGGATTGTAACCCCATAAGAAGAACAATATCTACTATCTGGACCACCATGATCTCCCAGAAACTAAACCACCAACCGAAGAGTAAAAATTGAGGGAGCCAGGACTCCAGATACATATGTAGCAAAAGATGGCCTTATCTGACATCAATGGGAGTGGAGGGAGGATTGATGCCCTAGCACACGATACTAGAGAGCCAAGGCCAGAGTGGTTGAACGGATGAAGTTGCACCCTCACAGAGACAAATGGGGGAAAGGGAAAATAAGATAGTGGAGTTGTGGATGGGTAACTGGGAAGGGAGAGATCAATTGAAAAGTAAACCAATAAAGTGATTAGTAAAAATATAAATAAATTTCATTGCATTCAAATAGTCAATTTTTCTAAGTATTAACTTTACATTTTGTAAATTTATTGTTTTCTTTTCTGTGTATGAGTGTTTTGCCTGAGTGTATGCCCATGCACCACATGAGTGGCTAGTGCATATGAGGAGGTAAGAACCTCCACATGGGTGCTAAGAATCAAACCAGAGTCTTTTTCAAGAGCAGCAAATGCTTGCAATCAGTGAAGCAACTCCTCGGTCTCAACAGTTTTCCAGATATTTATCAAAAGAAGCTCTATTGGTTAATGTGTTATAGAAGAAATAAAATTATAAAAGTAATTATCATCCCAATATACAAACCAGATGTGATGCACTTACTTTACAAAGCTCATTAATGTTCTTTGATAAGGTTTAGTATTACTAATCAAAAATTTTAAAACTTCTTGTTATGGTTTACTACTGGTAGAGTAATACTATTCCCTCATAAAACATACAAATATAAATGTGTTTGGTCAAGTAAATGAAATAAGAATTTTAAAATATCTTCAATAGCTGTCAAATGTAATAATGCAGGCCTGTATCTCAACACTTGAAAGGCAGAGCTAACTATAAGTCTGTGTAACTGAAAAAGTAACTCCAATGTCATGAAAGGCTACTCAGACAGGAGGAAGGAAGATGTGTGTGTGTGTGTGTGTGTGTGTGTGTGTGTGTGTGTGTGAGAGAGAGAGAGAGAGAGAGAGAGAGAGAGAGAGAGAGAAACAGAGAGAAACAGAGACAGAGTCAGAGACAGAGATTCAGAGACAGAGATACATGCATTCAGAGATAAAGATGGAGGCAGACATAAACACAGACAGAATGAATAAGTCAGAAATACCTCCAGTGCTCAAGTTGTAGTAAATATCATTTTAAAAGAAAAAAATCCCTTAGTTTTTACATTATTTGAAATGATCACTTTTTGTTTTTTGTTTTTTCATTTGTGTTTATGAACCCTTGTTTTCCTTAACTATATTCTGTCTATAAAGCTAATACCCACTCCAAGAGCATCAGAATATATATATATATATATATATATATATATATATACATTCTAAAATGAAGAGACATTCAAAACTAGATTTTTAAATAAAACCAAGTCAATTATTTAAAGGTGTTCCACTATTGTCTCTGCATCATGCAACTGAAATGAGGTAGAACATAAGGCCAGATTTTCAACTTGGATTCTTCTCATTCCTATTTCTAGAGCTCTGACTCACTATCTTGGAGTCAAATATAGACTATAGAGAAATAGATTTGTATCAAGGATACTTTCCTTCCCCAGCTCTTACAGCTTTTGAGAGAGAGAAAGCATAAATCACAGAAATACAATGACTGTGTTTCTGGTTATTAGTGAAAAGCCACTATGATTTAGTAGATTCCTAATGCAGATTTGGTGCCTAACATTAGAGGAATCAGTCTGTTACTTGGGAGTTGTTGTTGTTTGGTTGGTTTTTTGTTTGTTTGTTTGTTTGTTTGTTTTACTGTTCTTTTGTTTTTGTTTTGTTTTATGTTTTTGTTTATGTTTTCTTTTTCTTTTTCTAGACAGCATTTCTCTGTATAGCCTTGGCTTACCTAGAATTCACTCTATAGTCCAGGCTGGGCTTAGCCTCTCAGACTCAACACCCCCCCCCCCGCCGCTTCTTACAGAGTGCTGGGGTTAAGGTTTGTTCTAACACTAATACATGGTTCTCCAGTTTTAATTTTAACTAGAAGATAAGGATGAACTGCATGGAACTGGATACCCTCACTGAGTCTTATAATTTGAGGTAGCAGGAATTGATCTCTGATTTTAGAGAACTACGTGGGGGATATTTTAGCTTCCTATCTTGATGTTATGACAGTTACTGAGGTGGCTGTCTCTTAAGTCAGCTGTTCAAATTGTGTCCTGACTTCAAGACAATATTGTCATTAAGATCCACTCAAAAATTATATATAGGGTTGCCCTCTAGCCTGTGGTGTCCAACTCATAAGAAGGGATTAGTTTACCTGAATTTTTTTCTTTCTAAGCATGTTTCTGGCATTGATCAACAGTATGGATGCTTGCAGAGACTATCAAGTATATAACCAAATTACTCACATGGAGTTTCTTTAAAAATATTGAATATGTTTTTATCTTTGTGTATTTATTAGTAGACATTGAACAATAAGCACACATCACGATTTATCTCCTCAGATGAATTTATTATCTATTATCAAAACAAACCAGTCCTCCATCAGGGTAGCTTTAAGCAATAAGATTGAGGTACAGCTTAACTAAATACAACTGCCTCCATTTATTCTTAAAAGCTTTCCAACTCTCTGCAGAGATTTTGGGGAAAACATGGACATTAACCAACATTCAATTTTACTTGGACAGACTTCAGATCTTTATTGGATATTAGCCATAGAACCCAAGTCTTGTCCCATAGCCCATTCCTCTTTAAAAGGTTTGAATAGAAATCTTTAAAAGGTTTGAATAGATTGTATTTGGAGAAACTGAAAATTATATGAACTTAAAGAATTAAGACCTTTCAGGCTACAGGAAGCACTTGAATCTAGCAGAGCCTGATGTGAAATCCTTATACAATACCTCTATTCTCTTTATTAGAAGTAAATTAAGTCAAGCTCATACTTAATGGCATGGTATACCTTACACAAATACATGTAAACCAAGAGACACTCTCATTTGAGTTCCTCTACAACATTCACTGAGAGAGGAAAAACTACCATTCAGATGTTAACTTTCAGCTCTTTTTGGCATTATATGTAAAAAATATTCCTCTGGCTTTGGTAAAACAGAAGCTAAGAACAGAGAAAGAGTGCATGCAGATTCTTGTTTGAAAGGGGTTGCTTTTCATGTTCATGCAATTGTGACCTAATGTCTAACATGAAATTATATAATTATTTGGTTACCAGTCAGGTATTTTCCTTAATTATTTGACATTGAACAGAAAAGTACAGCAACGTGACATACAACCTTTCTTTAATTTTTTTATTCTATATTCTTTGTTTACATTCCAAAGGCTTTCCCCTTTCCCAGTTCCCCTCCACCATATGTCCCATAAGTCCTCTCCCCCCAACAATCCCCAATCACCCCCCCACACCAATTCTCTGTTCTGGAGGAGAGTGACATACAACTTTTATAATGCTGCTTTATTATACCTAAAAGAGAATAAATTTACCCCTATTCATGAATTTAGTGTTTCACATTCTTCATCTTTCATGTTTAAAGCTTCAGTAGAAGATAAAATCTCATTACTTGCATATAGAAGAAACATGCTGTCTTGCATTTTACTGCTATACTTTTGTTAACTCATGTATAATTTTTGGGTTCTTCATGTCAGCTAGTAAAATTATTTTGAAACCCAAACCTTAGGTCACTATAGAAAACATTGAATTTGCAGAATGATCACCCAAGCTTTGCCTGATTAACCTACTATCACTGCTTTTCCATGGATTAAAATATTTTATTTTTCTTTTGAGAATTTCACATATTACATTTTGATACTATGTATCACTCTCCCCCAAATCCTCCCAGATACATCCCCTTTCTAACCTATCTTTGTTTTTTCATTTTTCCATAAACTTATCAAGTCAATAGTGTGTTTTCCATAAACTCTTGGAAGTAAACAACCACTTTCAGATTGAATTTAAATCCTGTTATATAACAGTACTCCTGTAGGGGTGGCATGAACAAACATCTACTAACCCAAAGTAGAACTGTGGTAACCTAATGAGTTTTGTTGTGGTTACTAAGCAGAATATGTATGAAGGGTTACTGATAGGAATATAAGTGACTCAAAGACAGTTGCATCACTAAAAGCTTACCCTAGCATTGGTGACAGCAAATCAGAGCTATAAACTTGGAGTTCATTGCATAATCTAAAGTGCAGGCATCTTGCAAATTGAAGAGTTTACTTTCCCAGTGATTTGGTTAGGCTAAGCCTTTCCAATTTGCTCAGATATCTGGTACCCTTTTAATGTCAAGAAGTAAATATTGATAGAAATATATAACTCAAAATATCACTATGGAAATACTTTGGCATGAGGCAATAAATAAAATTATATTTGACTAAACTTTTTTGTGAATATTTGAATTTGTTGTAATCAGTGTATCAAATGTAATAAATAAAAATAATATAAAATGCAAAAATATTTAGATACATGAATTATATTGGTGGCACTGAACTTGGAATGGATGAGGAGAGTTTGCTCTGAGGCACTTTAAAGAAAGTTCTGTTTTGTTGACAGATGATTGACAAACAGTAAAGTATATCATTTCCAATGCACTGTATTTTGTGTTTTGAAAAATCCAGGTTGTCTGTCAATTTTACTTTGAAGATCAAGTACAGTGCTATAGGCCATTGATGGTTTATAGAGAAAGACTCCTTCCCCAGGATCTGTTGTTGGTCAGGTGGAAACTATGATGATTCCAAGTCAGGAGGAAAGTTATCAGGAAGATCTTCATGCAGGTGAATGTAATTCTTGCTGGAAATCCAAGTTCTGAGGCTTTCCTGAAAGCCCATGAAGTCTCATTCTCACTACCCACTCCACACAGCTCCACCCCTTGGAATTTTTCTCTTTGTTTCTCTTCATACTTGAACTCAATTTGCTCTCTGGAAGGAGGCATGCCACAAGAAACATCCTGCCTCTACACTGACGGTATGTGTGTTTATCCATTCTTAAATGTTTCCTTGACATGTGCCACACGAGCCTGTTACCAACATGCTATCTACTTGGATGGATCTTACCACACAAATGATGGATAGGTCTGAGTCTTCAAATTGCTTAATTTCTTTGCTCAGTATTCCTTCAGAGACTGAATGTACTATCAGTCAGAGACTTTAAATCACTTCATGTTATATACTGCCTTCTACACTATATTTGGCAACCATTTATAAATTAAGTTCATCAAGTACTTTACTTCTCTTTAGATACTGAATTATCCGTGTATCAAATTGCTCATAATTCATCTTTCACAGCATTGGGACATCCTTCCTCTGCTTTGGTGACAATCAATTACATTTACAATGCAGGTACTGGAGGCAGTTGGTTGGAGTTGGATACAGTCTGATAATGTTTCTTGCAAATGGAAGAATCTGTTGTCTTGCTTTGTGGATTAGCTAACTCTCATCTTGACTGTTCAAAACACAAGAAGAGTTTGCCATCTTAAATTCAGGGATAGAGAAGACCTATTGCATCAGGTAACATGTAAAACACAGCAAAAGCATGACATGATCAACTTGTACAATACTAAGCATGATCTATCTGTACAATAAATACTGACCAATGTGCATATTATAGAAAACTCTAAAAATATTTGATTCTCAATAAATATGTAAATATGTGTAAGCACTGTACATATGTATTTATGTGTGTGAGATAATAAGGCACTATTTTTACTATCAAATATTGGAAGATTAAAGATCTTCGTAACATTGTGAAACTTCAAAATGTGAGAGTTAAGGATATTATATGGCAAGGTCTCAGAAATTTGCGGTACTTATAAAGCCTTACAGCTAAGAAAGTCCCATATCTGTTAATATTTTGAAGTTTTTCATATGTATAAGAATTTCTGAAAATGTCTGGCACAAAACAGAGTAATAGCAAAATATTGACACAAATATAGGTAAGTGATGAAAATAATTGGTTTCATTTTCACGCAAGCATGTAAGTTTCCAACCTTTTCTTTATCATTGTCTAGAAAATACCACAGGAGCTCTGTGTGAGCAAAGAAGTTCTGGTCGGCACTCCTGAGCAGTGTGAAAAGACAGACACATTTTTATGAAAAGAGATTCAGACTGTCACTGTCAAACCTGTATGTTTACTCCTCTTATAGTGAGCTTGGGAAAGTTAAGAAAAAAGGCATGTTATGAGAATCAAATCAGAAATTGTCAAAAATTGTCCAAACAGCATTTTTAAAAATTATATTTCAAATGGATATGTGAGCAAAACTTTATAACTAATACATAAAATGCAGCATTTTTTAAAGAGAATATTTGTTATCTCCCACAGCACACTTTCAATAATTTTAATCATGGAATTAATAATTGGAATTATAGGAAATGGATTCATGACCCTGGTTCACTGTATGGAGTGGGTTAAGAAAAAGAAAATGTCATTAGTTAATCAAATCCTCAGTGCTTTGGCAATCTCCAGAATTTTTCATCTCAGTTTATTGCTTATAACTTTAGTCACCTCCTTTTCATATGCTGAATTACCTATGACTTCAAATACAATTCATGCCATGAATAATGTTTGGATTATAGCGAACCATTTCAGCATCTGGCTTGCTACATGCCTCAGTGTCCTTTATTTTCTCAAGATTTCCAATTTTTCTAATAGTCTTTTTCTTTATCTAAAGTGGAGAGTTGAAAAAGTAGTTTCACTTACAATGCTGGTGTCATTGGTCCATCTGATTTTAAATATTTTACTACTGAACTTGGAAATTAACAAATGTATAAATGAATATCAAAGAAACATATCATGCAGCTTCAGCTCTCATTATTTTTCAAAGTGTCACAGGCAGGTGTTAAACCTTCACATTATTTTCCTTTCAGTCCCCTTTGTTTTGTCCCTGTTAACTTTACTCCTGTCCATCTTGTCCCTGTGGACACATCACAAGAGGATGCAGCAGCATGTTCAAGGATGGTCAGATGCCAGAACCATGGCCCACTTCAAAGCATTGCAATCTGTGATTGCATTTTTCCTGCTATATACCATTTTTATCCTGTCTGTCTTAGTACAAATTTGGAAATATGAATTAGTGATGAAAAATCTTTTCATTGTATTTTGCCAGGTGGTATATGTAGCTTTTCCATCATTCCATTCATATATTCTGATGCTAGGTGACATGAAGCTGAGACAGGCCTGTCTCTCTGTATTGTGGTGGCTGAAATGTAGGCCAAATTATGTAGAAACTTTAGATCTCTAAAACACTATATATTATGTTCTATATTCTAGACAAACTTAACCAATACAAATGTCTTGTATTTTTTATTGTTAAATTAAATACCCTATTATTTGACTGTATGAATTGGATTTCTGTTTGCAATAATCACTAATTAAAGCTATTACTCATTTATCTTGTTGTGAACAAGGTTATTTCTATATATATATATCACAAAATGACCTCATTGTTTCTGACAATGATCCAACATAGAGCCACTTACAGAGAGTATCAAGGCAAAAAATAAAATACTTGCATAGTTTTCATAATAAAAACAATTGAGTTTGCTTCTGTTATATCTATTATTTAAGATTTACTGAAAAGAACACATCATGAGATCTCTTTTCTGAAGTATTTATTATTTTTGGCTTTATAACAAATCACTCCCCAGAAAAGGTAGCTTTAAGCAACAAGATTGAGGTAAATTTTAATTTAAATACAACTGCCTCTTTTGTTTATATATTTATAAACTTAAAATCTCCCTGTGATTACTTTGGGAAAAAATGGAAACTAACTAACTTTGAAGTTCACTTGGGCATTGTCGAGATTCATATCTTCACTGAGTTTTGGCCAGAGAAGTTACACCTTATCTCATAGTACATACCTTTACAAAGGGTCCGGATAGAAAAATGATCATATTTAGAGAAATGGAAATTTAGATAAATTTAATAACTTGAGACCTTTCCCCCCTACAGGAACACAAGAAAACAAGCACTGCCAGGAATGAAATCCCCATACCATAGTTTGTTCTCATTATTAGAAGTGAATTAAGTCAAGCTCACATTCAAAGTCATTGCATGGGTTACACAAATAAATGGAACGCAAGAGGCACTATCATTACAGATTGTCTACTACACTCACTGAGATAGAAAGGCTACCAGTCAGATGTTGATTTTCAGGACCTTTTGACATTATATATAAAAATATTCCACTGGTTTTTGTCAAACAGAATCTAAAGACAAAGAAACCAAGTACATGAAGATTTTTGTTTGAAAGATGTTACCTATCATGCTCAGGAAATTGTGATCCACTATATAACATGAAATTTTATCACCAATATGTTATTAGTCATGTGTTAAGGCTCTTTCCCTTAAGTATTTGACTAACCTCAAACAGAAAAAGTATAGCACTGTGACATACCATGATTTCAAAGCTGGCTTATTATTCCTAAAACAGAACAAATTTACCCTATTCATGAATTTCATGTTTTTATTTCTTCATCTTCCAAGGTTTCCCTTGAAGCTAGTAGTGTTGCTTACTGGCCTGCAGAAGAAGCAAATTATCTTTCACTGTCCTGCTGTATTTTTTTTGCAAATTCATGAGTAATTTTTCAGTTTTTCATGTCAGCTAGTAAAATTTTGAAACCCAGTACCTAGATAAAAATAGAAAAATTGAAATTTTCAGGAGGATTGCAATCATCTGAGATTTGCCTAAGAAACCAGCTGTCAATGAAGTACCATGTTTTAAAATGATTTTATTAGTTCTTTAGAATTGCATATATTATATTTTGGTACATTTTACTCTGCTCCCCAAGTCTTCCCAGATCCACCCATTTTCATACTTAACTTTGTGTCATAATTTTTCCATAAATCTAACAATTCCATATTATGTTCCTCATAAACTCTTGGCAGTATCCAACCAATTTCTGATTGGATTTAAATACTGTGTTGTGAAAATACTCCTGTGGAAACATGAACAAGCATCTACTCTCCCATATTTTAAACTGGTGACAGATCAAATTCCTAAAGTTAAACTTGGGAACCTAATGAGTTTTATTGGGTTAGCATTGGAAATATGGATGAAGGTTAACTAATAGAAACTTAAGTAATGCAAATATAGATCTAAATACATCACTAAAACTAACCCTAGCATGAGTCATAAGAGCTAAAACTTGGAATGCATTGCATTAGCTTCAGGACACATTGGTCAACAAGCTGAAGGGTTTCCTTTCCAGGTGAGTCAGTCGTACTAAGCCTTTGCCAATTGTCTCAGCTTGTCAGAGAGTCTTTTAATATCATAAAATAAATATTCATTGAAATATATACATCAAATTATTTTTGCCAGCATAATTAGTATTTTGCATGGAAAAATAAAATTGTAGTTGATTAAAATTTTGGTAAAATTTGAATTTTGTGTAATCAATCCATTAAGTGCTCATAAATTAAATTTTAAATGTTATATAATTCATTATAGAGAAATGAGATATATTAACACTAGCTATGGAACAGGTGAGAGTACATTGCTCTGAGGCACTTACTTTTAATGAATGTTCTGGTATATTGACAGATGATTGACAAACAGAAAAGTGTATCATTTCCAATGCAGGGTATTCTGGATTTTGAAAAAAAATATCTGACTTTCAATTTTATTTTGTAGATAAAATGTAAGAATAATGCTGCATGTCATTCTTGTTTAGAAAGACTCTCTTGCCAGGATCTCTTTTTGGTCAACTGAAAACTATGATGATTTCAAGTCAGAATGAAAGTTATTAAGAAGAGCTCTTTGCAGGTAAGTTTAATTCTTGCTGGAAAACCAAGTCCTGAGGCTTTCCTGAACGCTTATAAAGTTCATCTATCAGTATCCATTCCACAGTGCTCCACCCCTTGCCCTGTTTCTGTTTGTTTCTCTTCATACTTGAGCTCATTTTGTTACCTGGAAGGAGGCAAGCAAAAGGAAACATCCTTCCTCTACACTCAAGGTATGTGTGTATTTCCATTCTTAGATATTTCCTTGATATATGCCACACCAGCCTGTTACTAACATACTATTGACATGGATGTTTCTTGCCATGCAAATGGTAAATAATTTGGAGTGTTTTTAAAATATTTAATTGTTTTTATTTATATGAGTATACTGTAATTGTCTTCAGACACACACCCAGATGAGTGCATCAGATCACATTACAGATAGTTTTGAGCTACTATGTGGTTGCTGGGCATTGAACTCAGGACCTCTGGAAGAGCAGTTAGTACTTTTAACCACTAAACCATCTCTCTAGCCCCTAATTCGGAGTCAATAAATTATTTACTTTCTTTGGTCAGTATTCCTTCAGAGAGTGAATGTACTATTATGAAAGATTCTAAATCACTTCATGTTGTTTGCTGGCATCAACTATACATTTGGAAACCATTTCTAAATTTAGTTCAAGAAGTTCTTTACTTCTCTTTAGGTACTGAATTTTCAGTATATCAAATTGCTCATTCTTCAGCTTTCCCAGCATCTATGACATCCTTCATCTGCTTTGATGGCAGTTACATTTACAATGCAGTTACTGGAGGCAGTTTATGGGAACTGGATACAGTCTGATGGTGTTTCTTGCTAATGGAATAATCTGTTGTACTAGTCAAAGATGAAGCCGGAAATAAGGAGTTGTCTTGCTTTGCATATTAGCTAACCCTCATCTTGACGGGTCAAAGCACAATAAGAATTTTCCAACTTAATTTCAGGAATAGAGAAGACTTTTAAAACAGGTAACATGAAAGCATATTAAAAGCATGATCTGACCAACTTGTATCATACTAAGCATGATCTATCTGTACAAAAATTATTGACCAATGTGTATACATTATAGAAAATTTTAAAAAAGATTTAAATATCAATAAATATGTTATTATGTGTAAGCATTGTACAAATGTATTTGTGCATGTGAGATATGGTAATATTGCATTTACTACTTAATATGGAAGATTAAAGATCTGCATGAAATTGTCAAACAGAGTTAAGAACCTCATATTGCAAGATCTCTGATATTTGCAGTAATAAAAGCCTTACAGCTAAGAAAGTCTCATATCTGTTAATATTTTGTTGTTTTTCATAGGTTTAAGAATTCCTAAAAGTGTCTTGCACAGAACACAGTCATAATAAAATACATAGATTGATACAAATATAGGTAAGTGATGAAAATAATTGGTTTTATTTTCATGAAAGCCTGTAAGTTTCCAACTTTTTTTTTATCATTGCCCAGAAAATACTACAGGAGTTGTGTGTGAGCAAAGAAGTTCTGATCTGGCACTCCTGAGCTGTGTAAGAAGACACATTTTCATGGAAAGAGATATAGACTCTGTCACTGTGAAACCTGTATGTTTGCTTCTCTTTTAGTGGCTATGGGAGAGTTAAGAAAAAAGCATGTTATGAGAATCAAATCAGAAATTGTTAAAAATTAGCAAGCAGCATTTTTTAAAAATTGTATTTCAAATGGATATGTGGGCAAAACTTTATAACTAATATATAAAATGCAGCATTATTTAAAGACATTTATTATCTCCCACAGCACACTTTCAATCATTTTAATCATGGAATTAATAATTGGAATTTTAGGAAATGTGTTCATGACCCTGGTTCACTGTATGGACTGGGTTAAGAGAAATAAAATGTCATTAGTTAATCAAATCCTCAGTGCTTTGGCAATTTCCAGAATTTTTCAACTCTGTTTATTGCTTATTAGTGTAGTCATTTCCTTTTCATATCCTGATTTTTCTCTGACTTCAAATATGATGCAAGTCATGAATAATGTTTGGCTTATACTCAGCCATTTCAGCATCTGGCTTGCTACATGCCTCAGTGTCCTTTATTTTCTCAAGATATCCAATTTTTCTAATTCTCTTTTTCTCTATCTAAAGTGGAGAGTTGAAAAAGTAGTTCCACTTACAATGTTGGTGTCATTGGTCCTCCTGATTTTAAATATTTTACTAATGAACTTGGAAATTAACTTATGTATGAATGAATATCAAAGAAACATATCATGCAACTTCAGTTCTCATTACTATGCAAAGTGTCACAGACAGGTGTTAAGCATTCATATTATTTTCCTGTCTGTCCCTTATGTTTTGTCCCTGTCAACTTTTCTCCTGCTCATCTTCTCTCTGTGGACACATCACAAGAACATGCAGCAGCATGTTCAAGGATGCACAGATGCCAGAACTATGGCCCACTTCAAAGCAGTACAAATTGTGATTGCATTTTTCCTGCTATATACCATTTTTATCCTGTCTGTCTTAGTACAAATTTGGAAATATGAATTAGTGATGAAAAAATCTTTCATTGTATTTTGTCAGGTAGTATATGTAGCTTTTCCATCATTCCATTCATATATTGTAATGGTAGGTGACTTGAAGCTGAGACAGGCCTGTCTCTCTGTATTGTGGTGGCTGAAATGTAGGCCAAATTATGTAGAAACTTTAAATCTCTAAAACAGTATATAGATCATGTTCTATATTCTAGACAAAAATTAATGAATGTGTATGTCTTTTGTACTTTTTACTTCATTAAATACCCCTTTGACTGTATGAATTTTATTTCTCTTTGCAATTATCAATGAATAAAGTTATTACTAATTTAGCTAGTTTTGTACAACGTTATTTCATAATACATATATCAAAAAGTACCTCATTACAACCCAGTAAATCATAAATATATCAAACTTTTACAAATTTTCTATCAACCATCAATCATGAAACTTTTGACTTATGGACTATACATGTTTTAATATCTACAAGAATTTATGATAAAAGCATATAATTGAAACCATATAATATAAAATATGTGAATAAAACTTTAAAGATGTAATGTGTATTATAATATAGTATTATAAACAAGTGAGAATTAAGGCAGTTTATTAAAAGCAAAGCTCAATTTGTAATTATTTTTCCAATTCTTTGGAGACATGAGGCTGCTCTGTTGAGTTATATACATATTTAATTAGTTTCACAATAATCCATTTTTAAATACTTGCTTGATTATTATGACAATGTAATTTACATTTCTGGGTACAATGTATGTTAGTTTAGGTAACATAGTATAATCTATTTATTATACTGCATAATTAGAAGAAATAAATATGTTCTGATCTGCCCTTAGCTCTCCACCTAATCCCACAACACCTACAGGAAGCTAGACTATTGGGTCCTCTAACATGCCCAGGATCATAGGTGAGGAGGCCCCAATATCCACTCCAATACCAGGAGTAACTGGAACCACAGGAGATTCAGAGATGTGAGAATCACTGCCTTGCCAGTTGCAAGGGGTCCTTCTGTTTTGAGCCAGTGCCCTGAGTAGACCTTCAGCACTAGCTGCTACCAAATTCCACAATTCACAGTGGAAACTCGACTCCCAGATGCTCTAATACACCCAGAATCATAGGATCATAGGCTCACAGTATCTCAGGAACTTGGTCACCCCAGTATTTCAGGACACCAGAGGACTCCCAAGATCTCTTACACTCAGAATCTCAGAATCAAAGGATCACAGAGACTGATGGACTCTGAGGAGTTCTGACACAACCAAGATAACAGGAGGGACAGGCTCCAGACAGAGACAATGAGTACAGGTTACACTAGCGATAACAAGATGGTGGGAAGCAAGCACAAACACATAAACAACAGAAACCAAGGTTACTTGGTATCATCAGAATCCAGAATTACAACCATACCAAGTCCTAGATAGCCCATCACACTGGAAAAGTAAGATTCAGATTTAAAATCACTTCTCATGATGATGCTAGAATACTTCAAGAAGGACATAAATAATTCCTTTAAAGAAAATCAGGAAAACACAGGTAAACAGGAAGAAGCACTTAAAGAGGACACACACACACACACACACACACAAAAAAAAAAAAAAAAAACCCTTAAAGAATTACAAGAAAACACAACAAAATAGATGAACAACACCATCTGGGATCTAAAAATGGAAGAAGAAACTTTAAAGGAATCACAAAGGGAAACTATTCCCAGGATAGAAAAGCTAGGTCAGGAATCACAGATGCAAGCATCACAAACAGAATAAGAGAGATAGAAGAGAGAATCTCAGGTGCAGAAGATACCATAGAAAATACTGAAAAAACAGTCAAAGAAAATGAAAAATGCAAAAAGCTTGTAAGCCAAAACATCCAGGAAATACAGGACACAATGAGAAGGCCAAACATAAGGAAAATAGGCATAGAAGAGAGCAAAGATTCCAAACCTTTTTTTCTCATATTTTTTTTTATTTTCTATATTTTTTGTTTACATTCCAAAGGCTTTCCCCTTTCCCTGTTCCCCCCTCACTATATGTACCATAAGTCCTCTTCCCTTCGCCCATTCCCCAATCCCCCCCCCCCCAATTTCTCTGTTCTGATACTCTCCTACAAAACTGGATCCAGTCTTTTCAGGACCAGAGTCCTTTCCTTCCTTCTTCTTGGGAATCTTTTGATTTGCTAATTGTGCTTTGAGTATTCAGAGTTTTTGGGCTCATTAATATCCACTTATCAGTGATTGCATTTCATGTATATTCTTTTGTGATTGGGTTAACTCACTTAGGATGATATTTTCCAGATCCAACCATTTGCCTACAAATTGCATGAATTCATTAGTTTTAATTGCTGAGTAGTATTCCATTGTATAAATATACCACATTTTCTGTATCCATTCTTCCTTTGAGGGACATCTGGGCTCCTTCCAACTTCTGGCTATTATAAATAAGGCTGCTATGAACATAGTTGAGCATGTATCTTTATTGTATGCAGGGGATTCTGATGGGTATATGCCCAAGAGTGGTATGACAGGGTCCTCTGGAAGTGTTGTGCCCAATTTTCTGAGGAACTGCTAGACTGATTTCCAGAGCTGTTGTACCATCTTGCAATCCCACCAACAGTGTAGGAGTGTTCTTTTTTCTCCACATCCTCACCAACACCTGTTGTCCCTTGAGTTTTTAATCTTAGCCATTCTGACTGGTGTGAGGTAGAATCTCAGGGTTGTTTTCATTTGCATTTCCCTGATGACTAATGATGGTGAACATCTCTTAAGGTGCTTCTCAGCCACCCGAATTTCTTCTGGTGAAAATTCTTTGTTTAGCTCTGTACCCCATTTTTTGATAGGGTTATTTGGTTCTTTGAGGTCTAACTTCTTGAGTTCTTTGTATATATTGGATATTAGCCCTCTGTCAGATGTGGGGTTGGTGAAGATCTTTTCCCAATTTGTTGGTGGCTGTTTTGTCCTTCTGACGGTGTCCTTTGCCTTACAGAAACTTTGTAATTTTATGAGGTCCCATTTGTCAATTCTTGATCTTAGAAGGATCAGCAAATATCTTCAACAAAATTATAGAAGAAAACTTCCCTAACCTAAAGAAAGAGAGGCGGATGGGAGAGGAACTATGGGAACTATGGTGGGTGGGAACTGGGAAAGGGGAAAGCCTTTGGAATGTAAACATAGAATATAGAAAATAAAAAAAAAAGAAAGAGAGGCCCATAAATATAAAAGAAGCCTACAGAACTCCAAATATATAGATTGAACCAGAAAAGTAATTCCTCCTGTCACATAATAATAAAAACACAAAATGCAAAAAACAAAGAACATGAAAAGCAATAAGCTTATATACCCAGGAGTGATATAGCTGGGACCTCCGCTAGTGCTATGTTCATTTTTCAGAGGAATCAACAAAATGATTTCCAGAGTGGTTGTACCATCTTGCAATTCAACCAGCAATGAAGAAGTGTTCTGATCCCTCTACAGGCTCATCAGCTCCTGCTGTCAAGTGACTTTTTGATCTTAGCCATTCTGAATGTTGTGAGGTGGAATCTCAAAGTTGTTTTGATTTGGATTTCCCTGATGACTTAGGATGTTGAACATTTCTTTAGGTGTTTATCATCCATTTGGCATTCCTCAGTTGAGAATTGTTTGATTAGCTCTGTAATCTATTTTAATACGGTTATTTGGTTCTCTGGAGTCTAACTTCTTGAGTGGATAATTGCCCTCTATTGGATGTAGGGTGAGTAAAGATCATTTCTCAGTTTGATGGTTGCTGTTTTGTCCTATTGCCAGTGTCATTTGCCTTACAGAAGCTTTGTAATTTTATGAAGTCCCCTTTGTCAGTTCTTGATCTTAGAGCAAAGCTATTGGTTCAGGAAAATTTCCCCTCTGCCCTGGGGCTTGAGACTCTTCTGCAATTTGTCTCCTATTAGTTTCAGTGTGTTTGATCTTATGTGGAGGTCCTTAATCTGCATGGACTTGTGCTTTGTATAAGGAGATAAGAATGGATCGATTGCATTCTTCTGCATGCTAATATTCAGATGAACCAGCACTATTTGTTGAAAAGGGTTTTTTCCCCACTGGATAGTTTTAGCTCCTTTGGCAAAGATTAAGTGACCATGGGTGCGTAGGTTCATTTCTAGGTCTTCAATTTTATTCCCTTGATCTTCCTGTCTCTGTACCAATACCATGCAGTTTTTATCAGTATTACTCTGTAGTACAGCTTGAGGTCAAGGATGCTGATTCCCCCATAAGTTCTTTTATTTTTTAGAATAATTTAGCTATCCTGGGTTTTTTGTTATTCCAGATGAATTTGAGAATTGCTCTTTCTAACTCAATGAAGAATTGAATTGGGATTTTGATGGGGATTGCACTGAATCTGTAGATTACTTTTGACAAATTGGCCAGTTTTACTATATTAATCCTGCCAATCATGAGCATGGGAGATCTTTCCATCTTCTGAGGTCTTTGATTTTTTTCTTCAAAGACTTGATGTTCTCGTCATAAAGATCTTTCACTTCTTTGGTTAATGTCACACTAAGATACTTTATATTGTTTGTGACTATTGTTAAGGGTGTTGTTTCCCTAATTTCTTTCTCAGCCTGTTTATCCTTTCAGTATATTAAGGCCACTGATTGTTTGAAGTAATTTTATATCTGGCCACATTGCTGAAGTTGTTTATCAGCTGTAGGAATTCTCTGGTGAAGTCACTAAAGTATACTATCATTTCAACTGCAAATAATGATAGTTTGACTACTTTCTTTCCAATTTGTATCACTTTGACCTACTTTTGTCTAATTGCTCTAGCTAGAACTTCTAGAACTATATTGAATAGATATGGAGAGCGAGGAAAACCTTGTCTTGTCCCTGCTTTTAGTTGGGATTGCTTCAAGTTTCTGTTCATTTAAGTTGATGTTGGCTACTGATATGCTGTATATTGGTTATACTATGTTTAGGTATGGGCCTGGAGTTCCTGATACATCTGAGTCTTTTAACCTGATGGGATGCTAAATATTACAAATGCTATTTCAGCATCTGATGAAATGACTATGTGGTGTTTTTCTTGGAGTTTGTTTATGTAGTGGGTTACATTGATGGATTTCTGTTTATTAAACAATCCCAGCATCCCAGGGATGAATCCCACTTGATTGTGGTGAATGATGTGTTCTTGGGTTTGGTTGGCAACAATTTTATTGAATATTTTTGTGTCAATATTCATCATGAAAAATTGTCTGAAGTTCTCTTTCTTGTTGGATATTTGTGTGATTTTGGTATCAGCGTAATTGTGGATTCATCGAACTGGTTGAGTACTGTTTGTCCTATTTCAATTTGTGGACTAATTTGAAGAATATTGGTTATTAGGTCTTCATTGAATGTCTGATAAAATTCTGCACTAAAACCATCTGGTCCTGTACTGTTTTACTGTTTGTGAGACTTTCAATGACTACTTTTATTTCTTTATGAGTTATCTGACTGTTAAGATGTTTTATCTGATTGTGATTCAACTTTGATAATTAGTATCTGTCTAGAAAATTGTCCATTTCGTCCAGATTTTCCAGTTGTTTTTAGTATAGTTTTTGTAGTAGGATATGATAATTTTTGAATTTCCTCAGTTTCCATTGTTATAGTTCCCTTTTTATTTCTGATTTTGTTAATTTACATATTGGCACTGTGCTGTCTGTTTAGTCTAGCTAAGGGTTTATATATTTTGTTGATTTTCTCAAAGAACCAGCTCGTGGTTTTGTTGATTTGTTGTATAGTTCTTTTTGTTTCTACTTGGTTGATTCAGCCCTGAGTTTGATGATTTCCTACCATCTACTCCTCTTGGGTTTATTTGATTCTTTTTGTTCTAGAACTTTCAGGTGTCCTATTAAGCTGCTAGTGTATGCTCTCTCCAATTTCTTTTTGAAGACCCTCAGAGCTAGAAGTTTTTCTCTTAGCACCTCTTTCATTGTGTCCCATAAATTTGAGTATTTTGTGCCTTCATTGTCATTAAATACTAAGAAGTCTTTGATTTCTTTCCTTATTTCTTCCTTGACCAGGTTATCACTGAATAGAACATTGCTCAGCTTCCATGTGTATGTGGACTTTCTGCTGTTTCTGTTGCTATTGAAGACCAACCTTAATCCATAATGATGTAATAGGAGGCATTGGATTATTTTAATCTTCTTGTATTTGTTGAGGTCTTTTTTGTGACCTATTATATGGTCAGTTTTGGAGAAGTTACCATGAGGTGATGAGAAGAAGGTATATATTCTTTTGATTTAGTATCAAATGTTCTATGGATATTTATTAAATCCATATGGTCTATAATTTCTGATAATTTTACCATCTCTGTTTAGTTTGTGTTTCCCTAATATTTCCATAGATGAGAGTGTGGTGCCCCCAGATTTATTGTGTGAGGTGCAATAGGTGCTTTGAGTTTTATAAATGTGGGTTCTCTTGCATTTGGAGCATAGATGTTCAGAATTGAGAGTTCTTCTTGGTAGGTTTTTCCTTTGATGACTATGAAGTATCCTTTCTTATTGGTTTTGATTACCTTTGATTGGAAGTCGATTTTATCCAATATTAGAATTGCTATTCTAGCTTGTTTCTTGGGACCATTTGCTTAGAAAATTGTTTTCCATATCTTTATTCTGAGGTAGTGTTTCTCTTTGATACTGAGGTGCAGTTCCTGTTTACAACAAAATGCTGAGTCCTGTTTAAGTATCCAGCCTGTTAGTCTGTGTCTTTTTATTGGGGAATATATTCTATTGATGTTAAGAGATATTAAGTGATATAGTGATTGTTGCTTCCTGTTATTTTTTATATAATTTTTATGTTTATGTACTTATCTTCTTTTGAGCTTGTTGAAAGATTACTTTCTTGCTTTTTCTAGGGTGTAGTTTCCCTCCTTGTGTTGGTGTTTTCCATCTATTATACTTTGTATGGCTGGCATTGTGGAAAGATATTGTGTAAATTTGGTTTTGTCATGGAAATTTCTCCATCTATTGTAATTGAGGGTTTTGCTGGGTATAGTAATCTGGACTGGTGTTTGTGTTTTCTCACCATCTGTATGAGATCTGCCCAGGATCTTCTAGCTTTAATTGTCTCTGGTGAGAAGTCTGCTGTAATTGTGATAGTTCTGACATTTTAGGTTACTTGACCTTTTCACCTTACTGCTTCTAATATTTTAATCTTTCTTTGTTTTGTGCATTTGGTGTTTTGATTACTATGTGACAGGAGGAATATTTTTCTGGTCTTGTCTATTTGGAATTCTGTAGGCTTCTTTTATGTTTATAGGCATCTCCTTCTTTAGGTTAGGAACGTTTTCTTCTATAATTTTTGTGAAGAAATTTACTGGCACTTTAAACTAGAATTCCTTGCTCTCTCATATACCTAAAATACTTAGGTTTGGTCTTCGCAATGTGTGTATATTTTTGGAATTTGTGTGTTTTGTTTTAGAAGCTTTTTGCATTTTGCATTTATTTTGACTGTCATGTCAATGTTTTCTATGATATCATCTGTACCTGATATTCTCTTTTCTATCTTTTATTCTGTTGTTGATGCTTGCATCTATGACTCCTGATTTCTTTCCTAGGTTTTCTCTCTCCAGAGTTGTTTCCTTTGTGATTTCTTTATTGTTTATACTTCTATTTTTAGATCCTGGATAGTTTTGTTCAGTTCCTTCACTTGTTTGTGTTTTCCTGTAACTCTTTAGGAGATTTTTGTGTTTCCTCTTTAAGTACTTCTACCTGTTTACCCATGTTCTCTGTATTTCTTTAAGGGATTTATTTATGTCCTTCTTGATGTATTCTATCAGCACCATGAGGTGTGACTTCAAACCTAAGTCTTGCTTTTTTGGTGTGTTGGGGTATCCAGGACTTGCTGTTGTGGAAGAACTGGGTTTGTATGATGCTATAAAGACATGTTTTCTGTTGGTAATGTTCTCAGGTTTGCCTTTTTATATCCGATTATCTTTGGTGTTAGCTGGTCTGGCTGTCTCTGACTGTGGCTTGTCCATTCTGCAAGCTTGTGTAACAGTACTCCTGGGAGACTAGTTCTCTCTGGGAGAAATTTAGGAATGCAAAGCTGTGGTACAGCCCAGCTAAGGGGTGCAGACAGAAACCAGAAGGATTCCGTCCCCCGCTGATCCTTGGTTCTTGTGTCTTGATGTCTCTGAGAATGTCCCTCTTGGGCCAGGAATTTGAAGAGAAGTGGTAGTCTTACCTGTGCATGCATGTGTGTAGGCACTTCTTGGAGATCCACTCCCTTGTGGCTGTGGTGGTATTTGTGTATGTAGCTCTGTGGCCCAGGATCAGCTCTGGGGACAGAGGGAAACCGGAAGACTCCTTTTCCAGGCTGCCCCTGGATTCTTGTGTCCAGAGAGTTTGGGGCAGGTTCCTCTTAGCAGCAGGAGTTGTCCTACCTGTACTCACAGGCGTGCCTGCACTCCTAGGAGCCTATTTTTCTTTCTGTGCCACGTGGGTACGGAGCCCTGTGGCAGAGGATAGTCTCGAGCTGTAGACAGAAAGCCAAAATTTAACATCTTTTACAAGCAGTTCTGAGAAGGGTTATATTGTTCTATTTGGTATGTTTTCTTTTCTAAGGTTTTTAATTATTATTCTAAAATTTTAAGGCTTCTTTTCCAGGTTTATAACATATGGACTAATATTATTCCCCCACAAAACAAGAAATATGCAAATATGAATGTGTTTGGCCAAGTAAGCAAAGTGATGATATCTAAAAGTCTTCAGTACCTGTCAGGTATGATAGCACATGGCTGTATGCCAACACATGATATGCAGAGGTAATGAAAAACTAGAATTCAAGGCCAACTTAGTGGAAGAGTGACCTCCATTTCACTTAAAGCTACTTAGAAAGACTCAGCATAAACCTAAATAATAATTAATATACAACAGTAATTATTTCTGTATGATATTATCTTCAACTGATTCCTGTACCCTTTCTTGAGACTTAAGATTAATGCTAAACAATAAAAGAAACTATTGCCTATATCAAGGTGAAATGGAATGATAAACTATAACTGATAAGATTAGTTTATTGAGGTATAAGACCCCATATGTTTCTTTTTATAATCAGTTTTTTTAAATTTTATTTTCTATATTCTTTATATTCCAAAGGCTTTCACCCTTTCCAGTTCCCACCCACCATACATCCCATAATTCCTCTCCCCCCCAACTATTCCCCAATCACCACCACCCCACACACCATTTCTCTGTTCTGGATCTACAAAACTGGATCCAATCTTTTCAGGCCCAGGGTCCTCTCCTTTCTTCTTCTTGGGAATCATTTGACTTGCTAATTGTGCCTTGAGTATTTAGGGCTTCTGGGCTCATTAATATCCACTTATCAGTGATTGCATTTCATGTGTATTCTTTTGTGATTGGGTTAACTCGCTTAGGATGATATTTTCCAGATCTAACCATTTGCCTACAAATTGCATGAATTCATTATTTTTAATTGCTGAGTAGTATTCCATTCTATATATATATATATATATATATATATATATATATATATATATACCACATTTTCTGTATCAATTCCTCCTTTGAGGGATATCTGGGCTCCTTCCAACTTCAGGCTATTATAAACAAGGCTGCTATGAACATAGTGGAGCATGAGTCTTTATTGTATACAGGGGAATCCTCTGGGTATATGCTCAGGAGTGGTATGCCAGGGTCCTCTGGAAATGACATGCCCAATTTTCTGAGGAACTGCCAAACTGATTTCCAGAGCGTTTTTACCATGTTGCAATCCCACCAACAGCCAGCACCTATTGTCGCTTGAGTTTTTAATCTTAGCCATTCTGACTGGTGTGAGGTGGAATCTCAGGGTTGCTTGGATTTGCATTTCCATGATGACTAATGATGTTGAACATCTCTTAAGGTATTTCTCGGCCATCTGAATTTCTTCTGGTGAAAATTCTTTGTTTAGTTCTGTACCCCATGTTATGATGTAACTATTTTCTGATACTTGCAATGTCAATGGCCTTAGGGAATTACAGACATAGTTCAGTATCAGAGTCTCTATATCCTGAAAATTATGCTCTATGCTTTCTAAAATATGTGAAAAGGTATGCACACATTGTCACTTTTTGAGATCTTTTATGTAGAGAATATTTTCATTGCATCCAGAAATTATAGGTAGTAACTCTGGTGGAGATTGTTCTGTTAAAGTAAGCTGGAATTTACTACAAATTAAATAGAATATATATTTTACAAATATTTTGCATAGTCCTCTTTACCTCATTTTGTTTATTTTTTATGTATCATAAACTGGTGGTGTTTATTTTTATACTCTAGTCTATGAAATAAAAATCAGAGGAATAATGATTATAAAATTAATAGAAGCATTGTAATTGTCCAAGAATAATAAATTCACATAAAGATGTAATTATGAAGGCAAGCAGAATTTTGTACTTCTGAATTTGATAGCTTCACAGGTCATAAATAAGTAGATAGAGTGTACTCTACTTACCATGAAAATGCTATTTCACAATATGTATGTGAATAGCAAGCAACATTTATAGAAGGATATTCTGTGATGTATCCGAGGAAATATGTTCGTCTCACTAATGACAAGACACTGTCAAAAGGACAAATCGGCAACCAGCAAATTGGGAAAAGATCTTCAGCAACCCCACATCTGACAGAGGGCTAATATTCAATGTATACAAAGAATTCAAGAAGTTAGACCCCAGAAAACCAAATAACCCTATCCAAAAATGGGGTACAGAGCTAAACAGAGACTTTTCACCTGAAGAAATTCGGATGGTTGAGAAACACCTTAAAAAATGTTCAACATCATTAGATTAGTCATTAGAGAAATGCAAATGAAAACAACCCTGAGATTCTACCTCACACCTGTCAGAATGGCTAGGATTAAAATCTCAGAAGACATCAGGTGTTGGCGAGGATGTGGAGAAAGAGGAACATTCCTCCACTGCTGGTGGGACTGCAAGCTGGTACAACCACTCTAGAAATCAGTCTGGCAATTCCTAAGAAAACTGGACATGATACTTCTGGAGGATCCAGCCATACCACTCCTGGGAATATACCCAGAAGACTCCCCAGCATGCAATAAGGATACATGCTCCACTATGTTCATAGCAGCCTTATTTATAACAGCCAGAAGCTGGAAAGAACCCAGATGTCCCTCAACAGAGGAATGGATACAAAAAAAATGTGGTATATATACACAATGGAATACTATTCAGCCATTAGAAACAGTGAATTCATGAAATTCTTAGAGAAATGGATGGAGCTGGAGAACATCATACTAAGTGAGGTAACCCAGTCTCAAAAGAATACCCATGGTATGCAGTCACTGATCAGTGGATATTAGCCTAGAATCTTGGGACACCAAAGGCACAATTCACATACTAAATGATGTCTCACAAGAAGAAAGGAATGGACACTAGTGCTGGAAAGGATCAAAGCATCAGTGTAGGGGAATAACAGAACAGGGAAGTGGGAAGGGGTGGATGAGGGAGCAGGGGGAGGGAAAAGGGCATGTGGGACCTTAGGGGGGTGGGGAAACAAAAAAAGGGAAATGAAATGTAAATATAGAATATATCCAATAAAAAATGAAAAAAAATGACAAACCAAAGAAATGATTTCACCCATGTCCAGCTTATTGAACCATTGAGTTTATTTGAGTTGTTTATGAAAAGATGGGTATGGGGTTAGTTACATACAGGAACATTGGTACCTCAAGATAGCTGCATCTGTAAGGATTCTATCCCAGCAACAATCAATTAGGAAAGATGCACGACTTGCAGGTATCTCAGAAGTAAAATATTCTCCTCTCCCCAGTGGTTGTTGTTGCTTAAATAACCTTGGATAATGACTTGTGCCTTGTGCATTGTAGGAGAATCCCTAACCTTGTAAATTCTTACTCTCCTGGTATTTTGAGTTTCTCTCATCTCTCTCAATGGAGCGACTTCAGTCTAAAGGGGACAACAAGATAATAGTTCTGCCAATTTGCCACAGGATTACACTCAGGTCTTCTTGTACTAGGCTCAACAGTCTAAATAAAAGGAGTTATTCATGTTGTAATCCACATCATGCCATGGAAACAGAGTTGTTTAAATAACCATGAGAGCAGATGGAAGAGACAGGATGAAGGATGGAGAGCAAGGGAGAGAGAGATAAAAAATAAATCAGAAATCCTCAAAACTGTCCACATTTCATTAATATTTTTTTTAAAAATTACCCTTAACTCTTAGCTTTGAAAAATATTACTGGAAATTATGACTTTTATTCTCTATGGTTTTCATTTGGCTTTATGAACCCTTGTTATCCTCAACTATATTCTACCTGTAAAGGTAAAACCCACTCCCAGAGTAACGTAATGCACATTTAATTTTGAAGAATGAAGAGATCTTTAAAACTAGATTTTCAAATAAGAGTCAGTTCAATTATTTAAAAATCCTTCAATACCGTCTTTGCATCATGGAATTGAAATGAGGTAGAATCTAAGGCCAGGTTGGAGAATTTGAATTTCAGGAACTATGAATTGATCTCTAATTTTAGAGAACAAAATGGAGATAATTTACCCTCCTGTTCAGAGTTTATGAGAATTAATGAGGTAGCTTTCTCTTAAGTCAGCTGTCCAAATTTTGTCCAGACTTCTTTAAGACAACAAAGTTATTAAGATTACAGCAAGTGTGTGTGTGTGTGTGTGTGTGTGTGTGTGTGTGTGTGTATTGCCCTCTAGACTATTGGGTCCACCTCATGAAAGAAGATTAGTTTACCTATATTCATTTTTTTCTGAGCATGATTCTGACATTGATTGAATGTAGAGCCACATGCAGAGAGTGTCAAGGCCATGAATAAAATACTTGCATAGTTTCCATAATAAAAACAATTGGTTTTGTTTCTGTTATATCTATAATTTAAGATTTACTGACAAGAATACATCATGAGCTCTCTTCTGAAAAATTTATTATTTTTGACTTTACAACAAATCACTCCCCAATAAAGGTAGCTTTAAGCAACAAGATTGAGGTAAAGCTTAATTTAATTACAACTGCCTTTCTTTTTTATTTATAAACTTAAAATCTCCCTGTGATTACTTTGGGAAAAAAATGGAAACTAACCAATTTTGAAGTTCACTTTGGCATTGTCAGGATTCAGATCTTCACTGAGTTTTGGCCTCACATAGCTCATACAGTTTCAAAGGGTCTGAATAAAAAAAATGATCATATTTAGAGATAGGGAAATTTAGATAAATTTGATGATTTGAGGCCTTTCCTCTATAGGAACTCAATAAAACAAGCACTTCCAGGAGTGAAATCCCTATACAATAATCTGTTCTCATTATTAGCAGTGAATTAAGTCAAGCTCACATTCAAAGTCATTGCATGGGTTACACAAATAACAAGTGCAAGCAAGCACTATCATTCCAGATAGTCTACTACACTCACTGAGATACAAAAACTACCACTCAGGTGTTGATTTTCATGTCTTTTTGAAATTATATATAAAAATATTCCCCAGTTTTTTCAAACAGAAGCCACAAACAAAAAAAAAACAGAGTACATGAATATTTTTGTTTGAAAGATGTTGCCTGTCAAGCTCATGTAATTGTTATCTACAGTATAACATGAAATTTTGTCATCATTAAGTTTCTAGTCATGTGTTAAATTTCTTTTCCTTAATTATTTGACTAACCTCAAGCAGAAAATGTAACACGGTGACATACTATGATTTCAATGCTGGCTCATTATTCCTAAAAGAGAACAAATTTGCGCTATTCATGAATTTCATGTTTTAATTTCTTTTATAGTCTTGATTATTGGCATGCAGAAGAAGCAAATTATCTTTCATTGTGCTGCTATATTTTTTGCAAATCCATGCATAATTTTTGGGTTTCTCATGTCAGCTAGTAAAATTGTGAAACCTAGTACCTAGGTCACAATAGAAAAATTAAAATTTTCAGGAGGATTGTAATCATCTGTCATTTGTCTAAGCAACCTGCTATCACCGAGGTACAATGTTTAAAAAAATCTTATTAGTTCTTGAGAATTTCATATATTTTGATACTTTTTTTTTCTTTATCGAAGTCTTCCCAGATCCTCCCATTTTCAGAACTATCTGACTTTGTGTCATCATTTTTCATAAACCTACCAATTCCATATTATGTTGTCTATAAACTCTTGGTAGTCTCCAACCACTTTCAGATTGTATTTAAGTACTATATTGTGAAAATACTCCTTTGGGGACATAAACAAGTGTCTACTCTCCCATATTTGGAACTGGTGACAGATCAAAGCCCTAAAGTTTAACCTGGGGACCTAATGAGTTTTGTTGTGTTACTAATGGAAATATGTATGAAGGGTAACTGATAAGATCATAAGTGACTCAAATGCAGATACATCCTGAAAACTTACCCTAGCATGCATCATAAGTGCTGGAAACTAAGCATGCATTGCATTACCTGCAGGACTCATTGGTCAACAAGTTGAAGGGTTTCCTTTGCAGGTGATTCAGTTCTACTAAACATTTTGCAATTGTCTCAGCTAATTAGAGTCTTTTAATATCATAAAATAAATATTGATTGAAATATATACATCAAATTATTATTACCAGCATACTTGTTTTACTGCGTGGAAAAATAAATAAAATTGTAGTTGATTAAAATTTTGGGAAAATTTGAATTTTGTGTAATCAAAATTGCAGTTGATTAAAATTTTGGGAAAATTTGAATTTTTTTAATCAATCCCTTAAGTGCACATAAATAAAAATTTAAATGATACATAATTCATTATAAATAAAAGAGATATATTAACTCTGGCTTTGGAGCAGGTGAGAGTCCATTGCTCTGAGGCACTTACTCTTAAAGAAAGTTCTGGTATATGGACCAATGATTGACAAACAGTAAAGTATATAATTTCCAACGCAGAGTATTCTGGGTTTTGAAAAAAAATATCTGACTTTTAATTTTATTTTGTAAATGAAATGTAAGAATAATGCTGCATGTCATTCTTGTTTAGAAAGCTTCTCTGGCCAGGATCTGTTGTTGGTCAGGTGAAAACTACAATGATTCCAAGTCAGAATGAAAGTTATTAAGAAGAGCTCTTTGCAGGTGAGTTTAATTCTTGCTGGAAATTCAAGTCCTGAGGCTCTCTTGAAAGCCCATATAGTCTCTGTATTAGTAGCCATTCTACAGTGCTCCACCCCTTGCCCTGTTTCTGTTTGTTTCTCTTCATACTTGAGCTCATTTTGCTACCTGGAAGGAGGTAAGCAACAGGAAATGTACTGCCTCTGCACTGAAGGTATGTATGTATTTCCATTCTTAGATGTTTCCTTGATATGTGCCATACCAGCCTGTTAACAGCATACTATTGATATGGATGGTTCTTACCATGCAAATTGTAAATACTTCAGAGTTTTTAAAACAATATTTATTTATTTTTATTTATATGAGTACACTGTAGCTCTCTTCAGACATACACCCAGAAGAGTGTATCAGATCCCATTAAAAATAGTTGTGAGCCACTATGTGGTTGCTGGAAATTGAACTCAGGACCTTTAGAAGAGCAGTTAGTGCTCATAACTGCTGAGCCTTCTCTCTAGCCCCTAATTTGGAGTCATCAAATTATTTACCTTCTTTGCTCAGTATTCCTTCAGGGACTGAGTGTACTATTGTCAAAGATTCTAAATCACTTCATGTTGTTTGCTGCCTTCAACTCTATATTTGGAAACCATTTCTAAATTTAGTTCATGAAGTCCTTTATTTCTCCTTAGGTATTGAATTAACAAATTGCTCATTCTTCATCTTTCCTAGTATCTGTGATATCCTTCATTTGCTTTGTTGGCAACCAGTTACATTTACAGTGCAGATACTGGAGACAATTGATTGGAGTTAGATACAGTCAGATTGTGTTTCTTGCTAATAGAAGAATCTATTGTACCAGTCAAAGGAGAAGCCAGAAATGAGGAGTTCTCTCTTGCTTTGTGTATTAGCTTAGCCTCATCTTGACTGGTCAAAGCACAAGAAGAATTTTCCAAGTTAACTTCAGGGATAGAGAAGACCTATTACATGAGGTAACATGAAAGCATAGCAAAAGCTTGACCTGACCAACTTGTAAAATACTGAGCATGATCTTTCTATACAACAAATATTGACCAATGTGCAAACATTATAGAAAAACTTAAAAAATATTTAAATCTCCATAAATATGTAATTATGTGTAAGTATTATACATATGTACTTATGCATGTGAGATTATAAGGCAATATTATATTTACTACTTAACATTGAAAGAGTGAAGATCCACATGACATTGTCAAACAGATCAGAATGTGAGAGTTAACAACCTCTTATGGTGGGGCTGGAGAGATGGCTCGGTGGTTAAGAGCACTGACAGCTCTTCAAAAGATCCTGAGTTCAAATCCCAGCAACAACATGATGGCTAACAACCATCTGTAATGAGATCTGACACCATCTTCTGGTGTGTCTGAAGACAGCTACAGTGTACTTACAAAGAAAAAAAAAAGAACCTCATATGGCAAGGTCTCTGAATTTTGCAATAATTAGAGTCTTACAGCTAAGTCCCATATCTGTTAATACTTTGTTGTTTTTCATAGGTTTGAGAATTTATAAAAGTGTCTATCACAGAATACAGTCATAACAAAATATATAGATTGACACAAATATAGGTAAGTGATGAAAATAATTGGTTTCATTTTCACCCAAGCATGTGAGTTTCCAACCTTTCCTTTACCATTGTCCAGAAAAATGCTACAGGAGCTGTGTGTAAGCAAAGACGTTCTGGTCTAGCACTACTGAGCTGTGTGAGAAGACACATTCTCATGGAAAGAGATTCAGATTCTGTCCCTGTCAAACCTGCAGGTTTTCTCCTCTTTTAGTGGGTATGGGTGAGTTATGGAAAAAAATGCTATGAGATCAAATCAGAAATTGTCAAAAATTGTCTAAGCGGCATTTAAAAATTGTATTTTAAATGGATATGTGAGCAAAACTTTTTAACTAATATATAAAATGCAGCATTTTTTAAAGGAAACATTTGTTATCTTCCTCAGAACACTCGCAATCATTTTAGTCATGGAATTAATAATTGGAATTATAGGAAATGTTTTCATAGTCCTGGTGCACTCTATGGACTGTGTTAAGAGGCAGAAAATGTCATTAGTTAGTCAAATCCTCAGTGCTTTGGCAATCTCCAGAATTTTTCATCTCAGTGTATTGCTTGTAACTTTAGTCTTCTCCTTTTCTTATGCTGATTTACCTATGACTTCAAAGATGATACGGATCATGAATAATGTTTGGATTATAACCAACCATTTCAGCATATGGCTTGCTACATGTCTCGGTATCCTTTATTTTCTCAAGATATCCAAATTTTCTAACTCTCTTTTTCTTTATCTAAAGTGGAGAGTTGGAAAAGTAGTTTCACTTACAATGCAGATGTCACTTATCTTCCTGATTTTCATTATTTTACTAATGAACTTGGAAATTGACATATGTGTAAATGAATATCAAAGTAACATATCATGCAGCTTAACTTCTCATTACTATGCAAATTATCATATGCAGATGTTAATCCTTCATATTATTTTCCTGTCTGTCCCCTATGTTTTGTCCCTGTCAACTTTACTCCTGTCCATCTTGTCCCTGTGGACACATCAAAAGAGGATGCAGCAGCATGCTCAAGGATGCAGAGACACCAGAACCACAGCCCATTTCAAAGCATTACAATCTGTTATTGCATTTTTCCTGCTATATACCATTTTTATCCTGTCTGTCTTAGTACAAATTTGGAAATATGAATTAGAGAAGAAAAATCTTTTAACTATATTTTATCAGGTGGTATATATAGCTTTTCCATCGTTCCATACATATATTCTGATTTTCAGTGACATGAAACTGAGACAGGCCTGTCTCTCTGTATTGCAGTGGCTGAAATGTAGGCCAAGTTATATAGAAACTTTAGATCTCTAAAACACTATAGATTATGTTCTATATTCTAGACAAAATTAACCAATACAAATATCTTTTGTAATTTTTTACTGTTACATTAAATACCCTTGGATTTGACTGTATGAATTTGATTCCTTTTTGCGACTAACAATGATTAAAGCTATTACTAATTTAGCTAGTAATGAACAAGGTTATTTCTTAATATGCATATCAAAAAAGGAACACATTGTAACCCTCTAAATCCTAAATATATCAAAATTTTCCAAATTTTCTAACAATCATCATGCACGGAGCTTTTGACTTATGAACTATACAGTGTGTTTTAAAATCCATAGCAAACTGTGATAAAAGTATATAATGGTAACCATATAATATAAAATATGTGAATAAAATTTAGGGACATAATGTGTAGTTTGTAGAATTATAAACGAATGGGAATAAAGCTAATTTATTAAATATGGAGTTCAATTTGTAATATTTTGCCAATTCTTTAGAGACATGAGACTCCTGTGTTTGATATATATATATATATATATATATATATATACATATATATATATATATATATATATATTTCATTACCAACCATTCTAAAATACTTCCATGTTTACTAAGACAATGTAATTTACAATTCTAGGTGCAATGTATGTTTAGTTAGGGAACATAGCATAATCTATTTTATTTTAATGTATAATTATGAGAAATAAATGTGCCTTTTGTTTTGTGCCTTGTGTATTCTAGGAGTATTACTAACCTAGTAAATTTCTTACTCTCCTGGTATTTTGAGCTTATCTCATCCCTCTTGTGGGTGGCAGAATTCAATCTAAAGAGGATAACAAGACAATAAATCTGCCAATTTACCACAGGATTGGACTCAGCTGTTCCTAGACTAGGCTCAACAGACAAAATAAAAGGAGTTATTCATGTTGTAATTCCATATCATGCCATTTAACTGAGTTCTTAAAATGAGCATGATGGCAAATAGAAGAGACAGGATGATGTCAGGAACCATAATAAGACAAGTTGAATATTAGCGCATGATCTTCCAGAGATGGTCTGCTTTGAATTATTATATAATCAGCAACAGAATCACAGTTATTGAGTAAGGCCTTAAGAGAATTCACTTTCGGAAAGATTACTGCTATTAATATGCATTACTTTTATAATTAAACATATATACATATGTTTAATGATATATATATCAATAAATAATTATATATATGTATACACACACACACATATCACTAAGTAATAGTCCACCCTTTTGGAGCAGATCTCTGCAGATTCACGAATATGCACTGCCTTGTAGTGAAGCTATACAGACAAATTGGTGACTTCTTAAGTCTTAATGATGATCCTCTAAGAATTCCTAAAATTATATCAGCGATTATTAAGCTGTTTTTTAGTGAGACTGCTAATAGGTCCTTTTCTGATAGTCAGAACTGCAATGAGAATTCTGGCAGTCTCCCAAATGTCACCAGTTATTTGCACTTAGATAGTAAACAGACTTTCTCCTACTCAGAGCACATTCCAAGAGCTTGTAAAACAATTAACCAAAGGTCATAAAAGGGAACTAATGATTTATTATAGGTGCTAGGACAGAAGATAAAATATTGACTGTATAGATAAAATATTGTCTATATAAAACTTCACTAATAACTTAATTCTGGTTTTAAACCTTCAGTAAAACTGTAGAGCGTTGACAGGTGATTGATGTTTAGCCAGATAATTACTCCTGATGACTATGCATGTGACCATTCTCTGTTGTGAACTTCTATTTCAATTCATGATTTGATTTTTTTTTTGAGTGTGTGATCTTGTAATGAACTTTTTAACATGAGATCATATATTCTGATAGATGTATAAGGACAAAGAGATGAGAAAGAAGAGAAGCTTGTTTTATTTTGCTTTTATCCTTTCCCAGCTTAGAGAAGAATTTTTCCTTTTCCCTGCTTAGGATCTGTCTGCTTTTCCCTTTAGATAGTTTTCATCTTTACATCTTAGTAATAAATGCTATAATCACTTATCTAAGTGTCTTTTTCTTGCTGAGACTTCTGTCTAGCAGACTGAAAGAGCAGTGCAGTTACTGCTGAGATAGAACATATGCCACATTGCTTAATTGGCCTTGCTCTTGGGTTAATCAGTTGTTAATTACCCAAGTCAAGAGCCTTTTACCCTCAGAAAGAGCAAGAAAGTTTTTAGAATTTTATTTAGAAGTTATCATCAGCAATTCAGTACAATTAGAAAACTGGAATGTTCTGAGACCCTCAGACTTTAAAGCCATCACCAGAGTCCTACTCTGTGCCATCACCATTACCCTGCCCAGGCCATAAGGGTACTGGCAGGATGACAGGATTGAGGAAGAAGAAGAAGAAGAAGAAGAAGAAGAAGAAGAAGAAGAAGAAGAAGAAGAAGAAGAAGAAGAAGAAGAAGAAGAAGAGAAGGAGGAGGAGGAGGAGGAGGAGGAAGAGAGAGAGAGAGAGAGAGAGAGAGAGAGAGAGAGAGAGAGAGAGAAACTCCAGAACTCCATGACCTCTCTCTTCCAAGAGGGGAGGGGTGCCGAAGCTATTTTGAGGCCAGGTGGAATTTTCCAACAGTCCTTAATTGACCTCTTTACAAGGTCCATAGCAAAAATTATATTTAGGGTTTCCCCATGACAGGGAATTAAGTTACCCATATTCTTATGTTACTAAACATGTTTCTGACGTGGTCAAATGTAGAGCCTTTTGTACAGAGCATTGAGGCCATAAGTAAAATACTTAAAGTTTATAAAATAAAAGCGATTTGCTTTGTTTTATTTTTATGTATTATTTAATGTTTACTGATAAAAACATATCATAAGTGCTCTCTTCTGAAGTACTTCCTTTTTATGTATTTAAAACACACCACTCCCCCAACAGGGTAGCTTTAAGCAACAAAACTGAATTTTGTGTAATCGGTGCTTCAAGTGGTTATAAATACAAATTAAATTAATGTACATGTAATTATAGATAAAACAGGTACATTAACACTGGATTTGGAGTAGGTCAATCCATTTTGCTCTGAGGTAGTTACTTTTAAGAAACAGTTCTGTTGTATTGACAGATAATTGACAAACAGTAAAGAGTATCACTTCTAATGCACTGCATTCTTGATTTTGAAAATTCCAAGATGACTTTTAATTTTATTTTATAGACAAAATGCTAGACTAATGCTATGTGCCATTCTCAGCTTGTATAGAAAAACTATCTCCCCAGGATCTGTTGTTGGTCAGGTGGAAACTATGAAGATTCCAAGTCAGAATAAAAGTTATCAGGAAAAACTCTATGCAGGTGATTGTAATTTTGGCTGAAAATCCAAGTTCTGAGGCTTTCCTGAAAGCCCATGGAGTCTCACTATCAGTACTCATTCCACTCAGCTCCACCCCTTTTCTCATTTCTATTTGTTTCTCTTCATACTTGAGCTCATTTTGCTACTGGGAAGAGGCAAGCCACAGGGAATATCCTGCCTCTACACTGAAGGTATGTGTGTTTTTCCATTCTTATATGTTTTCCCTAATATGTCCCACACCAGTCTTTTATGCCTTCTTCATGGAACTTACCACCAAAAGATAAAGACTTCTGAGTCTTCAAGTTGTTTACTTTCTTTCCACAGTATTGCTTCAGGGAATGAATGTATTATTAGTCAGGGACTTTAAATCACTGCATATTGTTCTTTACCATCTACACTGTATTTGGCAACCAGCCCTTAATTTGTCAAATTATATTCTGTATTGCTCTCAACATACTGATTTATGACTGTATCAAAATATACTTTCTTCATGTTTTCCAGCATGTCTGACATTCTCCTTCTGCTTTGGTGACAATCAGTTATGTTTACAGTGCAGATACTGGAGGGACTTTAAAGGAGTGGTGGCAACAGTTTGATGGTGTTTGCTGATAGTAGACGAGTCTGTTGTACCATTCAAAATATGGGCCAGGATTAAGGAAGTGTTTTACTTTGTGGATGAGCTAATCTTTGTTGACTGTTCACAGTACAAGTAGAGTTTCCCCGTCTTACATTCTTTGATAGGGTAGTGCTATTACATCAGGTAACATGGAAAGCTCATAATAAACATGACTGACCAGCTTAGGCAATACTGAACATGATTGATCTATGTGCACAATAATATTGGCCAATGTACATACATTATAGAAAAATTTAACAATTAATTGAATCTCAATAAATACATGCAGGGAGCATTGTACATACGTGTATATGCATATGAGATAATGAGGAAATTTAGTTTTACTACTTAATATTGGAAGATTAAAGATTCTTATGACACTATTACAGAGATAAGAATATGAGAGATAAGAAAATCAAATGAAAAGGTCTCTGAAATTTTTTATAATTATAAAGCCTTATAGCTAATAGAGTCCCATACTTGTTTAAATTTTGTTCTTTTCATATACTTGATAATTTCTAAGTTTCTTCCACAGAAGAGAAAAAGTCACATGAAAATAGGTAGGTTGAAGCAAACACAGGTAAGTGATGAAACTCATGTGTTTTCATTTGCACAAAAACATGTAGTTTTCCAATCATTTCTTTATCATTTTCTAGAAAATACTACAGGAGCTGTGTGTGATCAAAGCACTTCTGGTCTGACTCTTCCGAGCTGTGGAACAAAATGCATTTTCCTGGAAAGAGCTTCAGACACCATCACTGTAATATCTCCATGTTTGTTCCTCTATTAGTGTGTGGGGGAGAGTTAAGCATAAATATTTTATGAGAATCAACACAGAAATCATTAAAAACCTTGAAAACTGCATGTTAAAAATTGTACTTCAAATGAATATGTTTGTAAATATTTAGAACTAATTTATAAAATGGAGCATCTTTTGAAGAAAATATTTGATATCTCCCAGAGCACACTTCTAATAATTTTATTAATTGAATTAATAATTGGAATTATAGGAAATGGATTCATAGCCTTGGTTCACTGCATAGATTGGGTTAAGAGAAAAAAGATGTCATTAGTTAATCAAATCCTTGCCACTTTGGCAACTTCCAGATTTTGTCTGCTTTGGTTTATGCTAGTAGGTTTGCTGATTACCTTACTGTATGTAGATTCAGCAACTACTAGAACAATGATACAATTCGCTAGTAATCTATGGACTATAGATAACCATTTCAGCATCTGGCTTGCTACTTGCCTCAGTGTCTTTTATTTTCTCAAGATAGCCAATTTTTCTAACTCTCCTTTTCTCTATCTAAAGTGGCGAGTTAACAAAGTAGTTTCAGTTACAATTCTGGTGTCTCTAGTCATCTTGTTGTTAAATATTTTACTAGCTAACTTGGAAATTAACATGTGTATAAATGAATATCTTCAAATAAACATATCACACAGTTTCTCTTCTTATTACTATGCAAATTGTGAAAGGCAAGTATTAAGCCTTCACATTATTTTCTTGTCTGTCCCCTTTGTTTTATGTCTCTCAAATTTTCTCCTGCTCATCTTCTCCCTATGGACACATCACAAGAAGATGCAGCAGAATATTCAAGGATTCAGAGATGCCAGCAAAATGGCCCACTTCAAAGCCTTGCAAACTGTGATTGTCTTTCTCCTACTATATTTCATTTTTATCCTGTCTCTGTTGCTACAACTTTGGAAACATGAATTAACAAAGAAGCCACATTTTCTTCTATTTTGTCATATTATATATATAGCTTTTCCGTCATTCCATTCATATGTCTTGATTCTGGGAGACAGGAAGCTGAGACAGACCTGTTGCTGTGTGTTGTGGTGGTTAAAATGCAGGCCAAATTATGTGGAGTAAAATCTTTGTGTTTTAAATATTCTTTGACTCTGACTGCAAGAATTTGATATTTTATTTGCAACAACCACTAATTAAAACTAGTATTAATTTAGCAAGTTGGTACAAGTTTATTTCTTAATACACATATCAAAAAGGACCTGTTTATATTCCACTAAAACATAAATATGTCAAAATTATATGAATTTCACATCAATCATTAATCATGGAAATTTTGAATTATGACCTATCATATGAGGTAATATCTATAACAACTGTGATAAAAGCAAATGATTGAAACCATATAATATAAAATATGTGAATAAAACAAGAGAAGAGATGTATAGTGTAATATAGAATTATAAAGCAATGGAAATACTTGTATTTTATTAAGTACAGAGCTTAATTTGTAATAATTTTTGCCATTTCTTTGGAGCCATTAGGCTGCTGTGTGTGAGTTGCTATATATTTGTTATTAGTTTCATTACCAAAAATTCTAACATACTTTCATAATTATTAAGACAATGTTGGGTCAGCACTCAGAGGGGTTCCCCACCTACCCCAGGTATAGAGATATCCCGAGTTTAAGATCTCTGGGGACCAGACCACCACCAGGCTGCTACCTGCGCACAGGACCTGGGCAGATCAGTGGTTCTTCTGTGCATCAGCCAGGTGTGGATCCTGTGTCCTGCAGGGTGGTCAGTACTTGGAGGGGCTCCCCACCACCATCTTTCCTCCCACTCGGACAGGACAAGTAGCCCCAGGTACTGAGATATGACGAGTTTAAGACCTCTAGGGACCAGACCATCGGGCTGCCTCCTGCGCACAAGACCTGGGCAGATTAGCTGTTGTTCTATGCACCAGCCAGGGATGGGTCTTGTGCCCTGCGGGGTGATCATCACTTGAAGGGGCTCTCTGCCACCATCTTTTCTTGCTGATAGAGCAGACAAGCAACACCAGATTCACAGAGACCACCTGAGTATAACATTGCTTGGGGCAAGAAACATCAGGGCTCCAACAACACCCAAGAGGAGGGCAGCAAATCATCAATATGTGCCAGGGGAAACCCAGTCATCCAGGGGTGTGGAAATAGCCTTACAGGCTCATAGAGGTTTCAAACCCCAGCCAGTGAGAACAGGACCAACTAACACCAGAGATAACCAGATGGCAAAAGGCAAATGTAGGAACACTACTAACAGAAATCAAGGCAATATGGCAGCATCTGAACCCAATTTTCCAACAACAGGAAGTCCTGGATACCCCAACAAACTATCCAAACAAGATTTGAATTTAAAATCACTTGTTACGATGCTGTTAGAGGAACACAAGAAGGACATGAATAAATCTCTTAAAGAAACACAGGAGAAAATGGATCAAAAGTTAGAAGCCCTTACAAGGGAAACACAAAAATCATTAAAAGAAATTCAGGAGAATATGGGTCAAAAGAGAAGCCAATAAGGAGGAAATGCAAAAATCACTTAAAGAAATACAGGAGAACTTGGGTCAACAGGCAGAAGTCATGAAAGAGGAAACACAAAAATCTCTTAAAGAATTACAGGAAAACACAAACAAGCAAGTCAAGGAACTGAGCAAAACCATCCAGGATATAAAAACAGAAGTAGAAACAACTAAGAAATTGCAAAGGGAGACAACTTTGGAAATAGAAAACCTTGGGAAGAAATCAGGTGCCATAGATGTAAACATCAACAACAAAATACAGGAGATAGAAAACAGAATCTCAGATGACAAAGATATCATAGAAACCATGGACATAACAGTCAAAGAAAATGCAAAATGCAAAAAGCTTGTAACCCAAAATATCCAGTAAATCCAGGACAAAATGAGAAGGCCAAACCTAAGGATTATATGTATAGATGAGAGTGAAGATTTACAACTTAAATGGCCAGCAAATATCTTCAATAAAATTATGGAAGAAAACACCCCTAACCTAAAGAGAGAGATGCCCACAAATATACAAGAAGCCTACAGAACTCCCAACAGACTGGACCAGAACAGAAATACCTCCTGTCACATAATAATCAAAACTGCATATGTACTAAACAAAGAAAGAATATTAAAGGCAGTGAGAGAAAAAGGCCAAGTAATAAATAAAGGAAGACCTATCAGAACTACACAAGATTTCGCATCAGATACCGTGAAAGCTAGAAGATCCTGGGCAGATCTCAAGCAGACTGGAAGAGAACAAAAATGGCAGCCAATACTACATTACCCAGCAAAACTCTCAATCACCACAGATGGAGAAACGAAGATATTCCATGACCAAACAAAATTTACACAATATCTTTCCACAAACCCAGACCTACAAAGGATAATAGGGGGAAAACACCAATACAAGGAGGGAAACTACACCCTGGAAAGAGCAATATAGTAATCTTCTTTCATCAAACCCCAAAGAAGGTAACCTATCAAATATAAAACTTAACATCAAAAATGACAGAAATTAATAATCGCTATTCCTTAATATCTCTTAACATCAATGAACTCAATTCCCCAATAAAAAGACATAGATTAACAGACTGGATACATAAACAGGACCCTACATTTTGCTGTATACAGGAAAGACACCTCAGTGTCAAAGACAAACACTACCTTAGAGTAAAAGGCGGGAAAGCAATTTTTCAAGCAAATAGACTCAGGAAAAAACTGGAGTAGCCATTCTAATATCAGATAAAATTGATTTTCAACCTAACGTCATCAAAAGAGACATGGAAGGCCACTTCCTGCTCGTCAAAGGAAAAAATCCACAAAGAAGAAGTCTCAATTCTGAACATCTATGCTCCAAATGCAAGGGCTCCCTCATTTGTAAAAGAAACTTTCCTAAAGCTCAAAGCACACATTGCATCTAACACAATAATTGTGGGTGAATTCAACACTCCACACTCCTCAATGGACCAATCAGGAAAACAGAAACTAAACAGGGATACAGTGAAACTAACTGACGCTTTGGACCAATTGGATTTAACAGATATGTATACAACATTTCATCCTAAAGCAAAAGAATATACCTTATTCTTAGCCCCTCATGGTACCTTATCCAAAATCGACCATATAATTGGTCATGAGACATACCTCAACAAATATAAGATCAAAATAATCCCATGCCTCCTATCAGATAACTATGGTGTAAAAGAGGACTTCAATAGCACCGAAAACAACAGAAAGTCCACATACACATGGAAATTGAACAACACTCTACTCAAAGATATCTTGGTTAAGGAAGAAATAAAGAAAGAAATAAAAGACTTTTTAGAATTTAATGAAAATGAGGGCACAACTTACGCAAATCAATGGAACACAATGAAAGTAGTGCTAAGAGGAAAACTCATAGCCTGAGTGCCTCCAAAAAGAAACTGGAGAGAGTATACCCTAGCAGGTAAACAGCACATCTGAAAGCGCTGGAACAAAAAGAAGCTAATTCACCCAGGAGGAGTAGAAGACAGGATATCATCAAACTCAGGCTGAAATCAATCAAGTAGAAACAAAGAGAACCATACAAAGAATCAACAAAACTAGGAGCAGGTTCTTTGAGAAAATCAACAAGATAGATAAACCCTTAGCCAGACTAACCTAAGGGCACATAGACAGTATCCAAATTAACAAGATTATAAATGAAAAGGAGGATATAACAACAGAAACTGAGGAAATTCAAAAAAATCATCAGATCCTACTACAAAAGCCTATACTCAACACAACTGGAGAATCTGGAGGAAATGAACAATTTCCTGGACAGATACCAAATACCAAAATTAAATCAGGATCAAATAGATCACCTAAACAGTCCCATAACCCCTAAAGAAATAGAAGGAGTCATAGAAAGTCTTCCAACCAAAGAAAGTATGGGACCAGATGGTTTTAGTGCAGAATTCTATCAGACCTTCAAAGAAGACTAAACACCAATGTTCTTCAAACTATTCCAAAAAATAGAAACAGAAGGAACACTACCCAACTCGTTCTATGAAGCCACAATTACACTGATACCAAAACTACACAAAAATCCAACAATGAAAGAGAACTTTAGACCAATTTTCCTTATGAATACCGATGCAAAAATATACAATAACATTCTTGCCAACTGAATTAAGAGCACATCATAATGATCATCAACCATGATCAAGTAGGCTTTATCCCAGTGATACAGGCATGATTCAATATATTTAAACCCATCAATGCAATCCACTACATAAACAAACTCAAAGAAAAAAATATGATCATTTCATTAGATGCTGAAAATGCATCTGACAAAATTCAGCATCCTTTCATGCTAAAAGTCTTGGAAAGAACAGGAATTCAGGGCCCATACCTAAACATAGTAAAAACAATATACAGCAAACCAGTAGGCAACATCAAACTGAATGGAGAGAAACTTGAAGCAATCCCACTAAAATCAGGGACTGTACAACGCCGCCCCCTCTCTTTCTCCGTATCTTTTCAATATAGTACTTGAAGTTCTAGCTAGAGCAATTATATAACATAAGGAGGTCAAAGGGATACAAATTGGAAAGGAAAAAGTCAAACTCCCACTATTTGCAGTATACTTAAGTGACCCAAAAAACTCCACCAGAGAACTCCTACAGCTGATAAACAACTTCAACAAAGTGACTGGTTATAAAATCAACTCAAACAAATCAGTAGCCTTCCTATACTTAAAGGATAAGCAAGCTGAGAAAGATGTTAGGGAAATAACACCCTTCACAATAGTCACAAACAATATAACGTATCTTCGTGTGACTCTAACCAAACAAGTGAAAGATCTGTAAGACAGAAACTTCAAGTTTTTGAACAAAGAAATTGAAGAAGACCTCGGAAGATGATAAAATCTTCCATGTTCTTGGATTGGTAGGATTAATGTGCTAAAAATGGCCATCTTGCCAAAATCAATCTACAGATTCAATATAATCACCATCAAAATCCCAACTCAATTCTTCATAGACTTAAAAATAGCAATTCTCAAATTCATCTGGAATAACAACAAAACCCAGGATAGCTGAAACTATTCTCAACTGTAAAAGAACTTCTGGGGGAATCACTATCCCCGACCTCAAGCAGTACTACTGAGCAATTGTGTTAAACACGGCATGGTATTGGTACAGTGACAGGCAAGTAGATCAATGAAATAGAATTGAAGACCCGGAAATGAATCCACAGAATTATGGTCACTTGATCTTTGATAAAGAAGCTACAACCATCCAGTGGAAAAAAGATAACCTTTTCAACAAATGATGCTGGGTTCAACTAGAGGTCAGCATGCTGAAGACTGTGAATTGATCCACTCTTTTCTCCTCATACTAAGCTCAGCTCCAAGTGGATCAGGGACCTTCACATAAAACCTGACTCACTTAAACTAATATAAAAGAAACTGGGGAAGACCCTGGAGGACATGGGCACAGGGGAAATTTTCCTGAACAAAACACCAATAGCTTATGCTCTAAGATCAGGAATTGACAAATCGGACCTCATAAAATTACAAAGTTTCTGTAATGCAAAGGACAACATCAGAAGGACAAAACAGCAACCAACAAATTTGGAAAAGATCTTCATCAACCCAACATCTGACAGAGTGCTAATATCCAATATATACAAAGAAATGAAAAAGTTAGACCCCAGAGAAACAATAACCCTATTAAAAAGTGGGGAACAGAGCTAAACAAATAATTTTTAACTGAAGAAATTCAGATGGCTGAAAGCTCCTTAAGAAATGGTCAACATTGTTAGTCATTAGGGAAATGAAAATCAAAACAACCCTGAGATTTCACCTCACACCAGTCAGAATGGATAAGATTAAAAACTCAGGAGACAGCAGGTGTTGGTGAGGATGTGGAGAAACAGGAACACTCCTCCACTCTTGGTGGGATAGCAAGATGGTACAACCATTCTGGAAATCAGTCTGACAGTTCGTCAGAAAACTGGGCATGACACTTTCCAGAGGACCCTGTTATACTACTCCTGGGTATATACACAGGGGATTCCCGTGCATGGAACCAGGATACATCGTCCACTATGTTCATAGCAGACTTATTTATAATAGCCAGAAGCTTGAAGAACACAGATGTCTCTCAATGGAAGAATGGATACAGAAAATGTGGTATATTTTATACAATGGAATACTACTCAGCAATTAAAAACAATGAATTCATAAAAGTTTTAGGCAAATGGTTGGAACTAGAAACTATCATCCCAAGTAAGCTAACCCAATCATAAAAGAATACACTTGTCATGCAATCACTGATAAGTGGATATTAATTAGCCCAGAAGCTCTGAATACTTAAGACACAATTAGCATATCAAATAATTCCCAAGAAGAAGGAAGGAGAGGGCCCTGGTCCTGAAAAGGCTTGATCTCATTTTGTAGGGGAGTAACAAGACAGAGAAATGGTAGGGCGGTGATTGGGGAATGGGCAGAGGGAAGAGGACTTATGAGACATATGGTGAGGGGGGAAACTGGGAAATGGGGAAAGCAATTGGAATGTAAACAAAGAATATAGAAAACTAAAAAAAGACAATGTAATTTACATTTCTAGATGCCAAATATATTATTTTACTAAATGTATTATAATCTATTTTAATGTATAACTGAAAGAAGTACAAGATTATTATAGTTCTAAGTAATTAATTTGAAATTTTTACTTTTATATTTTAATATTACATATCAATATTATAATATGAAATATATCATTTATAACCCACACACAATCAATAGCAAATCTTCAAATGTGTACCTGATCTTATAATTTATTTTCAGTAGACTCTAAAATCCTATAAAATTAAACAAATTCATGAAATGGTTTCATAGAATTAGTTGTAGAATATGATACATATGCAATAGATCTTGGGGAGATACCCAGCATTTTATGCCTTTAAAGCTTCAGTATGATCTGTTTCTGAATTTTAGTAGGGATAAAAGGTTCTTTGTTCAGATATATTTTTATTCTTAAAATGTTTAAATTTCTGGGACAAATTTATAATATATTTACTCATATTTCCACAGAATATTCACTCATTCACTCAAACATGTATATACTTAGCATCCATTCATTGCACCGTTTAAATATATTTTAATGAAAAACGGAAGCCCTGAAATAAAGAAACTGAACATCTCTTACAAGCAGTTCCGCCAAGATAAGAACCTCCTATATTTCTGGGTCTTGTGGATTAAATTCATGGTAGAAAATATTTTGCAACTGAGGTACATCCCTAAGAGTAACCTTTAGGGTCTCTGTTTTCAATCCATCTGTGTTTTCACACATGAATACTGCTAGTTTTCAGATGATTGCTCCAGGATATGTCAGAACATAAGGATTCAGTAGAGGGCGAGAGTAACATTCTTCAGTAGAGGAAACAAATGACACAAATTCAGACAAAATACAAGGTATCCCTAGTTAGACTTGGGGGCAGATAAACATTGCATAGGCTATGTATTTTGTTGCTTAAAGCAAATATTTCTTCCTATCAAATGCAAAACATTTTCAAGATAAGATAGAAAAGTCACAGACTCCCTATTAATCTCAGTGTGTGTATGTAATATACCTATCAAAGACATTTAATGGGGAATATGGCTCTCAATTCTTTAATCTCTACAGTGAAGGAAAAAAATTAATAGTCTTTCCTCTATTCCTAATAAATGTACGATTTACAATCAACACCAGAAGATATATGGGAGTCTTGTAAACTAAGTTCTATGTACTTCAGTTATTGAGCTATAATTCCTAGAGGAATTATAGAGGTAGACCAATCTATGTTAAATTTCCTTTAAGGCCATGTGACTGGTGGGTAGAGAAGAGTTTGAATGATGACTCCACGATAGTGAAGAGTTGTAATGTTATAAATTCAGAGCCAAATTATCTTGAGCTCTTTTTATTTCTTTAGGTAGTCATTCAATATTGTCACTCTGTCTCTATCTCATAATTTTATTATTATCATACACATAATTTTTGAAATTGTTAATATAAATACCAGCTATGTATATATGTATATGTGTTTGTAATGATTTATAGAACAATTTTGTATTTGTAATCATGGCATTATTGTAGAAGGGTTTGTATTAGCCATTTTCTCGCTGCTTTAATTAGACATCGTGGCAATATTATAAAAAAAGAGATACTGATGAAGGAGATTTAACTTCTAGCGCACTGAGGAGGAAACTGAGAGGTCACATCTACTTCTGATAACACAAATCAGAGAGAGTAAATGGAATTAAGATGTGAACTCTCAAAACTTCTCCTCTGTGAGCTGCCCCTTCAGTGAGGCTATATCCCATCCCTCAGAAGTGCTACAGACTCGGGCAATTGTAATACCTAAGACTAGAGAACACTACTCATTCGAACCAACACATTTCCCTCTCCGACACCCATAGACTTATGGCCATATCAGAATGCAAAATGAATTTACTCCAACACACTTTCATCTTTAATATGTTAACTGTTGTTTAAAAGTACAAAGTACTTTCTAAGACTCAATGAAGATATACTCTATTAATTGTAGCCACTATAAAATCAAAAAGCAAATTGCATACTTCCAATATACAATGGTTCACAATAGACTCTTTCATTTCTAAAAGAGAGGAAGTCAGGATTAGTAGAGAAAATCAGGAAGAAAGCAAGTGTGAAACCAAATGTAAAGATACAGAATCCTAAAGCAGCATATCAAGCACATGGAACTTCAGTTTCGCTTTACCTTCCGCAACATTAATCTTTCTCTTGGAATGGTTTCCATTACCTGTGTGCAGCTCTCTCTAAAAGATACGGAAAAATAATAATAATGTAAAGAGACATAAAAATATATCTTCTAAATCACAATTCAGAACTAGAAATGAGCACTTATTGATTTTGCAAAGGACCTGCCTTGTGGTTTTAGTTCTCAATACTCAGGCTATAGCTTACAACCATCTGTAAAGCTGGTTCCTTAGTGTCCTCTCCCCCACTTCAACGTTTCAGCTCCAAGCTTTGAGAAATTAAAGAAATATCTGTCCTGAAATCTTCAGAATAATTGGAAACATCTGTGAGCTATTTCATATAAAATCTTCTTTATAGATTTGCATAAACTTGAGCTGGGAGGCATAAAGCATTGTCAACCATTCTCTTGTTGTTACTTCTCTGTAAAGCACTGAGAAAAAAATAATTGCATCAATACTGCCTCTTAAGACATTTGGTTTAATTATCTGAAATATTGCATGCACCCGCAGATTAGAAATTTTATGCCTAGGTTTTATTCTGTTTCTTAGGGTTTAGGACAAGAAAAATTGATCATGTTCTCTTGGTTAAAAATTCATGTTCAGCCTCAAGAAAGGAAGCTGAGTGTTGATTATACAGAGGGTCAAAACATATCACTCTCTCCACTCTTACCTACCTTTAGTATGATTTGTGTTTGGGCTGAGCTCAATGTTGGAAAGGCAGAAACACTCTCACCTTGCTCCATGTCTCTTGTCTGTGTATTAACTACAGTTTGTTCTCTGATAGCATTCTATGCTCTCCACCTACAGGAATCCTTTTAAGAATATTGTAATTCTCTGTTAAAAGCTTTCTGCTTACTTCTGGGAGCACTATGAATTATTTCTTTATATTTATTTTCACTGGTGCAAATGACACAGCACCTGTACCAGGTCAGAGGACAACTGGCAGATGTTAGTTTTCTCCTTCTACAATGTGTGACCCAAGGCTTAAAGGCTGTGCTCTCATTTCATTTTCTCCTTTTCTTTTGTTAGATAAATCTTTTATTTACATTTTAAATGATTTCCCCTTTCCTGGTCCCGCACTTCCAGAAAGTCCCATAAGCCATTCCCACTCCCCCTGTTCCCTAATCAACCCCCTCCTGCTTCCCTGTCCTGGTATTCCCCTACACTGCTGCACTGAGCCTTTTCCAGGACCAGGGACTTCTCTTTCCTTCTTCTTGTGCATCATTTGATATGTGAATTGTGTCGTGGGTATTCTGAGCTTCTGGGCTACCCAATCACAAAAGAGCACACATGGTATACACTCATTCTTTTGAAAGAATCATGAGGAAGCAGGTGTTTCGAGCCAGCAAGAGAAGGGTTCCAGGGGCTGGAGGAAAGATGTTAATCAAAGCATCTTCTATTAAAGGAAGTCTCCAGAGGCTCTCCTAAGGATCTTTTATTCCTGTTGAGGACAGCTTTTCTGGGTTTGGAGTATGCTCGTTTGAATTCCTGAAGTCAAGGAGCAGCCCATGTCTGATCTTTCACCTTGAGAAGACTGATAAGATGCTCAAAAATCCCTTGAAATGTGTAGAAGTTGACTTTTCTGTAACCAGAGCAAGAGAAGGAGCTATGCTGGGGTGTAACCCAATTGTCAAAGATGCTGAATCATCATCTGATCAAAACCTAGATCCCAGAGCAGTTTTTGTCACTTTTTTTACTCATTGTTTGTTGTAGTTTGGTAAGCTTAGGTGGAACTCAGGCCTCTTCATACCCACAAAGAGACCTGTCACCTGAGCTTCACTTCTAGTCCGCATGACCCAGCAAAATTAGCCTCCTCAGTACTGTAAGGAAGAGACCAAGACTGCTATGGTGACTGCTAGGAGATATACTTCCTTATTAGAGAACATTATGTCTGTGCTTGAATATGAGAACTGAATTAATAAGATTATTGAAAAGTCTTTTTTATCATTTTAGAGAATTTTTCAAAAGGTAACAAGGACTTTTTGAATTTTATATTTATAACAAATTCATAAATAATTGCTGCTAATATTAAATCCATTTCTCTGATGACTAAGGACTTTGAACATATTTTAGGGGAAAAAATTCATTTTTGCTTATATTTCCAGAGGGATACAGACCACAGATAGTTAAAAAGGCATGGCCCACCCTCAATGAAATGGTCTGTTCAGCAAGGCTTCCAAAGATTCGTCCATATTACCAAACAGTGCCACCAGCTACTAGAGAATATTCAAATACCTGAGCTCATGGGGACACTCCAATCACCAGAGAGACATTTGCATATTTTCTGTTGGTCATCTTTATTATTCTCTAATTCATTTTCTGTGATAATTAACATTGTTTTAATGAATATCTGTCATTTACCCAGTTAGAAACCTTATGGTTCTTGTTATGAGCTAGTCTTAGAGAAGAGATAGCTTAAGAAGTAGGAAGATCAGTGTTAAGTAAATACTAACTATCAACTGGCTGCCTAGTAGTATGGGTTTCACTCACTTCCTCACCTGCACCCCCCAAAAAAAAGAAAGAAGGAAAGAAAGAAACAAAGAAAGATGGAAAGCAAGTAAAAAGAAAGAGAGAAGAAAGAAAGAAAGAAAGAGAGAGAGAGAGAGAGAGAGAAGAAGGAAGGAAGGAAGGAAGGAAGGAAGGAAGGAAGGAAGGAAAGAAGGAAAGAAGGAAAGAAGGAAAGAAGGAAAGAAGAAAGGAAGGAAAGAAGGAAGGTAGAAATGAGATAGTAAGAAATCAAATTTTAAAAGAAAATAACAAGCAAGCAAGCAAACAAACAAACAAGCAAAAAATACTCAGGTTTGTTTGTATCTCCTTGTCATAAAGATCTTTACAAGAGACCATGCCTGCAGAAATAAGTAATGTTTTCTATTCCAAAGTTACTAGAGAGAAATAGAAAGTGACAGTTAACTAAGATCACTTAGGGGCCAAGACAGAAACCAAAGTTTTCCCAAATTTTTGTGGGAATTTTCACAGGATCTTTTTTTGAGCTTCAGAAATCTGTCCTTTTGGGTATCTGTTTATTATTTAGATTATGACACTCTAGTTTGCTTTCCAAGACCCTTGTCCACATTAAGTTTCTCAGGAAGCTGTGGATAGGCTTAGATGGACAGCTAGGAGGAGATGCAACTTTTGTTTAATTGTCACACATTTTTCTTTCTTTCCTTTCTCTCTCTCTCTCTCTCTCTCTCTCTCTCTCTCTCTTTCTTTCTTTTTTGTTTTTTTTTTTTTGAGACAGGGTTTCTCTGTGTAGTCCTGGCTGTCCTGGAACTCACTCTGTAGACCAGGCTGGCCTTGAACTCAGAAATCCACCTGCCTCTGCCTCCCAAGTGCTGGGATTACAGGCGTGCGCCACCACACCTGGCTGTCACACATTTTTCAATCCCTAGCATTTTAGGTATTAGTCATGCTGTTTGGATTTTAAAAATACATATTCATTACACACTTCTTATAGAAAAATTATAAGCAAAAATTAATAAAATTGTACCCCATTCTTACAGCCTAACTCTGCCAATAAGTCACTTTCCGACCTATGTTTATTTATGTATACCACACTAATAAGACAGTATTTGGATTTTCAACTTATATTTATACCTTTTACATATTTTATAAAATAATGTCAAGTCAATTTTTATGTAATTCTATGGTTATTTCTTATTTATTTATGGTTATGTATTATTACCATAAACTTTACATATAATTTAAAAATTGTATTCAGGAAAAATATTAAGACAATCTTTGTAATTCTAAAAGGGCTCACTGTTAACTGGTTTCTGTCTTCTCCAAATAGTTGAGTTCAATGTCCTGCTTGGGGCCAATGAGTTTTGTGGGAACATACACATTTGTCCCTTTGAGTGAGTTACATAACACTGAGAGTCTCAAGTTTCAAATAAAATTCTTGACAGAAACTGCAATGTAGTAATTATAAGAACACCACAAATTAAAAAAAAATCTAGTGTTTAACAAATATTCTCAATAAACATTCCAGTGAACATTGTCAAAGATATAAAATATAGAATACAATATCCTTCCTAAAGAGCTTAATCTCATATGGTGAAATTGGACTTGTATTTGTTAAAGAAAAGTGAAACCTTTCAGTGATTGATCATATGTAATAATTACATAAATTAATTATTATTTAAAATCAAGGTACCTTTCCATCCTATTGGGGCCAATAGAAACAATAGGACAAGACTAAGGGGAGGATGCAAAAGACCATTTTAAAGACTTGACTGATATTCAATTTTATTGATAGAAGCAGAGTTTAACATTAGCCAATGAAATGGAGACTCTTGCCTGTCAGAGTCCAACCTTGACATAGGATCAGAGTTCTCAACTGGAAGCAGGGATATCTGGAAGTTGCATAATAAGTACCCACCGACTACTTTGTGGGTACCAGGTGATGGGCAATTTTTCAAGGCTTAAAGTTTCTGTCCCTTCTCTCTCATTCTCTGCTCTCTTTCTCTCTCGCTTGCTCACAACTTGAAGCTGCATAAACTGCATTCTCTTGCTCACTCTGCTTTTCTCCTGTGTGATTTTCTTTTCTTGAACTCTCACACTCATACATACCTCTGTGCGCTCCCCTTTCACTCTCACACACACTATCCTCACACATCTCACACACACTCCCCTTTCACTCACACACACACACACTCTCCATACACACCTCACAGTCTCTCTTCACTCTTCTCATGCTCTTCTCTTGTTCTCTCTCTCACTATTCACTCATTCTCCACATTCACCTCACATACTCCTCATCACTCACTTTCTACATGCTCTCTAGAATTTTCCTTGCCCCCGTCTTTTATTGATATTCCAAAAGCAGATAGAGATAAGACAATGTATATTCATTGCAAATCAAATTAAAAAGAATAACCACATCCCACAAAGAATTATAATTGTTCCCCAAAATTTCAAGCTTTCCTATTCCCAGGTATGTAGGCAAAATAATAACAATTGCAAATATATCATTATTTAAACTTTTTAAACTTTTAAGTTATTTTACTTTAGAGCTCAAATCTCTGAGGTTAGCTGCTTCCATTTTCCTGTGACACTCTAATGATAAATGACATGGGCAAAGCTGCCAGGCAGTGACCAGAATCAAGTTAACCCGTAACTCAGAAGTTCTGCTAACTTTCTACTTATGCACATTATACAGAATGACTCTTCTAAGAGTCCCAGTGTTTTGACTTAGTTTTTCTAGTATGTAATTTTATGTATTCTATACTTGTTTATCCAGAAACCACTCTGAAATACTGTGCAAAACTTATTTTATAAATTCAATAGTTTTTCCTTTCTTGAGGTTCAAATGTTGGCTCTAACTCATTTTCTAATAATTTTGCCAAACTTTCTTTGCAATTCAAACATTAATCTGGAACTATCATTGTGCAGTTATTGCATTGTTTCTGAGATGAGAGCACACAGTATGCACCTGAGCCATTAAGACTGAACTATGCTGTGACCCATGCCTCAATTTTTACTTGTTTCAGAATCATTACATCAGGGAACTTCCAGTTTCACAGAATTTGCCAGAGGAGAATGAAAAAAGAAGAGTCAGATATAATAGAATAATTATGTACACCAAGGCCAACTGAAAAGCAGTCACACACAAATGAAATCAATACAGCCATTGTCCAGGGCTAAGGTCAGGAGAAATGGGGACATTTGTTCCAAAGAGCTGCATCTGGTAAATTGTGTTATTATTTATACATAAATCTGATTGGTTACTTAAGCTTTTTCTCACTTTTTTTATTAGATATATTATTTATTTACATTTCAAATGATTTCCCCTTTCCTGCATCCACCCTCCCAGAAAGTCCCATAAGCCCTCTTCCCTCCCCCTGTTTCCCAATCAATCACCTTCCTGATTCCCTGTCCTAGTATTTCCCTACACTGCTTCCCTGAGCCTTTCAAGGACCAGGGGCCTCTCCTTCTTTCTTCTTGTGCATCATTTGATATGTGAATTGTTTCTTGGGTATTCTGAGCTTCTAGACTAATATTCACTTATCAGTGAGTGCATACCCTGTGTGTTCTTTTGTGATTAGGTCACCTCACTCAGAATGACATTCTCCAGTTCCATCCATTGGCCTAAGAATTTCATGAATTCATTGCTTTTAATAGCTGAGTAGTATACCATAGTGTAAATATAACACATCTACACCTTTTTCTAAATTTTCTATGACTTTTTCTTGCTTTACCACAATGAATAAAACATTGAAAAATTGAAAACAATATTTATGAGATGACAGTATCACAGACGTTACCTCAAAACCAAGAACAATCAATTCGGTGAGAGGTAAGCATAATATTTACTCTCAGCTTTTGTTGACTTTCTAATAGAGAAGAAAATATTCCTACTCTAATTACTAAGAAAGTTGTAATATGTATTGTAGACATGATCAACATTTATTTTCCATTCTAGATTCTTTCATGAATCTTTGGAGGTTCACTTTTATATATTACTGTGCTTCATAATATTCAGTTTCTGTATTGGGACATCAATGACACATTAATCATAGCATTTGCCTTCTTGTAAACTAAACTGCTTCCTCTAAATTAGACGTGTTTTTTCCCTGATCTAGTTTGCATGTGACCTGCACTAATACCAGATTTGTCCCAAAGCTTCATTGATTTTTCATCTTAGAAGCTGTCATCATTATGAGTTTCTTTCCATCTTTATAGGTGAATCTGGCCCAAAATATCATTCGCCCTTTAAAAAAATAAAACAATACTTTGAACCTAAGTGTCTCCTTGAGAAAAGGAAAGAATTCAATTAGGGTTAAATTAGACAAAAGATAAATGAAAATACTTCAGAAACAGCTACTAGACATAACCATGAAGTCTGTGAATCACTTTAGCTGCTAGCTGTTGAACACCAGTGTTTCAAGATACAACTTTTAGAAACATGTTTTGTTTTGCTTATACCATCAGAACTCAAACTACTGCCTGTCATTTCCCTAAAGCAGGGAAATGAATCTAAAACACATACTGGTGCTCTTCCAAAGATAGCAATCTAAAAGGGTGATAGCAGCAGGCATTTGATCTTTTTCTTTAAGAACTTTTAGGCTGCAGGAGAAAAACATGTGACCAAAAGTGTTATGATTTTCCATTAGATTTTCATCAGTACCTATTACCAACTTGAGTAACAATACAGCAGGATCCAAGGATGAGTGATGGCAATGTAATTATCATGAGGAATGACAAACAGGACCAATCCTTATGTAAGTCATTGTTCAGGGAAACTGTTCAAAGGTATCTAAATTGTTCACATTGAGCACAGAAGCAGCCCATCTAGATTATACCCCATATTTGATGCATATTTTCCAGAAGAGTCAACCAAAGCCTGATTTGCATTTTGGTTTTGTCTTACACAGTATCCACTACTAAAGCACAATTTACATGTGTTTTTAATCACAGTCATTTGGCCAGAAGACTAGTGAGTACTGTGTCAAGGCTGGTAGCCAGCCTCACTTTTAGGTGCATAGAGAGTATACAGTTTGGAGATGGAAAGGTTAGCAGTGACTTAGCCATATGATCTGTGTTGGAATTTGTGCTAGCAGTTTGAGCACTAGCTCTGTGTGCCTATGAACTGAATGCTGCCTGTCCCATTCCATTTTATGTCATGGAGAGTTAATTCTACTTGTTAAAGCAAAGGATAGTTACTAAGTTAATGTTGTTTTCTGTACAGAAATTAAATTTTACTTTTAGCCTTTTGCAAACATTTTTTTCTAAGCCTGTAATCAGCTTTTCAAAACAATTATTCTCAGATACTCATCATTAGATAACTGGAGTTTTTGCTGCTTTTGTAGCCTACTAAAACTGCCTAGGCTGTTGAACATTACACACTCAAAAGTTTTTTAGGGTTGTGGATGGATAATGGGGGAAGCTTCTAATGTTTATTTTAAAATAAATAAAATAAGTTCTTGACTTAAAAAAAATAAAAGAACAGTATTTTTTATTTTCTTTTAGTTTTCCTCTAATACCATCAACTACATAGACACACACACAGACATACATGTGTGTCTCTCCTTTCCTTTAAAAAAATCCAATTTAAAACAATTTTCTAGCTGTCTTTTAAATCTAAACTGCCACCGTCATGCTTCTAGCCAAAACAAATGTAACTCATAAAATGATAGAGCTCATAAAATGATAGAGCTCACAACTTGGGTATTTATTTAATTGTGAAAGCCACTCAAACATGTCTGAGAAACATCTAGAAGGAAACTATAGCAAATTCCCGAAGATAAGGCTTTAATCTCCGAAGAATAGTTTTATTTGGGCATCTTTTTGTAAATTGGTTAGCTCAGCCAAAATCTAACCTGTTAGATCTTTATAAATTCTAAGTATCTCCAAGATCCAATTATCATTTCTGTCCTTTTGCCTCCTTCTCTCCTTTTCCTTGAAGGAAAGATCCTTTAAGTGCATAGTTACAGTTTTCTGTATTTACACACCATTTTTTTTAAAAAAAAATTCACCCATTCCCTCTGTTGTTATTCTATGTGTCCTTTAATGTTATCTATTTTAAAAACCTTGCTTCTATGAAATGTCATAGATATAGCAAATATAGTGAATGTTTATGGAATCCATAACTAAATTATTGAGAATTGACTTAGCACTTACTTTGAACAGTAACAAAGATATCTGGTTCTACAGAGTATAATGTTTCAGGTGAGGAGGAATATGTTACACAAATCAGTGAAAAAAATCTGATTCAAATTTGTATTTTAATATATTTGATTTCATCCTTTCAGACATTACATCAATGGGGAATTTAAGGGCATGCAGGTGATGATGTGGGCATAGGGTCTGTGTAGATTAGAATTTAATTGTTTTAAAACATCTTTAAATAAAAATATGAGGCTGTATTCATGAACAGATTTTTCATAGATTAAGTGCAGGATTAAAGGTGGGTAAAAAAGACAAAAACCTAGGACTAAGAATTTTCTTAAGTATGTGTGAAGCTCTGCCCACTGGAAGGAGTATCCAATCAAAGCTGAAATTACAGTAAAAAGGAGCAAGATAAATATGAAAAAGAAAGATTTTCTCTGAAAGTTGTTTGAGAACTGACCAGCGAGATAAACTGCTAGAAGTGTGTATTCCCTTTTTCTATTTAACTGATTACAGGATTGGATCAAATGTATATCATACTGGTAATAGCAGTATTTATAACTGGAATGCTGGGGAATGTGTTCATTGGACTAGTAAACTGCTCTGATTGGGTCAAGAACCAGAAAATCACCTTCATCAACTTAATCATGGTCTGTTTGGCAGCTTCCAGAATCAGCTCTGTGTTGATGTTATTTATTGATGCAACCATAGTAGAACTAGCTCCTCATTTCTATTATTCTTACAGTCTAGCAAAATGCTCTGATATATTCTGGGTTATAACTGATCAACTGTCAACATGGCTCGCCACCTGCCTCAGCATTTACTACTTATTTAAAATAGCCCACTTCTCCCATCCCCTTTTCCTCTGGTTGAAGTGGAGACTGAGAGGAGTGATTGTTGTTTTTCTTGTATTTTCCTTTTTTGTATTGATTTTTTATTTTCTACTGCTTGAAACACTTCGTATTTGGGGAGATATTTATTTGATCCCTAAAAGCAATCTGACTTTATTTTCAGATACAGCTAAGATCATTGCTTTTCAAATGACAATTGTTTTTGATATGATGTATGTAGTCCCATTTCTTGTGTCCCTAGCATCATTGCTCCTTTTGTTTTCATCCTTCATGAAGCACTCCCGAAATCTTGACCTGATGTCTACTACTTCTGAAAATGCCAGAACCAACATCCACAAGAAGGCAATGAAAATGCTGGTGTCTTTCCTCATTCTCTTTATAATTCACATTTTTTGCATGCAAGGTGCACGGTGGTCAGTATTTATGTTTCCAATGAACAGATCAATTAATTTTGTCTTGTTAACATTAAATATCTTTCCCTTAACTCACTCATTTATTCTCATCTTGGGAAATAGCAAACTTCGACAGACAGCAATGAGAGTCCAGCAACACCTTAAAAGCCAGCTTCAAGAGCTGATCCTATTCCTTCAGAGATTCTCCAGTACTCGTTAGGGGAACAGTTTAACAGGGAGACTTGAAAGGTCACTGGTGAATTCTTCTTCTTCTGAGTTCTTTTAAGTACTGTTGAACGTATATGTGTTCTTTCTAAAGCATACTGCTCTTCATGAGAAAAATATCCTTTCATAGTTAGGTTAAAAAACACAAACCAATCTTTTTATAGCTTGTTTACAGCATTGCTTATAAAAACTTATAGTCTAAATTATTTTAAAGAGAATAATTAATTTTACAGGCAAGAGGTATGCAGTTAAAATTCCCTGGGAAGATTCATAATTCCTTAGGTACTAAAGTAATCTGTAAGCCTCAATAGGTAGAAG